>VDFB02000003.1:514487723-514817357 GCA_007258455.2 Sequoia sempervirens | reverse complement strand
CATTAACCCTTAGGTCTATGTGTGCACAAATCGGATATTATTCAAATCAGATATCCGATTGGTAGAACTAAAATCATACCGTTACAAAAAAATTTAAAATGTTTTTCAAATCAAATATTAGATTGTATCAGATGTTAGATTATATCATATATCAGATTTGTGAGCCATAGAAAAACCCCATATGGGTCATTTTGTGCATTCCAATGGACCCTACATTCTTTTTGTAGGCTTTGCAAGCGAAAAATGCATGATTTTAGACAAGAAGAGAAAAAGATCAACTTTTTGGAGCATCTTCTACTCAAATTTGTCATAAGCATTGATTTTTTAGCATCTTTTATGAGGTATAGTGAGAAGCAGCAATCATTGGAAGCAAAAACATAAGAGAAAGCTTACACAAGAACAAATTGAAGCATATAGACAAAGAGATAAAGAAGGTCATAGGAAGAGAAGACAAGGTATGTTAAATATTGGTGAACCTGAGCCCTATTTTCTTTCAAGTGAAGAGGAAATTAAATATGTTCAAGGTGAAAATGTTGAACTTGATATTGAAATTGGGAATGAAAATGTTCAAATTGATATTGAAAATTTTCAAGGTGAAAATGTTGGAATTGAAGATGTTGAACATGATATTCAAATTGGGAATGAAAATATTGAAATTGATAATGAAAATGTTCAAGGTGAAAATGTTGGAATTGAAGATGTTGAACATGATATTGAAATTAGGAATGAAATTATTCAAATTGACATTGAAAATGTTCAAGGTGAAAATGTTGGAAATGAAGATGTTGAACATAATATTGAAGCAAGCATAAATTATGTTTCACTAGATTACATGAGAAATGAAGAACCTTGTGTGGAAGAAATACATATTCCCAATTCAAGACCTTCAAGAACCCCTAAATGGTTACTTGAAATTGATGAGAACATTATAAACAATTTTGAAGGTAAGAGGTCAACACAAACTGTTTGGTTGTGGGCTACAAGACTTTTCAACCAATATTTTAGCAATAAGACATTGACCAAGAAATGCCAAATTTTTGTACAATTGCTAAAGATGCAAAAGATGAGACCTTTGCTAGCCAAATTGAAGATTTGTGCGAACATGAAGACCAAAAAAAATTCTATTATTGTCAAAAATCTTTTTAATGCTCTCAAACCTATTGGAAAAAATAACAAGGAAAAGGATATGAGAGTTGTTTGGAGAGTCATTACAACCACCCTATTAAGCCATCAATTGAAAAAGGCTCGCTTTATGAGACAAACTTGTATCAATTGATTTTTACATAAATCATAAAACTTTGGATAAAGCACTTGCAAGAAGAGAAAGAATAGATGATCCTCTTCAAAATTATACATGGGCTTTTTTCGGGAGGCTTTCATGTGTTGATAAGAAGCTAACCGATAATGTAAAGTAGGTAATTCAACAATTTTGGCATGATAACTCTAGAATATCACCCAATGCAAAGGATTTTTTAAAGTTAAGAATTCAAAATCAAGACCATACACCGCATCCTAAACATTTCTTGGAATCAAGCCAAAGAATGTTGTTCAAAAAATTTATTGAAACACATCCAAATATGGAAATCTCACAAAGGAATTTTGAAGGTTTGAATCCATTTTATTGTGTGCCTCTTAAGATTCGTAATACTCATTGTTGCAAATACCATGTGGAGTTTTCAATGTACCATGAACTATTATGCTATACCCGTTCTACTTTGCATACTAATGAAATGTTGCAGGAGTGTGGTGCAATGCATCTTCTAAAATCATCAAGGGACTTGCTAGATCTATTTTTATGTTCTAGAGATGATGGTTACTTTTTCTATAGTAATGATTGTTTAAATGTGAAATGCTCACAATGTGGTGACTTGTCAAAGTTTGTTCAATATTTTCATGAGGGTTTCGAACATGAATTTGGAAAGAAGCTTGTTGGTATAAAGATATCTAAGATAGTCAAATATACTTTGCAAAGTGGAGGTGAAGGTTCTAGATGTGAGTTGGTTACAAAAGAATGTAGTGTTGCTGATTTTATTTTAGATTTTAAGGACAATCTTTTCTACAAGTATGCAAGGCATAGTCATAGGTCTTAGTGGTTGGATCAACAATTTGGGATGTCTAAGGACTCTTTTCTGATTGGAACTATTATATTAGTGGTTGATTTTGTAGAAAACTACACATTGCAAGCCCAAAATGAGGTACAATCTCAATATTACAATTCCATTCAGATTGCTATTTTTGTCCACATAACATTTAAACATGCACTTTATAGTATAGGGGAGGATCAAAAGATAATCATAGAGTATCATTTTTATATGAGTTATGATAGATCTCACTCGTCCGAGTATGTCCAACATTATTTTGAGAATTTTTTTGAGTTCTTGCAGGAGCATGATATAGCACTGGGCTGACATCTCATTTGGTCAGATAACTGCATAGGTCAATTCATGAATGCCCATATGCTTTATTGGTTGAGTATAATGCATGTAGAAAGGGGTGTACCTCATATTTGGAGTTTTCTTGAAGTTGGGCATGGGAAAGGGGAGCATGATGGAGTAGGTGCGTGAGTAAAGAGAGATCTAGTTAAGGAGAAATTGAAGATTCAGGAGCAAAATTCAATGATGCACGTTCTATTGTTGATTGGTGTAGTTCAACATTGTCACAGGGAGGGACACTTGATTCAACAGTGCACAAATTCTTTTGGTTGGTTGAGGAGGGTATAGTGGGAAGCAGATTGGATTGTCATAAAATCAAAGATTCTTCAAAGATGCATTCACTTCAAAGCTCAAATGCAGGCACATGGACCATTTGGACATGAGAGTTGGCTTGTTTTTGTCAGAGTTGTATTCAGTGCAAGTGGGATCAATGCAAGTCAAGTGAGTGGGTGGATACATGGGTTCCACAGTATCTAACTCTTGTATCTCAAACAATATCCATGACAAATGACAAAATGGAAAGTTTAGTTGATTACGACCAGCTTTCAGATCTACTATAGCCAGGACATGTTTTTGTAGTTGTTGCACTGTAGGGGAATGAAGAGAGATCAAACTATTGGTTGGCTTGATGTGTGTGGGTAAAGCATAAGCTAACACAATCGATGGAGGATGATGGTTTCGTGTATCCTACAGGTTCAGTTGTGGTTGCAGGAACTTGGTTGCAAACATACATGACTAGAAAGAATAGCATACCTGCATTTGTAGACTACGAGAAACAAAAAACCATTCTCATGTATTTTCACCTTGTTATAGCAACAAATTTTAAGTTGTTGAAGCATCATGCCAGAAAAAAGACAAAACTATGGACACATAGTAATGTTTATCATAAAGCAATATTGGATACTCTTAAGCAAAGAGATGACCCTTCAAGCACACTTGAATAGCATTTTCAAGAATGGAAGGTACAATGCTTAAGTTCATTAGTGTTCTTTATTTAATACTAATATTTTGTATACTATTGCAATGTAGTGTCTTTAATAGTGATATTTTGTATGTACTTTTGCAATATTTTTGGCATGATTGATCATGGACCTGTTGCAACAATAGCTAGCTTTGATCCTCTCAGAGAGGTATGTGACAAATTACAATAATATAGATTGGTTATTCTAAGCGTCTTTTATAGTTTACATTACCATCTCATCATCAATTAGGTCATTTAGAATAATATAGATTAGTTATTCTAAGCATCTTTTATAGTTTGCATTACCAATTCATCATCATTCAGGTTGTTTAGATTAATATAGATTTGTTAGTCTAAGCATCTTTTCTATTGTGACAATATAGATTTCTCATTTGACAACTTTTGTGATATTCCTGGCACGATTGATCATGGACCTGCAACAACAATAGCCATCTCTGATCCTTTCAAATAGGTATGCAACAAATTACAATAATATAGATTAGTTATTCTAAGCATCTTTTCTATTGTATGTAGTTTAACTGCTACCTTGATGGTTGTATAGGTGCTTGTCAGTCCAAAACATGAACATACTACTATTATGGAAGACTATGCCCTGAATGCCTCCAATAGGAAAATTTTGTAAAATTTGAGTTTTCAAATGTGAAACAATGTAAAAAGTTCATAACTGTGTATGGGAATAATCTATATCTAGTGATTTTTTTGAAATATGGGTCAAATGTCTAGCTTTGTATAAAGGGTATGTTTAAAATGTAAAGGGGTCTATATTTTGGAAACTCATAGGTTGAATTAGTCATACAGGTGTATGCTTTGTTACTATTATTGGGACAATTCTGTAATAAATTTTTGTACTTAATCGAGCTACACCGAAGGTTTTCTTCCTAGTTATTTCCTATCAGTATGCTCATTTGAACCAAGTTTTGTAATATCTCATCTTTATATATAATAAATTACAGTGGCTTGCCACTTTTTCCAAAAAAAATATGTAAAAAGGTCATGTGAAGATCATTTCCAATGTATTGAGTCTTTGATCTAGCAAAGTGGAAACAAGGTATTTGGGTGTGCATGATGTTCAAATTGATTGGGTAAGAGTTTTATAATGCAAGAGCTAGGTGGTTTTAAACAACACAATTATAATTAAAGATGATTCAAACTCCAATTTGATCCTCAAACCCAAAATTGGGTGCCACTTCACTAAAATAGGTCCATTTTACAAAGAGACTCATATTTAAACACTTCACAAACCTGAAAATTCAATGGGGTGGCATTAAAAAACCTACCAAACTACCAAAACCATAATTTTTTTTGGTGAGATATGCTTTCTAAAGCTTTATTTCAACAAACCCTCATTTTTAACAACTTTCATGAGGTTTTTAAGGAAATCAAAGTTTCCAACCTTGCCACACCCTATAAACTCATCAAACACATCTATTAGGAATTTCAAAAGCTTGATCCAACCTGAAATCTTACTGCTCCCATGTTTCATTGACGTTAGCAAGTTGTAACCACCATTTTTCACCTAATTTCACTCATTTTTGTCATGCATGGCAACTCACTAGCTCAACCATAGACCGTACAATAGATGGTATGACCTTTTAGCAATTTGGACTCTTGAGGGAAATTGTCAGTCAAATGCAACTCAGAGTAATTCAATGTATTTGGGTGAAAAAGAGGACCATACCTAACGTAAAAATACACATCTAGACTTTTTGGAACAGTCCATTTGGTCGTATGAGTTGCAAAATGAAAGTTGCACCACTTTGCAACTTTACACTGCTTGCATCTAACAACTTTTTCCTCAACTGAAAACTTGTCACCATTGGAAAACGCCTTCAAGATAGAAAAAACCAAGAGAGGCTTTTGTAGATAATCCCAACACGATCCCATAGCCTCAGATGAAGAGTCTATAAACATCACAATTTTTGATAAATAGCCCTTCAAACATTGCTACCTTTAGCACTTTGGACTCTTAAGGGAAATCGTCAGTCCAAAGTAGCTCAGAGTGATTTGGCGTATTTGGGTGCAAAATAGGACCATCCCTAATGTAAATGTACCCATCTAGATGTGTTGGAATAGTCTGTTTGGTCATACGAGTTACAAAATGAAAGTTGCACCACTTTGCAACTTTATATTGCTTGCATCTAACAACTTTTCCCTCAACTAAAAGCTTGCTACCATGGGAAAATGCCTCTATGATAGCAAAAATTGAGAGAGGTTATTGTAGATGGTCCCAACACGATCCCATATCCTCAGATAGAGAGTCTGTAAATGTCACAGTTTCTGAGAAATAACCCTTCAAATATTGTTTCCTTTTAGCACTTTGGACTCTTAAGGGAAATTGTCGGTCCAATGTAGCTCGAAGGATTCGGCTTATTCGGGTGCAAAGGAGAATGATCCCTAGCGTAAACTTACCCATCTAGATGTGTTGGAACAGTCTATTTGGTCATACGAGTTGTAGAATGAAAGTTGCACCACTTTGTAACTTTACACTACTTGCATTTCACAACTTTTCCCTCAACAGAAAACTTGCCACCACGAGAAAATGCCTTTGAGATAGCAAAAACTGAGAGAGGTTATTGTACATGGGCCCAACACGATCCCATAGCCTTAGACGGAGAGTCTATAAACATCACGGTTTCCGAGAAATAGCCCTTCAAAGATTGCTGCCTTATAGCACTTTGGACTCTTAAGGGAAATCGTCAGTTCAATGTAGCTCAGAGTGATTCAACATATTTGGGTGCAAAAGAGGACCATCCCTAGTGTAAACATATCCATCTGGATGTGTTGGAATAGTTTGTTTGGTCGTACGAGTTGCAGAATGAAAGTTGCACCACTTTACAACTTTACACTACTTGCATCTGATGACTTTTCCCTCAACTGACAATTTTTCACCATGGGAAAACACCTCTGAGATAGCAAAAACTGAGAAAGGTTATTGTAGAGGGGATCAACACGATCTTGTAGCCTCAAACAAAAAGTTTGTAGGAATCATGGTTTCCAAGAAACAGTTTGTCAAAGATTGTTGCACTTTGGTGCAAAAGGGGACCATACCTAACCTAAACATAGCCATCCGGACGTGATGGAACAGTCAGTTTGGTCATACGAGTTGTAGAGCAAGATTTATTTATACCCTTACAAGTATTTTTCAGCCTCCAACCGAACTCCAATGCTTATTTTCGTGTGAGAAAAAGCCATGAGACCATTGCTTGCTGCTTTCTTTTTAATGGAAATTAGTGGGCAACAAAGTTAACTTCTTCACAAACTTGGTTTGAAGTAATTTCATTCATTTTTGTAAAAGGGGACTGTGACACAACTTTCTTTTTTCAAAAATTGTTCTACATCATTGAACTAAGAATTTATCACACATCTGTAGAGAAACAGAGGAGTACTACAAACTAAAACACATTACACATTTGTTCTCACTGAGTTGATGTACTCTCCAACATCTCTCTTCTCTCATGTGGAGAGTTAGAACTGCTTGGCCATGCCTTTGCATCATTAGGGAAGTTTTTCTCTTTTTGAAAATGTCAAAAGCATGGCTGCATACGTATTAGGAAAAAGACATTTCCTTTTAGATTAGAAATGCATGGAAGATTCAAAAAGTATCCTTGATATTACAAAAAGATATGTGTTTATACACTTCAATTGTGTAGTCACCCTTTGGTTCTTTCAAAGAATAATCTACCTATGCCACTGTTACACTACATAGGTAAACGAAATTCTGCACTGTGGAGTTATATTAAGCTACCACTCTCAAGACCAATGTAAGAATGATACAAAATAACTTTTGAGACTACAAGAAGACATCAAAATGGCTAGTTTACTAAACAAATTCTTATGATTTCTAAAGAATGCTAATAAGTCTACTTAGTTGGCTTCTTTTTTCAAAATCATACAAATTGAACCCTAGCATTAATAAACTCTGTATATCAAGCTACCACAATTCAAGTTTCAACAATGAATATTTATCATGCATGTTTTAAATGACATTCAATTTTATGGTGGTTTTGTTGTTTATATGTTTTTATGTGATTTTCTAATCCTAATTAATGCTTCTAGGCTGCATATATATATATATATAATTTAGCCAAACCGGCGAGCCGAACCCACGAACCCAAACCTAAACCAGTAACTTAGTTTGTAAGTCAGTTATTGGGAGTTGGTCGGTTGTTTTGTTTGGGGTAGAGTCTAAAAAGAGGTCGAGGAACTCTTTTTGGAGATTGATGAATGTAATTTTGTGAAGAATCAATAAGATCATATTGAGATACCTTGCAAAAACTGTGGTTTCTACATAAAAAAATTGTGTTTCTCCATTGTTTGGCCCCTAAACAACAAGTAAATGGCTGCATAGTGTGTGGAATGAGGGAGAAGTAGGCCTGAGACCCCTTTAAAGTTGGTTTGAGTGCTCTCTTTTCATTTTTTGTGAGTTTTGTGCCAAGTTTTCTCAAGGCGGGTAGTGAACCCAGATTTTGCATTTTGAGTAAATTATGAATTATTGAAGCCCTCTACCTACTATACCTTTCATGTGGCTCAGTGGAGAGACTATGTAAAATATTATTTGAATGTGTGCAAGTCCATTTAAGGCAGGGGAAATGATTTGTGAGTCTTGGAGTTGCTGTCCTAAGCAAATCATTGCTTGAATTTCATGAAAATGGAGCTTTTAGCCTAGGGTTTGTTAAAATAAATGAGAGTGGGGAAATATCTTTAATTTTTAAACATATTGGGGTCATAATATAGGTGTTTGAGTCAATGGCATGGTCAGGGGAGTTGTGCAAGTGGTACTTTCAATAAACCCCATGCATTTGCATGGTAAACATAGGGTTTCATGGGACAACCTGCTAAAGGACCTATAGGTGTAGAATAATCTTATAATTTGTTGTTTTATGACACAACTCAAGACTATTTGGGGTTTTCTTGTGAAGATAAAGTGTTTAAAGGGCACTCACTTTGTAAAAGAGGGCTAATTCACTAGCTTGGGAGAGGGGTATGCTATTGGTTCTCAAATTTGGTCCAAAGGATTCAAGGGTATTTTTCACATATGTTGTGTAACTCTAAAAAGGGTGTCTAATTCAATAATTTTTTTGTGTGGTGTCTTGGAAACTTGGGTTAAAAAATCCCTTAAACTGGGTTGCCAGTGCTATAAGGGAAACCATCTATAGTAAGGTTTGGAGTTTTGAGTAGATCATCTGTTTTGTTTTGAAATTTTGATTGATACTCATTGGGTTGGAAGATTGAATTGTTTCCACCCCCACTTTGTATAAATCCATAGCTTGTTTGAAAGCACTTATTTTAGGCTTTTAGCCATAGCAACAAGCCAGTGAACTATTTGACAAAAAGCTTTGGTACACATGTATGAAAAATGTGGTAGCATAGACAAGGAAGTGAACTATTTGAAAAAATTCCCCAAAGAAATGTGGTCTCATAGAATTCCATGACAAGAAAATGCAATTGACAACTGCTCCTAGTTATTAGTTATGTAAAGTGAAGTAATTACATAACTGCTTAGGTTGACTTTGTAAAACCTATATTGTATTTGAATTTTTTTCATCTATCAGCATCTAGTTGTTACTTATTCAATGTGAAGTAATTCTTTGAGTTTGAAAGATGTGCAATGCAATGTAATCGGTGATATGAATATAAACTACATAATATAACCATTTTTTTTTATGTTAGTGTACATTGATATTTAGCCATTGCTCATTTGATTCAATTTTCAAAGAGTTTAATCATGCACATGAGGAAGAAATTAAATTTCAATTGTCAACTTCTATATATCAAATTATCTAATAATCAAGTGTATGTCCATATACAAAAATGACATCAACGCCAACTCAAACAAAGTTTTAAAAAATGTGGCATATGCCATCTCAATATCTATTCAAAATTTACATGTCAAAATGTCTATCTCATCCTAAACTACTGGTGGATCATCAAAATGGATCCTCTTTGAAGCACTTGTTGGCTCTGAAGGTAGTTGTACAAGAAAAATTCAAAACAAAATTGAGATTAGTTATGCTATATAATTTAAAATTGAATAAGTAGCATCAAAATCAATATACATTGAATTAAAATTGAATTCTAAAATTTAAATCTTGATTACCTGAAATATACGTCTCTTGAAAGGGTTAAGAGTTCTATAATATGTCCTTCTCAAAGAACCAACCAAACCAACTTTTGTAATGTCAATATGTATATGCGACCAAAAACATAAAATGGATCCAAGTTAGCATACAATTGTCGGTAATAGGAACATATTTACCAAACACAAAATAAAATAAACACATACCTCTTTAGGTTGATCTTTTTCTTTATCTCATTTAGGTGTTTTGACACCTCCTCCTTGAGATGTTTGAACACCTACTCTTTGAGGTGTTTCAATACCTACTCCTTCAGGTGTTGTGGTACTATTCAACAACGATGTATAGCTCATAAATGCCTGTACATAAAAATGAAAAGTACATATGAAACTACCAATCTATGTCAATGTATGTATAATCAATATAAAAGATCTTAAAAATCTTAATTCAATTGAATTTGAGTTCAATTACCTTTCCCTTATCTAACATTTCACCTGCATAGTCCAGAAAGCACTACACCTCGCTCGCACTAGGTGTTTCCTATAAGAGGAAAATAAGACAAACATATAAGTTATTATATAATTTTATTAAGGACAATTCAAATGACAAGAAAGTATATAATAAAAAAAATTAAATGAGTGTGAAAATATATACTGTGTGCATGTTGAGGCCAAATGAAATGGCCCTAAGGGTGCTATCAGTCACATGTGTCAGCTCCTCCTCAGACATCAACTATTAAATAGACCATGTAAATAAATATTAGTACTTTATACTATCTCTTATTAATATTCATTTAAAAATAAATACAAGTTATGAATTTACAACTTAAATCTTACCTGTGTCACTATTCCAATGTCCCCCTCTCTAGTAGGAGTGGACTCTGTAGGGTGCGCTCCACTCCCCTACATTTGATATATAATGTCCACATCATGGAGGTCATAATCAGAAGTGTCCAAGGGATGCTCAATGGGTTGTGCAAGAGGACCCAAGCATATCTGGTGGCACATAGAGCAAGTATGTGGCACACAAATATGTGGACCTGAAGAGGATGATGCAACAAAACTCAAGCCTTCGCCAACATCACCAGGATGTGGTTGAGCTACTAAAGAAGCATGTGAAACCAAAAGACCACTCAAAGAGTGAATAGCTTGGATAGTCTATGTGGTCGATGCATCCTGGATAATATTTGGATGATATACTGGAGGTGGCAGAGGAAGGGGGGAGGGGAAACATATGGGAATGGGACTACTCTAACTACCATTGGTCTATCCTGGGGCATACCTCCACTGATGCCTTGGAAGGGTTTAATGTCAAAGTAATTGACATGATGCCCTAACACAAACTCAGCGTATAATTTTTTAATAAAGTAAAATAGTATATCACAATTGTTGTTCAGTGGTTTATCAAAAACCATACACCAATAATCCCAAAAGTTATCTACAATGTCCCTATTTGTGCACCATTTTATAGAAAGTTTTGGTTTATTAACATTAACTGGCAAACTGGTGTGGGGGTTAACAAATAAATAGGCTATTTGGGCTTTGGTTATTTGGAGATCTTTTACATCATCGTAAGACAATCCACATGTGTAATATTCCCTCATGTCTTCTCACCACAAATGAAAGGCATTATGTTGGGTGGAGAAGGTTTCTATATTTTTAATTATTTCCTTCAATATGTTTTTCATCTCGGATAATTGAGGGATTTTCTTATAAACATCACAAATTCCCCTCAATTGCTCCAATTTTTCACCAATTAAGTCTTCAATTGATGGTTGCAGAGGTGGTGGATCATTTGGCATTTGTGCATTTTCATTCTTAGCTGGTGGATAGTTTGAAATTTGTGCATTTTCATTCTCAACTGGTAGATTGTTTAGAATTTATACATTTTCATTCTTAGCCATAATACTTGATTAAATTTAAAAACTAATTAATCTAATTGAAATTACACAATATAAATGAAATTATTGTAAAAATACCCTAGTTTTTAATAAAAATTCAAAAAAAACCCAACTTTTTAACAAAAATCTATAACAAACTCTAGTTTTTAATAAAAATACATAAACAACACTATTTTTTAATTACAATCCATAAAAAAACATTAATTTTTAATAAAAATCCATTGTAAACTCTAGTTTTTAATAAAAATCAATCAAAAACCCTACTTTTAAAAAAATTCCATAAAAACTACATAAAATTATACAAATCTAATTGAAAATTTGATTAAAACAAAAAAAATCCAAAAAATTACCTTTGAAATCGGATATTTGTTGAAATCAGATATCTAATATCCACAACTCGTTCTCACTGTGTGCTCGCAGCCTCTTCAAAATGAGTAAAATGATTTTAAAAGCCTACTATTTTGTATTTATAGGCACCTCAAATAAGATATCTGATATGTAAATATTAGTTTGGGCATTGCTTTGGAGCAATGTTTTGACACCCAAGCCAGAAAAAAGTCAACTCAGGATTTTTGCATTTTTGGGTTGATGCAAAATGTAATTTTTTTTCCATTGCCACTTTTTGGCCCATCATGATCCTGCACATACCCATTAACAAAACCAATAAGCACAAACAAGTTTAGGTGGTGTGCTAGTTTGATGGCCCTTGGGGCCTATGACTTTAAGTAATCTTAGTTTTGGAAAAGCCAGTAAGTTCTTTGTCAAGTGGGAGCATGTTGGAAATGGTGTCTCAAACTTACTAGCTGAATATCCCTTCTCGGGTTTTTTATTTATTTTATTCCTTGACCTAATAGTTTTCTATCAGCAGGACCTTGTTCTTTTTCCCAACAATGGTCCAATGAGTCTTCATGTTTTCACTAAGCATGTTAACACCAATGTCGCGGGTTTTGGAAAATTCCTAACCTCTGATTGTAGGTTTTGAAGTTCGGGTCACTCCCAACTTGGTGACTTGTTCTATCAGCATAACACCTTACTGTCGACGGGACCCTAGTGATAGTCTGAGCAATAGACTGATGGCTATGGTGGGACCCAAGCTTACGGTGTAAAGGGAAGTGTCATCGATGAGACTATGTTCCATCAATAGGACTCTAATTTGAGTTCCCTCGATGACCTGATACCTAAAGACAATTAACTGGTGGTGATGTGGTGTCAAGTTGGAGGCAGTGGGGACCACTTGGAGTATTGTGAGCATGACTTGCTACTATCGGTGGGAGACATTTTGGAGTCTCCCTGATACGATATTGAATATCAAATGTGTAAATTGCATTGTGGGACTCAACTACTGCTCAGTTGGAAAGCAATAATTGGCTAGTGACCATTGTTGATCAGTTGATGATTAACAAGGCAGAAAAGTGGTTGTCGGCGAGACTCGAACAAATTGGTGGAAGGATGGATGTTGTTCTAGCGACAGTCTGATATGGAATTTTCTAATCAATGGTTTGTATGCTATAACTGATGGGAACCAAATTGGATTCTTTCTAGCATGAGTTTGGTGATGCAGATTGATTGAGTAATTCTCTCAGAAGGAAATTGTTGTATGTGTAATACATTGTAATAGTGATCGATAGAGAGAGAGTTGAGTTGAGTTAGCTGAGAGAGAACGAGATTGATCAAGAATTGTAATGTTGCCTCTATTGAGTGTTTGAATTGACATCTAAGAGGGAGAAATTGTAACTCTGTATGTGGATTTTTTGTTCACTGTAATACAAAGTATTTTTCATTAGTGTGGTGGTTTTTTTCCTGAAAGGGTTTTCCCACGTTAAATCTATTATCTTTTTTTTTTGTGTGAATTTTTCTATCTATTTCTTGGTAATGTGCATCTTTAATGAACTGTAATATTGAAATTTGAACCTTAATTTTACATTCTCTTCTTAGAATTGTCATTAGGAAAGTGTTTCCGCATCTCTGTTTTCCTTACATATCCAAAGATAGAAAATAATTTTATCCAATATATGCAAAGCTTTAAGAATGCAAATAATGTGTATGCAAAAATGAAAAGCACTTTTATTAAGCATATGGAAAGCTTTAGGGTAAAAGCACAAAGCTATGTCACACTTTATAAAGGAAACGACCGACACTGATCTAACTTTTAAACTTGAATCACTAAAAAGTGGTATATATGTTTTGAATTTTGAAATGATGTAAACTAGTAAAATATGTATTTTTAGTATATTTTATGTTTGTATTTTTTTTAAAAAAATTAAAAATTTATTTTAAACTAATTTTTAATAAATTAACACTATAATTTAGTTACTAATAAAATGCTAAAAAATGAAATTGCATGAGACGCCAAACTTTTTATAGTAAATATTAATTTTTTCTTTCAATTTTTTGTGTATTTATAACTTGAAACTTTAGTGCATGGATATATTTTTTTCAAATTTTGATAAATATATATTTTTAAATAAATATTAAAATGTGTGAAAATTAAAAAACAATTGTTTCCATGGGATGTCAACATTCATATTAAATATTTATCTAAAAAATATATTCTTTTATCTAGTGCATCATATTTAAAAAAAAAAAAAAAGTTTCAGTATTTTTCCTTGGCATATTAATGAGCCTAATATTTTGTGTTGATATCCTGCTTTTAGTAAAAATAAAAAATAAAATATAAATAATAATTAAAATATTAAAATAAATATTTTTTGAAAACTACACTTGTGGGTCTACAAAAGGGTATTTTTATATTTTTTAAAAATTGTTATTTACATTAGGAGTTATTGAAACTTCAAGTTTTTTAATTAATTTTATTTTTTTGGTAAATTAGAGTCAAAGTCCAGTGCTCCATATATTTTTAGCCAACAATTTTAGTTGAAAAAGTTGTGAAAGTATCTAACTTAGCTAGAATGAATCTTATTAGATCATATGTTTGACCAAAATTGATTTTTAATTAGAAATAGTTAAATTCAATTATGTTGATTAGTTGGCTGAAAGTGTAACACAACTTTGTGCTTTTACCCTTTATGAATGTCAACATTGTGTATGCAAACGTGAAAAGTGCTTTTATCCATATTATGCAAAGTTTCAGAAATGTGAACATTTTTAGATCTAGTGATTTTTGCTATTGAAATGGTTCAGGAAGAATTGAAATATGACTACCCTAAATTGACATTTTTGACCTAGATGCATAAAATAAAAGTTATTGGAACTTTCTAGACTGATACTATAGGCTACTAGCAAGCTTAATAAGTCCAAAACAAGGTTTTTAATGTTGTAAAAGGCAGTTTTAGGCCTGATCTAGGACTAAATTGCCCAGAGGGGCATATGACTCCCAGTCAAGGTTTTTGGAAGCATCAAAGGCTAAAAATTGCACAATACATAATTCCCAGAAAGTAGGCAAAACAACTTGTACTGGGATTAAATCACCCAGAGGGGCGTATGAGTCTTAGATTAGGGTTTTTGCACCAATTTCAACAAATTCTGAGTTGTTTCTAAGGTTTCTAACTTGTATGATAAATGGACTATTTTCAATTTCAAAATCTCAGTGAAATTGAATGATCTAAGATGCAAAAATGCAAACTATATGCACTTTCACTAATGCAAAATTTTGAAACCCTAGATGCAAATTAACTAATGCAAGACTTAATGTGAAGTTAATGTAAGCTAGATCTAGGACTATGATGCACTCCAAATAAAAAATAAGGTGTTCTAAAGGCCAGGTTCACCAAAATAAAATGAAGAAAATAGGTGTTCCACCTTTTGGGAGGTGGAACACAAACTAGGTGTTTAGGGACCTAGACCTATTTCCTTCAAGGTTCATTCAAGGAAACCTTATATATCTCAATCTAAGGATGTAAAGGAGAAAGAGATTTGCAATAGGGATGTCCTAGGGGTGTGACTAAAGACAAAAGGGGGTTCACCACCAAGAAATGACTTGGAAAGAAGAAGATGAATGCAATGTATCAATCTAGCTATGAAACATAGAGAATTAAGAGCCTAAAATTAGAGTAATAAAAGAGAATGAAACATAAAAGTACCTGGAAGTAAGATGTGATCAAAAAAAGCTTTGAAACTCTAAAATTTAGACTTTTAATGCTTACTGGGACTCATACACCAAACTGGGTGATTTAGTCCTAGTATAAGGTTTCTAGGTAGGTTCTGGAACCTCTTAATGACTATTCTAGATCTGCTAAGGACTGGAAAAAACACCAGTACTGGGCCTCACACACCCAAATTGTTGCAAAGTGTCTTGTTTTGTCACGAAGTTTCTGAGGAGTGGAATTTTGAAGCGAAACTTTGTGAGCCTCTAAAGATGGATCAAATAAGTACTTTCCCACTAATTTCATGCAAATAGGTTGGATATCTTACTCTAGATCTAATTTTTCATGAGTCTTGACAACTTTTGTAACTTTGTCATTTTAGCATTTTTTAAGGCTTCAAATCCACTTTTTTTTTCAACCTATAAACCCACAATCACACAAAGAGAGAGAAAAGGTATTGTTTTGTTAGGAAATGGGGGCTTTCCTTGGTCAAACCTCGTTTAGGTAATTAAACATTATGATGAAACAATGAGAACATGAAAATGAAAAATGAAACATGAACAATGATACCTTGAATGATGTCTTGAAGTGTAAATATGCAATCTAACTTAAAGTGGGGGTGATCCCACAATAGTGGTTTACAATTTTTGGCCAAATTGGACATTAAATTTTTTATTTTTAACTAAATCTTCACATTCAAGCACCTATAGCGGCTAAACCGTGAGGAATTTGAAGATGATGCAAACTAGAGTCTCGTCACATTTTTTCTATAGATTCTAAAAATATTTTTTTCAAATTTTTTAGAATTAGATTACACTTTTTTTTCCATCTCCCACAAAAACTAGTTTTTTTTTTAGAAAACAACATTTTAAAAAAGTGATGCACACCGTATAACTCATAAATTCTTTTCCATGAAGGATAAAATTCCAATTCTTTTGAAATTACATTTGTGACTCTAATATCTAGTGCTTCCACTTGGTTAGATAGTTTTTTAGTGAATATTTTTTCTTTAATCAAGTTTCAAAGTCAAACTAATGATAATTCAGACATAGCGCGACCATATAACACGTAACTTTTTTTGTATATATCGAAATTCAATTTTTCTTTTGATGGATCAAGGACTTCAATATCTGGTGCACTCATATTTTAAATTTTTTTTTGATAATCTGCTATTTTTCCACATGTGAAGAACAAAGACCTTCATTTTCGATGAAAAACCTATGTTTAATAAAACTAAAAAAACAAATACATAATAAAACCAAAACATATTAAAATTATATTCATTGGATAGCTCATTTTGAAGACTACCTAATTCCAAGTTTGGTTTCTAAAGATTCCCCCATTTTCATCCTCAACCAGAGTTTCAAAGCATAAAAAATTAGGTTTTTTGTGTGAACAAATTAAAAAATTAGGGAAAAGGGGGGTTCGCTAGAACCAGGGGGTTCGAGCAAACCCCTAGGGGTTCTAGCAAACTAGGGTTCATTCAAACCCCGGTTCATTTGAACCCCCTTTAATATGCATTTTTCCTTCTTTTTTTGGGTGGGAAATGTGGGCCCAATAATTAATGGGTTCGCTTGAACCCTGATTCGGTCGAACCCCTTTATGGTTCGCTTGAACTTGTAGGTTCATGCGAACCCCTAAAACCAATTTTTTTGCCATGGGGTCATTTTTTCTCAATTTTCCTTCCTCCATCAAATTGTAAACCACTATTGTGGCTTCACCCGTGGCCACGAAGAATGTAGATCTTGATATTGAATTAGATGTGGAACAATGCTTAATTTGGATTTTGAATGCTACATCACAAGACTTGCTCAACAACATGCTTGATGCATTATGTCTTTGACATGATAATGGATCTTGAATTGCTGCAACAAATGATAAAGAAATTTTCCCTTGAATGCCTTGAATGCTCTTGAATACTCTATAATGCTTTTGTGAAGTCTTAGGATGCTTGACTCTTTGATTGCTTATGAAATTATAGGTGAAACTAAGTGAAATAATCTTGTATTTTTGCTTATTTATGCCAAATTTCTCAAAATTACAACACTACAAGCAAAGATCAGATCTAGGAGAATAAAATCCCACTAAGAATTGAATTCAAAATAGGTCGTGATTAGAGTAGGACTCATATGCTAGTTGTGGCGTATGAGTCCTAATGGCTCAAAACTAAGACACAAACTCCAAGGAGTGTCTTGTTTAATGTGAAATTCAAAATCACGTCCTAAGACCTAGGTGGGACTCATACACCCAAGGTGGCATATGAGTCCCAAATCACCAAATCTAGAACACATGACCCAAAACATTGAATTATGATTGGTTATGTGATAAGTGTTGGGATTATCCACAAAAAGATGCAATTAAAAAGGCTTGTGGATGAAAAATAGGGCCAATTAAAGCATAAAGAAGCCAAATTAATTAATGAAACCCTAGATTACTGTGAAAGTGTTAGAATACACTTTACAACACCCTAAATAAGGAACAATTAGATTCATTTTATCATTAACTATTCATTCCCAAATTAAGTGTGAAAAAGGGCTACTTTTTTCTATACTATAGTTAGTAAAATTGCTCCTGCAATTGGTACATGTAAAATTTCCATTGCCTGGTACACAGTCTATTAGTCCATTGTTCTCCAAAAAAGATAAGAAATATTTCTATGATTGAGCAATACACCCTACATCACCCATCTTCTCCTTGAGATCAAGTCACCTCCTCAATTGCATGCAATTGTCTTGGCATTCAAAATTTCATTACTTAAATTTATCTACACCTATCTTTTATCCTCTGTCTTGATCAATCAATAGATGTTGAATAATGTAAGCTCCAGAGTGGAATTCAGGCTTCTAACCTTTTCCATCTGCCAATTTGTGGAAGAATTGATGATATCAATAGTCACCTTGTTTGTATGCCATAAAATCCCAATTCTGCCAGAAGCACCCGTAGCCTCTACAAAATTGTCATTCCATCCCTTGCAATGTTTCTTGAAAAGCTCTGCTTCTTTAAGGGATATTTTGTTTCTTGAAGGAGTACCAATTCATTCTTACTTGTTTCTAACTAGCACTTGATCAAGTGCCTTTTGTTAAGGATGTTTAAGCTCCTCGCATTCCGTGTGAGAATCTTCATTGCTCTCGAAGGAAGGGGTTTCCTCCCTTGATATAGATCTAAGCATATATGATTTGATAGATGTATGCTCCATATTTAAAGTTTCTTCCTCCCTTTTTTTTTAATCTGATTTCCTTCCCTTCTTTCTCGAAATTGGGTCATTGTTTAGAAACTTGGCCGCAGTTTGACTTATGCATCTGGCTTCAAGGATAACGATGGTATCCAGTGGATCTTCCTAATCAGTAACATCATCATCTTTGTCTAAGACTTCACTTGGTGGATTATGAATTATATGATTAACTTCTTCATTGGGGCATATCTTTTGTATTCTCTAGCATTACCAATTGCGGAGGGGTGAATGTCTTTATTTCCCTGTTGCCCCCATTCTTCTTCGCAACCGGATGATTATGTGTAGCAATTTGGATACTTTCCACTGTGGTTCTCAATTCTATTGGTAATTATTCAGAAGGGGCAATCACCATATCTTGAGGCTTCTCTTCCCTAGAATAGTTCACCTTTTCTAAATGCATAGCAGCCATTATTGTTTGAGTAGAGGGAGGATCCATTCGACCTACTTTGTTTTGCTTTGGGATCCATTTTTGTACAATTGGTTTAAGGCATCCTTACTCCGAATGATTTCAGCTTCCACATCTTACACAATATAATTTTTTCTTCTCCACTTCGATCACTTTTCCCATTCTCCACCAGCATATGTGAGTCGAAGGCTCTTGGGAAGTAGATCGATTGTGATTAATTTAATTCTAACGAAGAGGGCAGAGTCATCTTTTCCCATGCCTAAAACTAGAGCCACTCCCAGATTTGGTCCAATCAATCAAAGACAGTCTCCGGACCAATATTTGAGCAGCATATTATAGAGGTGGATCCAATATGTGCAATTTGATGGAGATTTTATTTTAGGGTTAAAGTTGTTAAGCCATTTTTGCACATAACTAGGTTTCCTTCGAACCACCATGGGGGTGCATTGATGAATTCATCCATATGCTCTTCTGAATCAAATTCTACAATGATTTTTTTTCGGTATGAAACTAATCTTTGGCTCTGCCTTCCAATTTTGCACCACCCATGATCTTATTTGTTCCCTACTTGCATTTCTCCCAATAAATTTCTTGATTATGGCCGTGCGTGTAAGAAACTCTGCATCTTTGTTTACCACAGATGAGACATCAATGACTCGCATCATCGTCTCCATTTTATTGAGATTTTGACCTTCGGTTTTCCCTAGAATTCCATCCCTCTTTGTTTTGTTTGATGCCCTAGAAGTAAGCGATCCTTTCTTCTCTGGGGAATTTCTTGTGGTTTGATAAATCAGAATTCGATTTGGCCATGTCGGAAAATCTGAAATCCCACCTTTATGCCTTACTGAGAATTCTCCCTCTTTCCAAATTTCTTCTCTACATTTTGATTTTTTGTATTTATAGTTTTGGTCATTTTTGTGCCTCTCATGTATAATTTTGCTTCATTGCTCTACAATTATTGAATTAGTTCATTGTGAATTTTACCTCTAGAAATAATCAAATTCTAGAACAAAATTTAACTATCCCAAGGTTTTGAATGTTAGGTCTTAACTCACAGGCTAATTCAACAGTTCATTGTGGATACTATTCAACAAAGGGACTTACGTGCTAGGAGTCATAAAATATAATCAATTTAAAAAAAGATTTATAGTAAATTCACAAATTTACATCTAGTACTTCAGAGATCAAGAATTTTACAAAGGATTTGCAATATTTTTAAAGATTTGATTAAACTTGAGTATTTTCAAAGAAAATGAAAATAAAATGAAAAAGGGGGAATGAAGGTTTTAGGAATCTAAATTCTTAGAAATATTGTACAAATACACTTCAAAATCACAAAAGACATGACAACCACTTTACGCTACACTAAAATTATTCACATCTACACATAAATGGTGCAAACTTCAAAAAGAATTTTTAAATTAAGAAAGAGATCATAGCATACTCAAACAATAACACAATGCTATTATATTTCCTAATAATAAAAATAGATTTACAAGAAATTCATAATTTACAATGTGTATGACCCTATTGACATCAAAATTATAATTCCATAAGTATAGATAAATAAAATCACTTATCTAATTAAAAGGAGACCGTGAGGGACAAAAATTAATGACAATTCTTCATTGACCCCACAAGTACCAACAATTTACAATCCAAAAAATAGCACAATAATAGCCCTTTTGTAGAAATATGGTGTCAAAGTTGGTTACAAATAGATAGTCAAGATTACATCATAAAGATAAACAGTTACAATTCAAAAGATGAGAATATTCCAAGGGTATCAATATATTTAATTATTAGCTAAAAAAAAATCTTGAAATACAAATAGTCGACAAACACTCACATGAAGGAAGTTGAAATCAATAGTCTCACAAGGATTGTTAGAGAGCTAGATACTTACACTGATCTTCACTTATTGTTTATCTATAGTGACTTTTCTTTATTTTTATGGTCTCTCTTCTCTTATAATCATTAAAATAAATTAGATCCTTCCTCACCTTCAATCTACATTAATCCCACAAATATAGATAAAATCCTCAAATCATAATTCTGCTACATTAATCCCACAAATATAGATAAAATCCTCAAAGCATAATTCTGCTTGCAATGATACGATTTGAATTAGGGCTTTTGAATACAATCTAGATTAGAAAATAAAACCTTTGATGAATATACTAAAAAAAAATCTTATAATTTTGGTATCACTTCACTTCTTCACTTCTCAATACTCTGCAACAAGTCACTTGAACACTTCCTTTGCTAGGATTCACTTCAATATGTGAGAATCACTTATCATTCAATGCACATATGAGATTGATGAGAAATTAATGCTACAGTTAAGAGAACCATTTGTGGGAATTTGAAATGGCAAGGTCTTTGATAAAACCGAACCTGTTGATTGGAATTGATGAGGTTGTCAATGGCGTACAAATCGACATAGGAATTCCTCATTTGAAGGATCTAGGATGACATTCAAATCCAAGGGTGGTTGTAAACCGTCTTCCTTTTTTGTTAGACATGGAGGGAGAAAAGCTATGGGGACATAGGTATTGAGCTTTGAGAGGCGTTAAGATCTTGAATAAACTCTTACATCTCGATCCTATCTACAATCTTGCATGGGTAGGAAATTATTTAGAAAGATTACAAACCAAATTTCATTAGTTTTGGAGCTCAATATTTGCTACAAAGAAGTGTTGTGCCAAATTTGAAGGAGAATTCCTTGATATCTTGACAATTGCCTTAGATCAATCTATAATCATAACATATTATGAAAAAATCCCATAAATATGAGTAGAAAAGAAGATAAAATATATGTCAAATTGAAAACTCATGTCTTATTTCAATTAAATTTGTGAAAAATAAAAATCCAAATAAAAAAGAAAAATCTTAACATATAAATGCAACACATTATTCTAATACATGTTTGGTGTGGAGCTAGTTTCTCATCTTAATAATCCATGCTTTATCTTTAAACTTTTTTATCCAAAGCACATGGACAAAATTATATTAAGTGATATTACTGCCCAATATTTAATAATGTTATAAAATTCAATGGGAGGGGAGAAACCACATAATAAAATTATGTGGGCTCATTAACAATGGTGATTTTCTTCTTCTACTGTTTCGCGTGGAATTTTACTTTCGAAGAAATTTATCGTACTATATTATTTCCAATAAAATGGTTTGTAGTGATGCTCCTTTCTCATATCATACTAGCAGACTATTCACCAAGATAATTTGGTAAATGCATGAACTTATCAAGACATTACATCCAAAAGAGGAAAGAGATGAATGAATGACAGAGAGGATAGACCAATGTGTGGTGGAGGGAGTTGAAAGGTCTTTGATGGAGCGATGTTTTGTTTTAAATTTCCATTCTTCACAAACTACCCTGCAAATTATTATGGACTTGACTTCAAGATTAGAGTCTCAATCTTACACACATGCATTATTGTCAATCACATGCCATATGACAAATATCAAGATTATAGTTTGTGCACTAGTTGTTTCAGTCTTACACACAACTGGGAGATTCCAGCAGAATGCATTATTGTTAATCACATGCCCCTTCATGAGAAATATCTTAGCTAATTACTTGTGCAATTTGCTCACCCTTCATGACCATACACTCTCTATCATGGGGCTAGTTTTTTGCACTCTATTTGCACACTTTTCCAACCATGTGCGGCACCATTTTTAGCTTACTTGAGCTGCTCTAAGAGATGCTAGCTCTTTGGGTCCAATCCAGATTACGCCTTTATTCATACAACACTATCTTCTCTTTCTTTTGCAGCGCAATGGTAATCACGACTCTAGTGTAGGGTTGCACTAGAACTGATGGTAATCACAAATCAATAGCTTAGATGGCTACTAATCTGAATGTAGGGTAAATAGAAAGCTTTATTATCTTAAAAGGCCCCGTGCCCAATTACAATAATAGAGATTCTTTCTTACTCTTACAAGACTTGATATTAAATAGTGAGTCCCTGACTCACTATAAAAACTACCCTTAGGAACACAACCACTCTTCAAGATGTTGACTGACCCTTTCATGTGGAGCTTTGATCCCCAAACTACTTCTGACTAGCTCTTGTTGTTTCTGAATGTTGATCTGATTGGTTGATCTTCAAGGAGGAGTGTCATGTTCTCCCAATCGAGCTACATGATGACTTACCTTGTCCACAACCCATGTCCCCCTTCTCTGGGACTAGGCTAACCTCAACACGACACTTTGATTGCACTTTTTGGAACTCTCTGCAGTGGGAGTATTCACTACAGTATGGACCTTCACTTGAGGGCTTTGATAACGATTTTTCTTGGGTGTAGTATTTTAGCTACTTTGAGGATGTATGCTCCCCTATATAAGGTATTTGATTGAATCCTAGACCATGGTAGGATGACACTATGAAATGGGCCAATCCCCCAATTTCCTCCTAGTACTCAATCCTCAAGTAGCAACCCTGCTTTCCAACCTTAGTGAAATCTCTATGTTTTCAACCACTGATGAGCCCTGTTAGGCTGCATCCACCTCTTTGGGTGTCTAGCTTAATGTGTCAGATACTTGGTCTGACTTAAGGGTGTGAGCCTAGCTCACCCCGATGCACACTCGAGTCCTATTTGGTGCAACTTGGTGCGAACTCCTTGGCTGAGTCCAACTTCTACTCCTTTGGCTATGAGTTCCATTCCCCAGCATGCTCACCTTATTGGAACACTGGTGCGAGACCTAGGATAGGTCTGCACTCAGTTGTGAGGGAAATCTTTCCTATGTCTCTGGTGTTGGACTCTCATACCACTGACATTCTCCCCCACTTTAAAATAGGTGACATCCTTGACGCCTGCACACAAATCACCTTGATGGACTGGTGTGGAGAATGCACCTGACTTTCTTTCGGGGCTTATAACTTTTCTTGGGAGTCCCTTCAGAGGAACTCCAAGACCTCATCTTCAAACTTTCGTAGGCTCTCTACTCTTTCCCATGTGGTTGCATCCTTGGGGTGGCCCTGCCAGTGCACCAAGAACTCTTTCCACCTGTAGTCGCCAAATTTCTGCTCCTTCACTGCAAGTATTTCCTTTATCTGAACATTAGGCTTATCCAACACATTTGCTAGCCCTCTACTAGGAATGCTTCTACTTGGATCCTCTGCATCATAGTGCATTCAACGTAGTTGGCTCACATGAACATGTTGTGTACTCACATGTGATTTGGAAGCTTCAACTTGTAGGCTACCTTGCCCACCTTATCTATGATCTCGTAAGTCCCTTCAAACCTTCTTGTGAGAGCATAGCTCAAACCCTTGGGTGGATTGAACTGAACTAAATCCAACTTGAGGAGTAGCTTGTCTCCTATTTTGAAGTCAACGGCTCGCCTTCCTACATCCGCGTACATCTTCATTCTCTCTATAGTATGAACCAAGTGATGGTGTGCCAAATCTACTCTGTCTTGCCAATATTTCAAGTGCTCTACTATTGTTGGAAATGGTCCTCTGTATCCACTAAGAATTGTATCTGGGGTCAAGTGTTGTTGTCTAGTTGCCAAGTGAAAAGGTAAATACTAGCTTGATCTCGACTTTTGTAAGTTATAGCAAAACTATGTGGAATCTAGAAGCTTCAACCAATTTGACTAGTTTGACCACACAAAGTGTCTCAAATAATCCTCCAACACTGCATTGACCCACTTGGTCTTATTGTCGGTCTTTAGGTGATGGCTTGTGGACATGAGGAGCTTCATTCCCATGAGCTTTAACAATTCTGCCAAAAATTTGATGTGAAACAGGGATCCCTATCACTGATGATACTTAGTGGAACTCCCCAGTACTTTACCACATTCATGTAGAAATAGTCGGCGACAACCTCCACTGTGCACAATGTCTGACATGACACAAATATCCCATACTTTGAAAATCTGTTGACTACAACCATTATGCTTGTAAAACCATCAACGTTGGGTAGACTCGTTATGAAGTCCATTGATACACTAGCCCAAGGTCAAATCATAACTAGTAGGGGTTGGAGCAAGCCTCCCAAAGACTGCATCACAACCTTATCTTGCTGAAAAATGAGGCAACTTTAGACATAGTCATCCACATCCTTCTACATCATCATCCAATAGAAACCTCTTTCCAAGAGAGCTAGAGTCCTCTTTTGTCCTAGGTGTCCTACCCACAAGGTGTCATGACATTCATGAATTAGGTCTTTATGCAAGATCTTTTATTTTGAGACATAGACTCAGTTTTGGGTGAATATCATTATCCCATCTTGATTACTGAACTTTCGAGTCTTCCCTGCCTTGCACTGCTTCCACAATTTTGCAACCTGAGGGTCATCCACCAAGCCCTACTTGATGTTCTCAATCATCTCTGTCGAGAAAGTCACCTAACTTGCACTAAGTGCGTCAATTGCTAACTCTGTCACTACTACCATTAATTGTGTTTTTCTGCTCAACAAATCTGTAACAACATTTTGCTTTCGAGGGTTGTATTAGATCTCATAATCGAAGTTGGCTAGAAATTCCTACCATCTAGCCTGCTTGGGAGTAAGCTTGGCCTGAGTTTTGAAATATGTTGAACTGATGTTATCTATCTTGACAATGATCGATGCACCCAAGAGATAATGACTCCAAGTTTGAAGACAATGTATTACCCCAGTCATTTCCTTTTCATCGGTGGGGTAGATTTTTTCCCTATCCTTCAACTTTCTCGACTCGTATGCCACTGGATGTCCTTCTTGTATAAGAACGCCCCCAACCACATAGTCCGATGCATCACTTTGCACCTCAAAAGGCTTATTGAAGTCAGGTAGAGCAAGCACTGGTTCTATGGTGAGCTTCCCCTTAAGTAACTCAAATGTTGCCTTGCACTTATCTGACCAGTTCCATTTTTTATCTTTCTTGAGGAGTTCTGTCAACAAGGCCACAATCTTGCTGTACCCTACTAAAAACTTACGGTAGTAATTTTTCAGGCCCAAAAATTGTCTCACTTCATGCACATTTTGAAGCAGCTCCCAATCCTTGATTGCTTGGAGCTTTTTTGGATCTGGCTTGATCATACCTTTGCCCATGATATGGTAAGGAAGTGAACTTCCTTTTGGGCGAATACACATTTTTCCTATTTCACGAAGAGTTGGTGCTCCCTAAGCAACTCGAATACCTCTGCTAAGTGAACCTTGTGTTCCTCCATAGTCTTGCTATATACTAGGATATCATCTAGATACACCACTACTAACTTGTTAAGTAGAGGTTGGAACACATCATTCATAAGAGTGCAAAAGGTCGCTAGAGCATTGGACAACCCAAAGGGCATGACCATAAATTCATATGACCCATATCTTGGCACGCAATTCACCTTTTCTTCATCCCCTACAACAATTCTAACCTGATAGTAACCCTTCTTTAGATCCAACTTGGTGAAAACCTTCGCCCCTGCTAGGCAATTGAAGTAGTATGCTATTAACGAAAGGGGATACTTGTTTTTGATAGTGAGCTTATTGAGCTCCTTGAAGTCTACACATAGCCTTAGTGTTCTGCATTTCTTCTTTTGGATCAAAACTGGTGCTCCATATGGCGAACGAGATGGTCTTATGTAACCCTCCTCTAGCAAATCTTCTAGCTACCGCTTAAGCTCCACCATTTCAGGGCCAGACAACTGATACGATGCTTGGGCAGGAGGTCTAGCTCCTAGCTATAATTCAATTCAATGGTTCACTGCTCTTCTGGGTGGAAGTTCCTTTGGTAGCTTTTCAGGCATTCTATCCTCAAATTCAAGTATGATCTCGCCAACATTTAGTGGAATGGGTGTCTCGGTGACACCATCCATTTCATCCCACCCTCCAAGCAAGGCGGCCAAGAACATAGGTTCCTTGTTGTTCTTCACCGACCACTTCATGCTTAGAGCTGAGACCACTTGGCGTTTCCCACCTTGTCTCCTTTTTGTTGTCTTTACCAAACTCATCTCAACTGGGTCCATAAACATGAGACTTTCCAGGTGGGGTATTACCACTACTTTTCCAACTCTCAGGAACTCCTAGCCTAGGATCAATTCAAAGTCATCCATTTCTATGGCCATCATATCCATCTTATTGTGCCAACTCCCAACTGAGGTGGGTGCATCTCGAATGATACCACTGATCTTCTATGCTAGAGAGGTGACTGCCTTAAAGGTACTTGTGCCTAGCTACACCTTAAGTCCCATTGCTTTGGCTTTCTTAGCCAATATGTAGTTGTGGGTGGCCCCTAAATCTACCAATACGACAATGCCCTGTCAATCTAGATGTGCATCCACAAAACACAACTCATGCTTATCCATAGGTTTAGCCGCTATGGCCTTCGATTGACCTAATGATGACGCATTGAGTGTGTGCAACTGAACAATTCCAAATTTTGGCACTAATCCATCTTGCTCTACTTGAAACTCTGTACTATTTAGCCTTTGTCTCTCTGGACATTCTTTGGCCCAATGGCCTCCTTTGCTACAGATAAAGCATGTACCAGGTGTCTTAGGAGATCCCTTCGATCCTCCACCAGATCCTTTTCATTTCCAGAACCCTTTTTAGTGTTCAAATTGGCCTTAGTTGAAGTACTCTATCCTGAATTCACTGGCTCTTTGCTTTCCTTCGACATGGACGAAGTATTCTTTTTGAATTTCAATTGACCACCAGATTATTTGCTCAACTCCCTACCGTAGTTAGTTAATTGGTTTGTAGTTGCGACAGCTACAGCTAGGGTATGCACATTAGAGTGCCTAAGCTCAATCTGAGTCCACTATGGTAATCCCCTCATGAACTGAAATAGCTGATCTTGCTCAAAAATGTCTTTGATTTCTAACATCAAACTAGTAAATTCCTTTACATAGTCTTGCATCTTACTGATGTATTTCAACTCCATGAGTCACATTTGTGCAGTCCAAGATGAATTCTTGGGTTTAAACTGCTCCTTCAATGCTTCATTGAACTTGGCCTAGGTATCCACCACTGGCACTAACTTTTCACTTTTTAGATCCTCCACTCGGTTTCTCCACCAGAGCTTCATGACATCTGTCAGGTATGTCACGACAGTCTTGATTTTGGCTTCTTCTGATAAGCCTAGCATGGTGTCCAAGTACTGCTCAACATCCCAAAAGTAATTCTCTAGGACCTTGTCATCCTATTTCCCATTAAATTCAATCAGGGCTTTAGCCTTGAGTTCAAAACCAATGCCTCCCAGAGACATCGTAGTGACGAGGTTCTTTAAGAACTTGATGTCATCCTCTAACCTCTATTGTTCTTTCACACCAACACTTATCTGGCTCTGCAGTATAGAAACTTCATTCTCCAACTGACCAAATTTGTATGTCAATCCAATGTCCTCAATGGACTCCATGCGATTCTCCAAATCACTTAACCAGTCTTTGGTCCTTGTCCTCAAGCGACAGGTATTCACGCAGAATCCTCCCCTTTCCTGCGACAACTACTCATATTGTGGAATCTGATCCATTGGAAGATTCTCTTCCTCTCGTGGGATGTGCTCCGCATCGAAGCCTCCCAGACCTTTGGATGCTATATCCATCGACATGAATCTTTCAAATACAAAATTCCTTTAAACCTCAACTCAGTGTATCGAGATACTAGGCTCTGATACCAACTGTCATAGGGCTAGCTTTTTGCACTCTATTCGCACACTTTTCCAACCACATGCGGCACCATTTTTAGCGTACTTGAGCTGCTCCAAGGGATGCCAGTTCTTTGGGTCCAATATGGATTACGCCTTTATGCATAAAACACCAAGTTCTGTTTCTTTTGCAGCGGAATGGTAATCACGACTCTAGCGCAGGGTCACACTAGAATTGATGGTAATCATGAATCGTTAGCCCAGATGGCTACTAATCCAAATGTAGGGTAAATAGCAAGCTTTATTATCTTAAAAGGCCTCAGGCCCAATTACAATAAAAGAGAGTCTTTCTTACTCTCACAAGACTTGATATTAAATAGTGAATCCTTGACTCACTGAAACAACTACCCTTCGGAACACGACCACTCTTCAGGATGTTGACTGACCCCTTCATGTGGAACTCTAATCCTCGAACTACTTCTGAATAGCTCTTGTTGTTTCTGAATGTTGATCTGATTGGTTGATCTTCAAAGAGGAGAATCCTGTTCTCCCAATCGAGCTACACGATGACTTACCCTATCCATAGCCCACGTCCCCCTTCTCTAGGACTAGGCTGACCTCAATGCGGTGCTTTGATTGCACTTTTTGGAACTCTCTACAATGGGAGCATTCATTGTAGTATGGACCTTCCCTTTGAGGGCTTTGATAACAATTTTTCTTGGGTGTATTGTTTCAACTACTTCGAGGATGTATGCTCCTCTATATAAGCTATTTGTTTGAATCCCAGACCATGGTAGGATGACACCGAGAAATGGGCCAATCCCCCAATTCCTCCTTTATCAATCTCCTAGTACTCGATCCACCTTAGTGAACTCTCTTTGTTTGCAACCAGTGATGAGCCCTGTTGGGCTGCATCCATCTCTCTGGGTGTCTGGCTTAATGCATCCCATACTTGGTTCGACTTAAGGGTGTGAGCCTAACTCACCTTGATGCACACTCAAGTCCTGTCCGGTGCAACTTGGTGTGAACTCCTTGGCTAAGTCCGACTTCTGCTCCTTTGGCTATGAGTTCCACTCCCCAGCATGCTCACCTTATTGGAACACTGGTGCGAGTCCCAAGATAGGTCTGCACTTGGTGGTGAGGGCGATTTTCCTTGCGTCCGTGTGTTGGACTCTCATACCGCTGACACTATCAAGGGAAATGATAACTTATTATTGAAATTTTGCAACGCATCTTTGGGCTCTTTTACAAATAAAGTTTCAAAATGAAAACTCACAATAAAGTTTAAGTTTGAAAATGACAACTCACTAACAACTCGTACTGAAAATGATGTGGCCTTGCTTACAATTTACACAATATAGTTGTAAACCAGAGATGATCATTTCAACATCTACTATGAGTGGGTCCCTCCACTTCATCATTAACAGACCACTTGCCATGTGAGCTCTGAAGCAAAGTCAAGTCGTGCAGAGAAAAATATATTTGAGCGTGTTACAGTGGATTATTGGAGAAACATCACCTCTGTTTTAAAGCTATCAAATTTTCTCTTGTTTTATCAAAATCCAGATCAGTTCGACTTATATTTTCTATCCCTCTTTCTTTGGCACTTAGAGTTCATGGCGTCTTCCTCCTCATCTCAAAGAAGTTCTTTCAGTGATTTTGGAAGGGAAACTTCGGCTGTATCTAAGAAAAGGTATGATGCATTCATCAACCACCGAGGCCCTGATGTGAAAGAAACTGTGGCATTTGCATTATACGATTCACTGGAGGAAAAGGAATGTTCGACATTTCTTGATGATCAAGAATTAGAATTGGGAGAGTCAATCGACTCTGCCATACAAAATGCAATATACTCTTCTAGAGTGCAGATCGCCATCTTCTCACCATGATATGCGGAGTCCTCTTGGTGCCTAGATGAGCTGCTTCTCATGTTGAAAACCAAGGCTCACTTTATTCCCGTATTTTGTGATGTGAAACCTTCTGACCTTCGCTACCCTGACAAGGGAGTTTATGCACCTGCATTCGCTCAACATCAACAAAAGGGGAGAATCAACAAAGAAAGGCTTCAACAGTGGAAAGCGGCGCTCCACTCTTCTTCACTTATCTCTGGCTACGAATTCATTACATCTGATGAGTGATACTTAGCTTCTTTTTTTTCCATTCAATTTTTCCTATTTTGTTTAGGTTGTTTGCTTCCTGTCTATTATGGTTCAGTGTTTTATTTTTTCCCTTTTACCCTCTGCGTACTGATTTTGAACGCTTTTGAATTCTCATTGCCTTAAAATTATCAGTATTGTCGAGATGCTGTGTTCAAAGATTGTCAAAGCTGTGCAAAATGAGGTTGGAAAGATGGGATATACGCAACAACTCCACAGGTCATGTGTCTTCATGCAAGTGCAGCATCGTCAACAAGTACATCAGCACAGGTGAAGAAATCTAGTCTTCTGCCCAGATATTCACATCTAGTGGGCATAGATTCCAAAGTTGAATACATGGTACGCTTGTTGAAAAACCCAATAATTCAAGTTATTGCTGTCGTTGGTATGGGCGGCTCGGGAAGGACATTTCTTCTCCAAAATGTCTTCAAAGCCGTAAAATCCGAGTACGATCATTCTATCTAGCTTTCTATTTCTAATTCTTATTCTCTTAAGGATTTACAATGGGATATAGCCTCCAAAATAGATCCAGAGAAAAAAAGTTCATTAAAGTATATTGTGGAAGCTAATGTAACTGAAGAGGGAGCGGCAGAATTGATTCATGGCCATCTCCAAGGGAAACGGTCTTTTATTGTGCTGGATGATCTGTGGACGCTTTCTACTGAAAATAGTCTAATCTATAGACTTGGTCTGCCAATCGATAAAGATTGTAAAGTTGTGATCAGCACAAGAAATAGGCAGGTTGCTCTAAATTCAAGGGCTGAAATTTATGATATGCAAAATTTGTCAGATGAAGAAAGTTGGACGTTATTTTGTTTCTACGCATTTTCAAATAGAGGACCACTACACATGGAAGAGGAGAGTCGGAAGATTGTAAAGCAATGTGGAAATTTACCTCTTGGTATGAAAACGATAGCAGCATCTCTGGCCAACACCACAGATCTCAGCAAATGGGAGTTCAAGCGCCGTCAACTCGAAAGAGTAGTTACTCCCATTGGTGACCCCGACCCTGTCATGGAGATATTGGAATTGAGTTATGACTCTTTACCTGCACAACTTAAACCCTGTTTTGCATATTTTTCCTTCTTTCCCGAGGATGAGGAGATAGATCCTGAGTATTTGATATACTTGTGCATAGGAGAAGGATTTATCCCTGCAGGAGAGGAGCAGTGGGATATCGCCTGGGATTGGTTAGATCAACTTGACCAGTTGTGTCTTGTTTCAACTACGTGACAGAGTTGATTTCTATAACATAACCAAATTTTGTACAATTCATGATTTATTGCATGATTTAGCCATACAAATATCTAAAAAAATAAATGTGTTTTATCTGTTGAGGAAGTCTCTACACATACAAGTGGTGTTGCGGGCTAGTGCCGTATTTTACTGGCCAAGAAAGGTCTGCATGTGAATGACATCTTATATAGCCGTCCTGTTTATCTTCGTACACTCTCATTGTCTCAGAATGTGAATATTACAAGCGTTCCAGCAAACTTGTTTACCACTATGAGAGGACTGCGCGTTCTAGATTTGAGCTGCACACACATCTCTACATTGCCTGAGTTTGTTGGAAAGATGATTCTTCAGAAAGTTTTGAATTTAAAGAACACATGGATAAAGAAGGTACCGGAGTGCGTGAGACATCTAAAAAGTCTCTTGTATCTTGCTCTCCCTTTGATTTGCCATTCATTACCAGTATGGATAGGTGAACTTAGATGTCTTCAGCATTTACAAGATTCATTTATTGATTATCATGTGCCAAAGAGAATATCAGAGCTCGCCTCTTTGAGAACACTGCGATCAACATACTTGCGCCTGTCCATAGAAGAGGACGAATTCTTGAGGTTAGACGATTTTGTCAATATGACTCAGCTTCAGGAACTATGCTTAGTTATTTGGAATGGGATAGAGTTTAAAGAGGATGGAAGAAGGGATCCTTGGGCAGCTGGTGAATATGCGTTGTCTAAAAATCTGGAACTATAATGTTGTTGAGAGCAGGACAGAGTTTGCGCAGTTTTCGGAGAGAATGAGAGCAATGAAACATCTAGAAAGGCTTGAACTACGGAGGTTTGTAGTGCCAAGTTGGATATGTGAGCTGGCAAAGCTGAGGGAATTGTCGTTATTTGAGTGCGCGTGTAGTGATTATCCGGAGTTGCAAAGAATGCCCAATCTTGTAAGGTTGTATTTGGGGGTGAACAGAAGCTGCAGAGAATTGCCAAAGCATTTGGGGGAGTCAAAGAGGGTTTCCGAAACTCCGCTAGGGGAGAGGATTCAGTAGTTGTGCACCCTAACTTCACACTTTTAATTATCCTACGTGGAAATTTCAAACCACTCCAATTTTTTACAGCAGCTTACTTGGCAAGTCCCCTGCTTATAATTAAGGTTTCAAGGCCACATCATCAAATATAATGCCACATCAGCATGCTTTTTGTCAAGGTGTCCAGAAAGGCCAAAAAAAAGTGAGACCAATACTTGTGCATTCATAACATGTTTTATTGAGGGCTGATGTGGAATCACATGATTGGTTGTTTTTTAAATCAATGGTATACATTTTGTTCAACTATGGGTAGTCATCATTAACACTTACAACTTTAAAGTCGCAACTATTGGTCCAATATTGATAAAAGTATTGGACATTATATAAACAACTACTATCACAACTATTGAAACATGTTCAAGTAGTAGGTCCTCAACCCTATTTGAAAATTGAAAGTTTTGATTCATTAGAGGAGTTTCCAAAATTGGAGGAGGGAGCCATAGCATGCCTTGAGGGATTCAATTTTTTTTACTGTCTAAGAAAGTGGAGGGATTGGAGCGGCTGAAATGTCTAGAGTCGTTAAATGTTTATTATATGTTAGGACTGAGGTATGGAGGGTGGGAGACATTAAAGGAAGGCAAAGAATATTGGAATAAAATCAATAAATTATTAGTTTTATAGAACATATTTAAGATTTTTAAAAGATATGTGAATCTAATTTTTATTTTGATCAATGTAAAGATTGTGAAATTTATTTAATTTTAAAATGATAGTTTAATTCTATAATTATTTCTATTACGCCGAGGAAGTGTGGAAGGTCAAGTAGAATAAATTCTAATCTTTTTTTGTATTTTATACAACTATAATAATTATTAATTATAAATTTTCATCATTTTATGTAATTAATAGTTTTATTTTTAAATATAATATATAATAATAATAAGTATAATTAAATTATTTATAGTTATTTTTTATTATTAAAATATAATCCACATTTCATATAATAAACTTATAAATAATTCTCACAACCTTTTGAGCCATGGAATGGAGGAGGGAAGAAGGGAAAAATTTTACAGACGGACAACAAAGGTGCTGGGGCGATTCAGATCTAGTGGAAGATGTCGAGCCATTTGGAAGGATGAACAATGTCATTGAAACACAGATGCCAGACCATACTCCTCAGTGGGTTTTTGAGAAGGGAGTTTGGGTAGATAAATGCATTCCCCACTTCAGGGAGAATATGTTTTGGGAGGGCAAGATCGACCCACAGAACAAAATCAAAACCCTCTAGCTGAGGTTTGAAATTTTGAAAAAAATCCAGTGCATAGGAGTAGACGAGGATGGCATCAGAAAGAAACATATATAGACAAATAGCCAGCTACCAAATGGAACACGTATGAAGGCCGTATTCAAAATCGCAATATCAAAGTATGGCAGAAGAAAAACATAATCTCTCCCAAGAAGAACATCTTCAACAAGAAGGCCAGTTCAGTGGGTGATGAGGATGTGTTTGGAAAAATATTGTCTAAGCAGAATCGGGATCGTCTGTGCAGGAAAGTAAATCACAAGGATTATCAAACCCGAACAGTCCAGGACCTGATAATGCAACCTAGAGGACACAAACTGTTCCAAATGCCAGAGGAACTAATAGAGAAAAGGGTTGTGAGGCTTACAGACCTTGTCCTTTTTTCCAAATGGACGGGCCCTGTTAGTTCGAATGAAGAGGTCAAGGCCTGGTGGATGAGAAAATACCCAGATCGTGTAAGTATCACGCCTCTCCCAAACTCATTCTTTTTGATAGAATGCATAGACTTAAACCTAAAATTGGCAATCCTAGAAGGAGATCCTTTATTCATGCATGGCCACTAGTTCTATTGCACAAAATGGCAAGCCAACTTTGATCCATGGAGCCACCGAGTGCCCCAAATCCCAACTTGGATTAAGTTAGTAGATTTACCAACAGAATTCTAGAACCTAGAAGCTATGATAAAACTGGGTGATGCCCTAGGTGTCTGCCTAGGAGTAGATGAAAACTTCCTTAATGGAGCAGGCGGATCAAAACCCTGTGTTCTGATTGAAGTAGATGTGGATGTAGGAATTTATAAAACACTTGAGATATTAACATAATTTGGAAGGTGGCAGCAAGAAATTGAAGTCTGGGAAGGGTTTGAGGAGAAAACTTGCCTTTTTAGGAAGACACTACATGAGAGTACCTCAAAAAAGCCAACAACAGTTAGTACCCTTAATCCTGCACAAATTGATCCGATGATGATCCACCCCTTGCATCCTAATGAAGTGGACAGATCTGTCCCGAGAGTGGTAGCACACACTACAAGGGAAACTACTATCTTGTTGGAGGACCGATCAAATTGCCTTACCATAGAGGTCAGTAACCTGCAGAAAGTGAATACTCAAGCTGAGCAAGCCCTCAATGAGCTCATGGATGACACTCATACTCTCCAAAAAGTGATCCAACAAGAACTAAACTTTTAGGTCACAGTAGTGTTGAACATGGGCTCTCTAAATCCCCATCTATCCCCCCAATTCAAGTGTCCTCACAAATAGAACTAACCAACTCAACCAACCCTCGGCTGGAACTAGTCGACCAGAGCCATCAATCTGAGGATGAGGAGGGGGACCTTTTAATAGATGAGGCAAAAGAACAATGGGAGGAGGTGGAAGAAGGAGAATTTTTGGAAACAAGAAAGTTGCAATAGACAAAATCAAAGCTGAAATTCCCAAATATCAAGACCAAAAAGAATAGAGGAAGGAAATCCAACAAATCCAAGTTAGTGTTGGCCAGCAACGCCTGTGGGAAAAAGAAATTGACACTAGGGAAGGAGGATATCCTTCCCATGGTAGAATGAGGATCATTACTTGGAATGTCAGGGGCGTTAATGCCCCTGACAAATGGTGCATGATCAAGCGTCAAATTGATCAATCAAATGTAGATGTAGTGCTATTGCAAGAAACAAAGTGGAGTAAGGAAGAAGGTAGCAGGAGGTTGGATAGATGGAAACAATGGAAGGGTCACCTTCTTGAGGCCACAAGGGCCTCTGGGGTTTGGGGGTGATATGGAACCCTTTCATAATGTTAGGAGCAGTAGAAGTAGAATTTGAGAATTGGAAAACAGTTAGAATTAAAGATATCAAAAGAAACCTCTCTTTCCTATGCATCAATGTTTATGGCCTAGTCTCCACGGAAGGTAAAAAAAGACTTTGGGATAGTATTTCTAGAGTAATAGAAGGAAAGAAAGAAGAGATAGCTATCATAGCAGGGGATTTTAATGCCATGTTAAACAACACAGAGAAACAAGGGGGGTCAGGAAGGACCACGACTGTACAAAGAGGCTTCCAAGAGTTCTTGGACAACAGCATCCTCTTGGACATATAGGCTAGAAATGGAATAAGCACTTGGTGCAATAGAAGAAAAGGTTTCACTAATATCGCTGAACGGCTTGACAAATTCTTACTATGGGGGGACTGGGGGAGTTAGAGGGATCACATGAAGCACTAATCCTCCCCTTCATTGGTTCGAACCATTTCCCAGTCCAACTGTCCTTTGGTCCGACGGAAGCTCCAAAGCAGAATCCCTTCAAATTTGAATATATCTGGCTAAGAGATCCCAACCTTCCAAATCTAGTCAAGAGGTGGTGGAAGGAAGTAAATCTCAACAAGGAAATAGCCCTCCTTAAGATAAGCAAAAAATTGAGGTATATAAAGATGAAGCTGAAAGAGTGGAATAGAAGCCACTTTAAAAACATCTTCCAGGAAAAACCAGAATAGAACAAGATATTAGGGCTCTAAATGAACATGTAATTGACAGAGGAATGGATGATGTAGATTTTGAGAATGAAAAGATTCTGAAAGGAGAACTAGCTGAAATTCTTAAGAGAGAAGAATGTTATTGGCGCCAAAAGTCAAGGGAAGTATGGCTCAATGAAGGGGACTGAAACACCAATTTTTTTCACAAATCAACACTAGCAAATAACAAAAAAAAAAGGATCCAAGAAATCAAAAAAGCCAATGGTGGCGCTGCCCAATCAACTTTGGAAGTTTTAAACGAGGAGGTGGTTTCCTTCTTCAATTCCTTACTGAACGAAGAGTCTCTGATTAATAGAAGTGTTAGGGACCATCTTCTAGAGGCAATCCCATCCATTATTACAGACTCTCAAAACAAAGCTCTCTTCCAATAAATTCCCTTAATTGAAGTCAAGGAAGTTGTATTTCAAATGAACCCAGACAAAGCACCAGGTCCAGATGGTATCCCCGTGGGCTTCTTCCAACACTACTGGGATATAATTGGTGTAGATCTTGGATTAGCTATGGAAGAATCAAGAAGAAAAATGATGATGCTAGTGGCTATAAACCATACTTTCCTTGCATTAATCCCATAAAGGAAAGTTACCCAATCAATGAGTGATTTCAGGCCTATTGCCCTGTGTAATATGGTGTATAAAGTGGTAACAAAGATAATTGCCAATAGGCTCAAAAGGGTACTCAATGACATCATCTCTGAGGAACAAAGTGGCTTCGCTCTTAGAAGATCCATAATAGAAGGTATCATCATAGCACATGGAACAATACACTCAGCCCAAAAAAATAGGGAGGCTTGTATGCTACTCAAATTAGACATTCTCAAGGCATACGATATGGTAGACAGAAGTTTTCTTTTGGAAGTATTAGGAAAATTTGGTTTTAGCCCAAATTGGGTAAGCTGGGTCAACAGCTGCATCTCCAATCCAAAGTTCTCAGTTCTAGTTAATGGCACATCAAATGGATTTTTCTCCTCATCTAGGGGTATAAGGCAGGGTGATCCTTTATCCCCGTTTCTCTTCATAATAATGGCAGAAGTGTTTGGGAGAGGGATCCAAAGATTAAGGGTAGAAGGTAAATGGAAAGGAATACATGTAGCAAATGGTTTAGAACACTCAACCCATCTACAGTTTGTGGATGACAATCCTAATGGGGGAGGTAAGTAGGAGGGAAGCAAGAGTAATTAAAAAATTTCTAAATTGCTACTGCAAAGCATCAGGGCAGAATATCAACTGGGACAAATCAGAGATCTTTTTCTTGAATACTCAACCAAGCCTACAAAAGGATATTGCAGGAATCCTAAATCTGAAAATTGCCACCCTTCCAGGTCGCTATTTGGGGATTCCACTGTTTGCAGGCATTAACAAAAATTGTTATTGGGACAAACTAATTAGCAGTTACAAATCTAAGTTGAGCACTTGGAAAGGTAAATGGCTCTCATCAACGGGAAGACTCTTGTTAGTTAAATCAGTGTTGTTAGCAATACCTGTCTATTCAATGTCTTGTCTTAAACTCCCTAAAGCCACTGATGACACACTCACACAAATTGCTAGGAGATTCTTTTGGAGCGGTGTGGGGGAGAAAAATAAAATCCCTTTGTTAGCTTGGGATAAGATATGTCTCCCCAAGAAAGCTGGTGGAGCTGGGTTATGCCAACTCTCCCTTATGAATCAGGCTATGGGGGCCAAATTGGTTTGGGACATCCATACTAAAGGTAAACAAAAATGGGTTAGAATTTTGGCTAGGAAGTACCTTGACTCAGAGGATCCAAATAGAATACTTACCGTTTTGAATCCCCCAAGAGGCTCCACTATTTGGAACTACATTTTAGAAAGTAGGGACATCATTTCAGACCATGTCACATGGGAAATTCGGGATGGACAGAGTGCATCCTTCTGGCATGATTCTTGGGGTGGGAAGGATCCAATCAGTGACTCACAGGGGCTAGAAGAGATAAAAGAAGAAACAATCAGAGTATGGGGTAACAAGGTGGCCAATTATGGTAAGGTGATCAACAATAATGGATGTTTAAGTTGGGATTGGCATGATCCTCAAAACCTTAATGCCTCTCGATCTCAAAAGGAACTGTTATCCAAAATCCTCAAAGACAAGTTTTTTATCCCATCTAGTGAGCAAGATCAGATCAGGTGGTGTGGATTGTCTGATGGGGCTTATAAAGTGAAACTAGGTTACAACTTGGCCAAAGAACTAGTGGTAGTTCGTCAGGATTGGCCTAGCAAGTTATTCTGGGGAAACTACTATCTTCCTAAGACAAGAATTTTTGTATGGCTGGCGGTTCAAAAATGGATCCTTATAGAGGACAGATTGGCCAAATGCAGGATCCAAGGCCCGGGAAGATGTAGCCTATGTAAAAACCACTAGGAAACGGCAAACCACTTGTTGCTATCTTGTCCATACACGACAAAATGTTGGAACCAGTTAAGAAGTAAGCTCAACTATCAAAGTCCAATTCCTTTAGATCTAGCAACTTGGTTCAAAATGTGGCCTCAAAAGAGTAGTAAAATAGTTTTCAAATGCATTTGGAAATTAGCCCCCTCATTGGTAATTTGGGAATTATAGAAGGAGAGGAATAGGAGAATATTTCAAGGTCAGGAATTGAACAAAGATAGATTATGGGAGAAGATTGAAAGAGCAATAGTAGAACTGGTGAATGAGTCAGCCAGGAGCAAGGAAGGCACAAACAAAATCTTCACTAGCTGGGATGGCATGTTGATCCAACATTTTTTGGGCCTAAAACCCCCATCCATTTGTGGGAGTAGCTCCCTTCAATCTAGGAAAGCAGTAAGAGTGACAACAAAGTGGAAAGCCCCAGATCCTGGCTGGCTAAAAATTAATTTTGATGGCGCTTCTCAAGGAAATTTGGCCCGAGTGGGGCTGGGTGTGTAGCTCAGAACTTAGAGGGAAAAGTGCTTGCAGTGAAATCAGTTTCCTTGGGTAGGTGCACAAACAATGAGGCAAAATTCAGGGTAGCTACAATTGGTTTGCAGCTAAGACGTAAATTATTGTTTAAACAGATTCATTTGGAAGGCGATTCCCTTATTATGATTAATGTTATATGTAAGGGATCCACACCAAACTGGAAACTAAATCATTTGCTACAACAAATAAAAGATTTGGCTGCTGGCTTTATAGCCCTCAATGTTAGCCACATTTATAGAGAAGGTAACATAGAGGTAGATGTGTTGGCTAAGGAAGTTGTGTCATTAGCCAGCTAGGACTCAAAAGGAATGATGAGTAGGATGTCAAGCTGGAAACGGTCTTAATCTGGCGGTCCTCGAACAGAGCTTAGTGATGTCGCCTTGTTGTCATCCCCGTCAAGTAGGAGGATGTAATCGCAATCATTTATTAAAAAGATCAAAAAGGAAATTATTATAACATATGGGCGTTGGCTCTCAATCAATTCACACTTGGATGTAGAGTACACCCATTTCCGAAGCAACAACCGAATCGCTAGGTGGTGGCACCAAGTACACCAGCTTTTATCTGCCTAATGCAAGTTGATTTAAAGCCACTAAACTGCTTTCACACCACAAAGGATCCAAACAAATATTAATAAGAGGATTCTAGAAGGTGGAAGAAGAAAAATAAAAAAAAGACAGGCATGGAGACGCCACTATCTCTAGAAACTACCAAGCAAATGCAAGCGTTTCGAGGGGAAATTACGGATAAGCGACTACAGGGCCTACTCCATTCCACTCATCTGCTCATCATGGTGGCTATCAAACGTGTTTTGGGCCCTGAATTTCTGAATGCATTCCACAGGGCGCGAGCTAACACAAAAATTATGGCAATGTTCCTAGCAGTCCTTCTGCATATGGGTGTATCTAAAGCTCTGGGTAACAAAATTGACCCAAATGGTGTTCATTCACGCGTGGCTGGGTGAGATAGATGCGGCGCTAGAAAATTTTGATGAGGAAAGGAACATTCCCATGCCACAGAACTACTACATGATGCGTGTGAGGGGCCACAAGGTAATGAAATTTCCTTTGATCCGCACCATAGATCCTGAAGGATTTGAGAAGTTATGGGCAGAAAGAGATAGAAGCATATTTTTTCTTCTCAGAGCAGCAAAGCTGACAACAAATTTTCCAAAGGGTTGGGTTAGGAGGTACATTGAGGATGAAGAATTAGAGGACGACTTCAACGTAGATGACGCTAAAGAATGGGACTTGGGAAATGGTGAGGAATGGTTGGAGAATGACCAATGGGACCCTGAAGAGAAAGTGAAAGCTGAGGCGCATAGAAAGTGTGGTCTGGAATGCCCCACAATTGCCAATTGCAAGGCTTACCTAACGCACTGCGAAGAAGTGGATGCAGAGGAAGGAATTTGAGGTTTGAACCGCTACAATTTGGTTTTTTGTCTACCTTTGCTGTGTAAAGTCCTTCCCTTTGTTCTGTATATCTAGTCTTGGTGTCGTTTCGGGACGTGGGGTAACACTATTGGTTTTTTGGGTTGATGGTTTGCTTGCTACTGATGGGGCATCCATTTTTTGTATTAATATAGACTTTTTCGGATGGATCTAGAGGTCATTACTACAGAAAAGACCTGCCAGTCCAACTCACCTGCTCTTCTATAAATTTTTTGAATTAATATATGGGTATTGTCCCTAGTAGTGTTAACCGACCAAAAACAAAAAAAAAACTTATAAATCAAATTTTATATTTAAAACATATATATATATATATCAAATTTTACCTTAAACAATTTTTTATTTTTTTTGTGGTAAGTGTCACCATAGGGGGTGACTCCCTATATTTCTCAAATGAAAGAAAGATTACATGGATTGATCATGTAACAGATTCGAGACATTGCCACAAGGGACAGAACCTTTTTCCTGAACAATAATTATGTTGAGGGCCAAGTGATTAGAGGGCAAAACCAAGGCAGCATCCAACCAATCAACGCCATAGTTTGCAAGCTAGTCAGTCGCGCCATTGGCCTCTCTGTAGATGTGGGAGATTGAAAAATTTAAGGCCTCTAAGCAATGCCAGGCATGAGAGATGAGTTTGTTGAGTTTCCAATTATTGCAATATTTCTTCTTGATGCTATTAATGTAAAACATGGAATCACCCTCAATCTCTAAGTCAAGTTGATTCCTCTTTATGCATTCTTCCATCCCTCTGGAAAGAGCATTCATTTCTGCAACATTGTTGGTAGTCTCCCCACATGGCTCGACTAACATCCATAACACAGAGCCTGATTCATCTCTCAGGATACATCCAATCCCCACTTTGCCTAGATTACCTTGGGCACAACCATTGAAGTTTAATTTGAGTCTGCTGCTTGGGGAAGCTGTCCACTTAGCAATATTCCTTGGGTGTTGCCCGTGTGAGTCAGCACCCAAACCAAAACCTACAAGGGTCGCAAGGCCCGAACAATTTCTACACATTCTCTCATCCTAGTCAGTGAATGCTAAGGATCGATGACTTTTAACTTTGTTATTTACTACCTCCACCAGGACATTCTCAATTTTGAGTTTCAAGTCATCCAGAGGAGATTCAAAGTCTTTGAAGATCCTCCAATTATGCTCTTTCCAAAGGTGCCATACCAAGATGGACGGAGCGCATTCCCAAATATCGCCCCATAGGCCATCAGAAGACCGTCTAGGCCAGCTTTGGAGAAAGTTAGATATGCTTTCATTTCTAGCTGCTAACCAATTAAGTTTCTCCTATAACCAACCCCAACAATCGCTAGCAAAGGGGCATTGGAACAATAGGTCCTCACAGGTTTCCTTTGCAACTTTGCACAGTGGGCATCTGGTGGGTCCAACCACACTGACCTTCTAGAGTCTATCTCCAGTGAGCATCTTATAATGAATGGCGGTCCAAAGAAACACCCCAGCTTTAGGGAGAACGTGCTTGTACCCAGCAGAGATCCTTGCACCAATCCATCACCTCTCTAGCAACACTTTGGATTTGGTATCGAATTTTCATTGTGTAGTTACCGTATTTGGCACCACACCAGACAATAACATCAGCATTTGTGTTTAGTTTTATACTACAGTCCTGGATGGTTTTAACAAAGGACTGCTTGATTTTGGCATCCACCTCCAAGTTCTCCACGTGTCTCCATCATGGTTGCAAGGTCGTGGGGTCAATAGTAAAATAGTCTCTTACTTTGGGGCTGATATGATCAGACAAGAGCCTTCTTATTTCACTGAAAACCATGTTATCTCCAAGAGGGGGCTGACCCTCCCATGAATATAGCCAAAATTCAATAGAGGAACCATTGTTAATGCTCCAGGATACATGATTAGTGATGATATGTCTGCACTCACAAATATAGTTCCAGACAGTCGAGCCTTTACGAGGATTGGAAATGGTAACTATTCGATTAGGATCCATTGAGTCGAGATATTTATGTTGCATTAGCCTACACCAAGGTCTAGAGGGACAATGAACCATTTTCCAAGCAAGTTTGCTCCTAGAGCTAAGTTATGTTGGTGAATGTCTCTGATCCCCGCCCCTCTAGACTGCATTTCTTGGCAAACTGAATCCCATTTAATAAGGGGAATGCGATGAGTCTCATTCAAACCCTCCCAAAGAAACTTCTTAAATATACTTTCCATCAAAGATCTAGCTTTTCTTGTGAGTTTGAAGCAATTCATACCAAAGATTGACATTTCACTGAGGGCAACCTTAAGCATTGTAATTCTACTAGCAATGGATAGCCACTGCCCTTTCTAGGAGGTATCCTTAGACCTGCATTTTGCTATACAATCCGCCCATAGGGAAGAGTGGATGGCACCTTGGAAGAAAGGAGCTCTGAGGTAGCAAGTGGGGAGGTGGTCGATTTGGCAGCCGAGGATGGTAGAAATTATTCTTTAGGTGGCTTTCTTCGTATTGAAAAAGTAGATTTTTGTTTTGTCCTTATTTATTGTTTTCCCCGAGCATTTCTTGAATAGTTCCAAGGACTTCTTAATGGTTTCAGCTTCATGAATGGTGGCCTCACCCAAGAGGAGAGTATCATTGGTGAACTGTATGTGGGTGAACACCTCCAAAAGTCTACAGGCTTTGATTCCCTTCCAGATACCCCTATTGACATAATTGTTTATCAAGGCCCTGAGGGCTTCAGCCATTAGGACATACAAGAAGGGATAAAGTGGGTCACCTTGGCACAGGCCTCTGGAGGACTGAAAAAAACCACAAAGTGAACCATTCACGATGATGGAGTATCAGACAGTAGAAATGCAATAATAAATTCTTTCCACCCAGGCACTGTTGAAACCCAACTTGATCAGAACCAAGCAAAGGAATCTCCAACTAACCGTGTCATACGCCTTTTTGATATCCAACTTAATGATCATTCCTTTGTGATTTTCCTGTTTGACTGAGTGCACAATTTCATTTTCCAAGATGATGTTTTCCGTGATTTCTCTACCTGGGATAAAGCCATTTTGTTTTGGAGAGATCATCGAATTTAACATGGGTTTTAACTTGTTTTCCATTGATTTGGAGATAATTTTGTATATAGTTGTGCATAAGGCTATCGGTCTAAAGTCCGCAAAGGATTGCATTTCAGCTTTCTTTGTTATGAGATTAATTACAGTGTTATTAATGTCTTTAATGAATTTATTCTTCTGCCAAAACTCATCGATCACCTCCCAAACATCGTGCCCAAGAAAGTGCCAACATTGCTGGTAGAAAAGTGTAGAGAAACCATCAGTGCTCGGGGACTTATTGGGGTACAAATTGAAAGTCTCCTTCTTGACCTCAGCCAATGTAAAGGGGGGAAAAAGTCTATCATTTGCCTCACGTGGAACCACCTACTTGATGTGATTAATTATTTCAAATGGAAACACATCTGATCCACCCTCAGGAGTGAGGAGCTTGAAGAAGTGACGAATCGCTTCCTGCTCGATGTCTTCCACATGCTCAAGAACCAACTCGTCAAGACCTTTGATTTTGTTGATTCTATTGAAAACCCTTTTGGCTTTGACAGAGTTGTGAAAAAAATTTGTGTTGCCATCCCCTGCTTCTAGCCATGACTCTCTAGATTTGGCTTTCCTAAATTCTTCAATTCTAGCAGAGACCTCACTCAACCTATCCTTTAATTCTTTTTCTTTCAATAAATCTTCACTATTCATACCATTCTCTATTACCTTCTCATTCAAGGACACAAGCTCACCCTCAATTTCCTTTTCTTCCAAAAAGATGTCCTTGAAACTCAACTTGTTCCACTCTTTAAGTTTACTTTTTAGATGTGAAATTTTCTTGTAGAATATAAAGCTTTTGGTACCAACTATTTTTGGAATTTCTTCCCACCAGGAAGCCATTAAACCATTCAAATCCGGATGACAGAGCCAAATTCACTTGAATTTGAAGTAAGAGTTCCTTGGTTTGCCCGAGGTAGAAATTTCCAACAAGACAGGGAAGTGGTCAGATATTGAGATGGGGAGGATGGAGTATTCAATGCCCAATGGGAGCTCCAGCTAGTTTTCCAATAACGGGAACCTATCCAGACATTCTGTAATGTTGGTAAAGCCTTTTCTTTAGATTTTCTAGGTAAACTTCCTAACTTTTGGGGGTATATCCCATAGTAAGTTACAGTCCACAAAGTTCCTGAAGTCCTTGATTACCATATTCTCACTTTGTAGGCCACCGAGCTCTTTTCATCCAATGCTAGAATGGTAGTGAAATTTCCGCCAAGAATAATAAGATCATTCTTCAGGTCTCTCATGAAACATGATAGGCTATCCCAAGTGTGGCATTTGTCTTTAGTCTTGGTAGGCCCATAGACGTTGAGAAAGTGGAATGAAATGTTGGAGCTGAGAGATCTGAATTTGCAATGGGCCCAAGAAATAGTGTTGCAGCCACCCTCCATGACCACCACGCTAGGTTTCCATAAGAAACTAAGGCCCCCCGCACTACCAACAACATCCACAATCCAACCATTCCATGACTGGCAGTGTTTAACGAATGAGTCTACATAATCTACTGTCAGCTTAGTCTCTTGGAGGATCACAATGTCGACACCTAGTCTATCCAATTAGTGCTTAATCAGGTGCCTTTTGTTAGGGGCATTTAAGCCCCTAACATTTCAAGAGGTGATCTTCATGGTTTGTCAGGAGAGGATACACCTCCCCTAGATCTCAACAGGTATTCCTTTATCTTTGACAGCCCCTATTCTACTGCAACCTCTTCCCTCTTCTGTTGAAGAGTTTTATGGCCCTTGCTTTTTTTATTTTGGCTAAACCCCCAGAGGAAATGGCGGCTGATTGGTTAATGCTCCTAGGATCCACAATCCCCAACACTTCTTTGTCTCCCCCATCTTCGAACCAAGTTTCATCCAAGGGTTCCAACCATTGGGCACCCATTATGTGATCAGGTTCAGAGGATTTAAGAACCACAGCGGCGAGGTAGGGAATGATCTGCCTTGAAGCCAATGCAACTTCATTTGCTTCTGATTGTTCCTTTGTTTCGGTTTCCTCTCTTGAAGCAACCGTAGTAGTGGTTGTCACCTCCGTTGGGGGCGTCGAAAAAACCAATCATTTGTCACCCATGTTGTAGCAAACTTGTGATTCAAACGCTTCAGAGGTTCTGAAGGGGATGATTTTCCAAGACAACATTTTTTATGACTCAGGATGATCCAATGGGATGATCCTCACCATTGTGGGCATGACCTTGGATTTTTTTGTTGCAATTGGAGGGCACCAGTTGTCCAACGTGTTGGGAGGGGGAGCACCCAAATCTTTGGAATGGGGCGGGGGCACTGGGATTCTAAGTGCTTCCTACTACGATAGTGAAGGCAGAAGAATTTTATTTCCTCCAGTTTGATATCCTTCTCCCAAACACTAGTCGATGATTTGATCTTAATTGATTTAGGAAGTTTTCTAATGGCGAGTAACTTGATTCGAGCATACTGAGTTGTATTTCCATTCCCCATATCCAAGTCGATTGCATGACCTAAGTTGTCGCCAATCTTATAGAGGCATTCACCAGACCAAAACTCGAAAGGCAAGTGATAGAGGCATATCCAAATTGGACCAGCATAGGGTTCGAAGCCTTTGGGATCAAAACTAGGGCACCATTTCTGCATGTACACAAAATCTCCCCCCATTCTCCAAGGTGACTTGTCCATGACCACGTTTTTGTCCTCCTCGGATCCCATGATCACCACGAAGAACTGTTTGGGAAGGAAAAAGACCTTCGCATTCCTGCCCCAGTTTTCACCGATCCATGCGTTAATCTTAGCCCTTGGCATGGGAGTGCCCAAAACCCTTGTGATCACAACCGTTTTTTCCAGTGCATCAATGTCGTTATTTGCTTCCCTTGAGACGTCCACCTCGAGCTGTGGAATACCACATTCAACTCTGCCCTTATTCACCATTTGAATTACCTTAAACAAATTATAAATCAAATATTATATATTAAATAAAATATAAAATCTCTTTCAAAGAAATGAAAAGTAATTATTTTATCTATAAAGTGGAAATCTGGTGTAGACATCATCTCCAATTAGTTATTTTTGCAAGATTCTCGTGAAACCATTTGTATACAGTTATGTTTGTTAATTTCCATTTTTCAAATTTTAAAAAATCAGATTACTTTACCAAATTCCAAGTTTAAATATTAATTTGCTTTAAGATTTTTTGTTTTAATAAGATAATCTTTCAATTTTAAATAAAATCAAGCTCGTCTTTATAATTATCGTGAGAACTTATAATCCTTGACTACCATCATTTATATTATAATGAAAATTAAGGTGCAAAATTATTTTTAAAATTATGATAATAGAAAATTGTGAAAAAATTATACTCCATAACTCATCACAGCGAAGTTGTAATTTGTGCCTTACTATTATATATTTTAATTAAAATTGCAAATACCTAGAGCTGCGTAAATTTCCTTGTCAGAAAGATTGTGCAGAAAGGTGTACTTTAAAGAATTGCTTACAGTTGAAGAGACCAGATTTCATTGCTGCTTGGAAAGAGGTGTTTTATCGAGTTATGAGCCATTGCTACTATAAAGAAATAAAATATATATATATATATATATAAATTTCAGCATAAATTAATGTTAATTTAATAAAATATATATGTATAAGTATAAATTAATTTTAATTAATTAATTAATAGTTGTTGTAGGTAAGGTAAATTAATATTATTTCATAAAATCAGAATGAAATGTAAGGGTATTTATCTTAATAATATAAAGATGAATAACTTTAATAAGATTTTTAGAATTGTTTTATGGAATGTAAATTTACATGGAAATGTTACATGACTTGTATATTTGTAAAAGATAATAAAATTTTAAAAAAAAAAAAATTATGTTAATTTAATATAATATATGTGTATAATTATAAATTAATTTAGAGTAATTAATTGATAGTTTTTGTGGGTGACATGAATTATTATCATTTTAGGAAATTATATGTGAAATATAGAGCTAATTAGCTTAATAACCAAATATGAATAACTTTATTCTAGAATTGTTTTATTGTTAGTTTGGGAATGGTTTCTCTCTATCTATACATCATCTCAAAATTTGTGTATGACATCCATATATATTTTGGATGATTTTGCATCCTAGATCACTTTTGTGTCTATAAATTTGTCTTTTCTTGTGCATATTTGATCATATTTGTATTTTTCTTGTGCCCTCCAATTCACCAAATCCATCTTTGTTTGCTTTCTATTTGGATCAACAATATTATGAATACCTTTAAAGGGTTTCAAAAATTGCTAGGGGACACATTATCTATTATGACACACAATTCTAACTATTTATTCCTAATTAATTACTTTGGTTTTAAGGTAGAATTAATAAAAGCATTAGATGCATATGCATTGCAAGTTGTCCTTTTTTCAAGTGAGTGTATTCCATATGCATGGGAATCAGTAGTTATCTTCAATAGAACTACTTCAAATAAAGGGTTTTAATAGAAAAATGGGTTATCAATTAATTATATTAGATTTAACATTAATCTAGGAGGTTTCCCCCTCTAAGAGGCCAAAAATATACTATAATGTAACTTTGTTATTTCAAATTTCAATGCAATATTGTTCATTATATTCTTATTTACATTTTTTTAATTTTGTGTATTTGGCTAAGATGTTACAAGGAATGTAATTTTTTCCCTAGAAAAAAGTCTAGGTTTTTTTTTCCTCTTTAGCTAATTGCCTTATTATAATCCTCTATTCAAGATGGCCATCTTGGTATATAACTTTGACATCATTTTTTCACCACCCTAGGATCCCTCTTATGATGGTGAACACTTGATCTAAGTAAATAGATGTAGTAGTAATTGCTAAATTAGAGGAATTTCACTCTTGTATTTCCTCCCATAGTGATGGAAAAAACTAAATATTAGAATCTCTCAACCATATATTTTGTTGTGATTTATCCAATGATTGGTCTAATAACAGTAAACCTAATCTTCACTCCAATTGGATGCCTTAGGAGCCAAAATTTAATTCTCAAATTTGATGGTATAGATCCTACTAGTTGGATCTATTGTGCTAAATAATATTTTACTCTCCATAATACTACTTGGGGAGACATAGTCACTATTTCCTCACTCAACTTGGAAAATAACCAATCTATTGATATATAATGGTATATGAAGGTCATTCCTCAACTTAGTTGGACTAAATTTACAAACAATAATCTTCATTTGATTTAGTACCAATTCATTTGAAGACTTTATTTGAGCTTTACCCAAATTGAGGGAAAGTTTGGTTTTGTTCATGACTATCAAACTAAATTTAAGAAAGTTACAACCAAACCAAAGGGTTGATAGATGTCTCCTTTACTAGTTATTTCATAGGTGGCCTCAAGGAGGAATTGTAGGTTGAGATAAAAATGTTCAAACCCAAAGATATGATGGAAACCATAGGTTTGGAAAAACTTGTAGAAGATAAGCTCAAAATTTAGTGTCAATTCTATAAGTACACCCATTTCAAGAACATTGTGTTGAATTGCAATGTCCCCACCCCCAAAAATTGTTCCATACCTATCAAATGTCTCACTAAAGAAATTATATGAGCTTGTCAAGAAAATAGTTGTGTTATATTTGTGATGAATAATTAACACCTTGGCATCACTATGTGGCGAATATAAGTCATATTTCTTTTGTTGGGACTCAATAGTTTGACGAGTTTCAATTCCTAGTGAAAGTATCAATAGTTCTTGGGTAAATACAAGAAGATGAGTCCACTTCTAGTGGAAGTTTCAGACTTAGAAGAAAAACCCGAAATTGGGCAAAATGAAACAGGATCTCGTTATTTAGTAAATGGGATCTCATTTCGCCTTAGGAGCCTGAGCCAAAAATGGGATCCAATTTTGTAGAAATGAGATCCTATTCTAAAATGGGATCCCATTTTGTAGAAACGAGATCTTTTTCTAAAATGGAATCTTGTTTTGTAAAGGCTTAAAATTAAAAAAAAAAAAAACAAGATCACATTTCTAAAAATTTCAATTTTCGGCCTAGTTTTTATTGTGTTTCAAGTTGGAAAAAGGCTTGGGGAGTCGACCATTAGCTTCAAACCTCTTTTGACCTACAAATTGAAGGTCATGTCTACGTTAATAGAAAAGAGTGACTTTGGAAATATGTCTAAAGATGCTTTTGTATAATTTTTTGACAAAATTAAAACCCATTATAGATGAGATTGTGTAGATTCCAAATATTTTTGTTTACAATTCGATTATTTTTTCTACTTTTCAAATATTTTTTGATGAAATTGGTTCATAAACTTGAAATATCAAGGTTTTCTAGTATTTTAATCACTTTTTATTATTATTATTTTTTTAAAATGAATTATATATCAACATTCTTCAGAAAATTATTTTCAATTTGAAAAAAAAAATGATAATTTTAAGTCATCTTATGTGTGACGTACACAAAGAATTTTCAAAACAACAAATATGGTCAATAAAAAATTAACAAATATAAATATATATATATATGGTCAATAAAAAATTAACAAAAATAGATATACATATATATATATATATATATATATATATATATATATATATATATATATATATATATATATATATATATATATATATCGTCAACATTCTTCAATGTGTTACAAATATTTTCCCAAAAGGATTAAGAAAAAATCAATTATTTAGGTCAAAATATGGATGACATACACGTGCATGGTACAGTAAAAAAAGAAACTTTTAAATAGTGGTTTTTAGACATGCCTATTGAAAATCAATTTGTATTATGGGTGGGTGCAAAAAAATTGGGGGCAAATTTGTGGCCAATTTCTTTTAAAAAGATTGAAAGCTCATAACACGAGCGTGTTATAATGCACTAGCGTTATGGCTTGGTGATTTGAGTCTAATTATTTTGATATGAGGTACTTCTAGGGGAGAGGTAGGGGGTCATCTCAAGATAGACTCGGTGCACATCAGAATCCTAGGTGGAAAATGAGACAACCTGTCACTTGGCCACCTCATGAGCACATCATTATCCCTTCCATTATGAAGGAGAGTGTCAAGGTAGACACTTTGTAGTCCATCAACTATTTGAACCAGAGTGTCATCCAACATGCCATCCCAATACTACAGGGCCATCTAGGGGAGTCTTCGAGTGGTGGGCTTTGATCCCATTTGTATCAGGCTTGCAGGGAAACTTCTTCATATGACCCCACCAACACTCAAGAGGTTGCTACACATGATACATCTACAGCTATGGAGATGGAAAGGGTAGTTGACATTCTAAATGAGACCTATGGCATCGATACTCAGGTAAATGTTAGCATGTTCATTGAATTTAATTTATTGAATTTCAATTTTGAAATGCAAGATTAACTAATTTAGTTTTATGATTTTAATAAAATTCTAGGGTCACAATGTTGACACTGGATACACCATCCCTACACCCGCTTATTACTCCACTAGATCAACCATTGAGGTATGTAACCAGTAAACAATTATAAATTTATTACATGTTAATAGCATTGTTTTATGAATGGTATTCTAATATGTGATTTTGGATGTTGAATAGGCTAATATTGGAGGTTCCAAGGGAACACCTCCGAGTGCTAGTGGATTTAGACAAACCTACACACAGATATAGAATAAAGAGTTTAACTAATGAATTGTACTTAATAGATATGTGTAGTTTATATTCATATCATTGATTACATTGTATTACACATCTTTTAAACTCAAAACATTACTTCACATTCCATAACTAATAACTAGATATTGATAGATGACAAAATTCCACCTACAATATAGTTGTTTAGAGAGTCAACATAAGCAGTGATGCAATTACTTCACATAGCATAAGTAATAAGTAGGAGTAGCTTCCAATTGCATTTTATTGTCATGGCATTCCATGGGACCACTTTTTATCAAGGCATCTTTACAAACAATTCACTACCTTGTCCATGTTATGGATACTTGGAAGAAATATATGAAAGAATAATAGTAAGCAATAGCATAGACAAGGCAATGAGTTGTTTGAAAAAAATCCTCAAAGAAATGTGGTCTCATGGTGATGTCCATCACCATGAGACCCAATTTATTTGAGGCACTTTTTCAAACAGCTCGGCACCTTTTGTATGCTACCACATTTTACATACATGTCTACCAAGCATTTTATCAAATAGTTTATTTCCTTGTTTCTATGGCTAAAAGCCTAAAAAAGTGTGTTTTCCAAAAAACTATGGATGCTTGGAAAAAATCTATCAAAGCATAATAGTAAGCAATAGCATAGACAAGGCAGTGAGTAGTTTGTAAAAAATCCTTGACGAAATGCAGTCTCATGGTGATGGAATGCCATTCCATCACCATAACACCACATTTCTTTGAGAAATTTCTTCAAATAGCTCACCACCTTTTCTATGCTACCACATTTTCCATACATGTGTACCAAAGCATTTTATCAAACTACTCACTTCTTTGCTACTATGGATAAAAGCCTAAAATAGGTGCTTTCCAACAAACTATGGATGCTTGGAAAAAAACTATCAAAGCATAATAGTAATCAATATCATAGTCAAGGAAGTGAGTAGTATGAAAAAATGCCTTGAAGAAATGTGCTCTCATGGTGATAGAATCGTATTCCATCACCATGAGACCACATTTCTCTGAGGAATTTTTTCAAATAGCTCACTGCTTGAAGAATAGAAACCAACCCTTTAGCCAAAATTCCCCTCCAAATTATTTTCAAGGTCCTCATCCTCAATTTACCAATCCATGGAACCTTTTTCCTTTTATTCCACTTGTTCATGTCCTCACCCCTCCGTCCTCATGTCATGATCTCCCTTCATCTCATAATCAAGACCACACTATACCATCCACCCCATCCTAGTATAATACCATAGAGAAGGAAATGAATTGTTTGAAAAAATGCCTCAAAGAAATGTGGTCTTATGGTGATGGAATGCCATGAAACATTTTTTTGTAATGGAATTCCATCACCATGAGACCACATTTCTTTGAGGCATTTTTTCAAATAGTCCACTACCTTCTCTATGCCACCACAGTTATCATGCATGTCTATGAAAGAATTTTATCAAACAGTTCACTGCCTTGCTGCTATCGGTAAAAGCCTAAAAATAGGTGCTTTCAAACAAGCAATGGATAGGGAAAATAGTAAGAATGATATTCAGAAATATATAGTTTAATAAGCACTCAAAATTTTGTTCATTATGTCATACATTATAAGCCATGATGTAGATCGCTGTTGTAGTTTTCATGATTGAATTTAATTTGTTATTTTATTCTCAGATGTTGCAAGCGGATACACCTATGAATGTTCATAGGGAAATGGAGATTGGTGTTTCATCTGCTATAGAATCATCAATGGCTCTCACAAGGGAGGTATGGGGAAAATTACTAAATATCAATTTACATTCATTGTTATAGATGTTAGTTAGTGAAAAATCAAACCATTATTGATTCATAGTTTGATTTCTCTTTGGATGGTTTATACAAGGCTTCAACATGCTTTAGTATGGGCATTTGAATTTTTCCCTTGTAGAGAGTGATCATCAGATGGTGGTAAGTGATTATTTTGTTAAATATATCATTTTTAATAATTTAATTTCTATATATTAATGTCTTTACTTATTATTGTAATAGATGAGATTTGACCAAGAACTAAACCCTAGGAAGAGCACTAAGAAGACTCCTCGACTGCATAATAAATGAGTGATAGACGTATTGCCATCCAATCAACAAGAAAAGGGAAAGATTTTATTTCAAGAGCATGGAGAGCAATGACTTTTGATTCCAGAGCCCTTTGTTGTATGCCTATATGGCATTTTTGTACATATTTTGTATTGGATATATTTTACATTGTATGCCTGTATGGAATTCTCATAAGCCTATATGACTATTTTTGTACATATATTTTATACTTATATCGACATATATTGATGTATGCCTACATGGCTATTTGGTTAATACAAATCTTTTTTATTGGCAGTGTCCATATTTGCATTATAAATCCATGTTCAATAGATATGAGTTACGTGTATTCAAGTGTATACAACTTACATGTATACTTTGTGACTTACGTGTATTCCAATGTATACTTTGCGACTTACATGTTTTCATGCATATACCTTGTATTCATGCATATACTTTGTATTAATTTGTGTATACTATATATTTATGTGTATACTTCAAGGCTTACGTATTTTTGTGTACTTGTGCTTCCCTTATTCACATGTACATGCTTGATTTATTCATGTGTATATTTATTAATTGGTTAGCCCTAGCATCGATCATTGTTGTCCTTCATGTTTTGTCTTGAATATTAATTGATTGATGCTAAACAATTTTATTAGTTGATGCTAAACAACTTCAATATTTCTAGGAATACTAGTAGAGTTACAAATTCCAAAACTACACAAATTGAAAATAAAAAATTAACTATAAATAAATGCACTGATTATTAACTTGATAATTGATTAAAAATGAGTATAATATATATCAACAGATGAGCCTTCTAGAATGGTAACTGCCAACTAGAAAATAGGCAAAGCATTCCCAATACTTTGAAAGAAATAATCCACCCAAAATTTCAATGGGAGAGAAGACTTATGTAATATCCTTAAGCAATGTATTTCCTGCTCCCTTGTTCTTACATATCTCAATTCAATTTAATCCAAAGAGTTCCGTGAAATATTTTATCTAAAAGCAAAAGACACATTTTCAATTGGTATTCCATGAAATATTTCATAAAAATATTCCAATATATTTAATCTTTTGATTGGAACAACTCAATTAAGCAAATGATACATAATCTTCACATCACTTGCAAAACATAATATTCATAGTAAATGATGAGTACTTAACTTCTTGACACATTATCATACAAACATTTATTTTGAATAGTCTTTAAACATTTTCACACCATAATCCTCATAGTATAGAATAAATTTTTATGATCTTGATCCATCACCATATAAACATGTCGAAAGATGTATATGTCAAATTTTTTGCAATATTATTTCTTGTATAGGAAATGGACTTGGGAGAAAGCTTTATAATTTATAATACAAATAAGAAATGGACTTAAGGGTGAAAATTTTATTTATAACACCAAATAATTTAAATGTACGTGAAAGCATCACTTGTTTCTCTTAAACTCCAATTTTCAAACATAGCAAATCATTTCAAATGAAAATCACAAAATGCTTCACAACCAAAGTTGTTAATTGAGGAAAAATAAAATAATTCCAAGTTCCACCATTGTACGCATTTACAATTGGTTGTATATTGTTTTAAGGGCAAGGAGGATAATTAAAAAAATTATTGCGCTTGCTAGACTTGAAGATGATCATATGCTTTTTGTGTGGAAAACTCAAACTTCTCAACTGCTATGTGTATGTTTCTCTTTTCGATTGTTTTGCATGCCATCATAAGGGATCAAGTTGGTTGAACATAGTTCAGAACAATTCTATGTGTTTGGGTGTGAAAGAGGACCATGCCTAGCATAAACATACCTATTGGGATGCATTGGAGTAGTATGTTTTGGTCACATGAGTTGTAAAACAAAAGTTGCAACACTTTGCAACTTTATACTACTTGTATTTGACACTTTTTTCATCAAGTAAAAATTGGACACCATAGGAAAATGACTCTGAGATAACAAAAACAAAAATAGGTTATTGTAAAGCGACACAATGCAATCCTATAGGCTCAGAAAAAGAGTTTGTAAGTGTCATGTTTTTCGAGTAATAACTCGTCAAAGATTGCTACCCTTTTACACTTTGGACCCTTAAGGGATCGAGCAAATTGAAAGTAGCTTAGAGCAATTTCGTGTGTTTGGGTGCAAAAGAGGACCATTCCTAGCGTAAACATACCCATCTAGATGCATTGGAACAATTTTTTTGGTCACACAAGTTACAGAACAAAAGTTGCACCACTTTACAACTTTACACTGCTTGCATTTGACACTTTTTCCATCAAGTAAAAAATGGACACCACAAAAAAAAACTCTGAGATAACAAAAACTAAGAAAGGTTATTGTAGAGGGGCTCAACACGATCCCATATGCTTAGAAAAAGAGTTCATAAGCATCACGGTTTCTGAGTAATAGCTTGTCAAAGATTGCTTCCCTTTTACACTTTGGACCCTTAAAGGATCGAGCCAGTTGAACATAGCTTCGAGCGATTCCGCATGTTTGGGTGTGAAAGAGGACTATTCCTAACATAAATGTACCCATCTAAACACGTTGGAAAAATCTATTTAGTTACAAAAGTTGCAAAATAAAATTTACACCACTTTGCAACTTTACACTACTTGTATTTAACACTTTTTCTATCAAGTGAAAATTGGACACCATGGGAAAATAACTCCGAAATAACAAAAATGAGAGAGGTTATTATATAAGGTCCCTACATGATCCTGTAGGCTCAGACAAAGAATTTGTAAGTGTCATGGTTTCTGAATAATAGCCCATTAAAAGTTGTTCCCCTTTTGCACTTTGAACCCTTAAGGGATCGAGCTGATTGAATGTAGCTCAAAGCGATATCGCGTGTTTGGGTGTGAAACAAGACTATGTCTAGTGTAAATATACCCATTTGAATGCATTGGAATAGTTTGTTTGGTCACAAGAGTTGTAGAACGAAAGTTGCACCACTTTGCAACTTTACACTACTTGTATTTGACACTTTTTCCATCAAGTGAAAACTGGACACCACAGGAAAATGACTTTGAGATAAAAAAAACTGAGGTTATTATAGAGAGGCCCTACATGATACCATAGGATCAGATAGAAAGTTTGTAATCGTCACGGTTTCTAAGTAATAGCCCATCAAATATTGTTGTCTTTTTGCACTTTGGACCCTTAAGGGATCGTGTTGGTTGAATATAGTTTGAACTGATTCCGCATGTTTAGGTGTGAAAGAGGACCATGTATAGCATAAACGTACACATCTAGATACATTGGAATAGTCTTTTTGGTCAAACAAGTTGAAAAACGAAAATTACGCCACTTTGCAACTTTACACTGCTTGCATTTGACACTTTTTCCGTCAAGTGAAAATTGGACACCACAGGAAAACAACTCTGTGATAAGAAAAAATGAGAGAGGTTATTGTCGAGGGGCCCTACACGATCTTGTAGGCTTAGACAAAGAGTTTGTAAGTATTACAGTTTCTAAATAATAACCCATCAAAGATTGTTTCCCTTTTGCACTTTGGACCCTTAAGGGATTGAACCGATTAAACGTAGCTTGGAGCGATTCTGCATGTTTGGGTGTGAAAGAGGACTATTCCTAGCATAAATTTACCCATCTACATATGTTGGAATAGTTTTCTTGGTCACATGAGTTTTAGAACAAAAGTTGCACCACTTTGCAACTTTACACTGCTTGCATTTGACACTTTTTCCATCAAGTGAAAAATGGACACCATGGAAAAATGATTCTAAGATAACAAAAACTGAGAGGGGTTACTATAGAGGGTCCCAATGCAATCTCATAAACTCATACAGAGAGTTTGTAAGCATCATAGTTTTTGAGTAATAACACATCAAAGATTGCTTCCCTTTTGCACTTTGGACCCTTAAGGGATCATATTGGTTGAACATAGCTCGGAGTGATTCCATGTGTTTGGGTGCAAAAGAGGACTATGTCTAGTATAAATGTACCCATTAGGACGCGTTGGAATAGTTCGTTTGGTCACATGAGTTGTAGAACGAAAGTTGCACCACTTTGCAATTTTACATTGCTTGCATTTAACACTTTTTCCATCCAGTGAAAGTTGGACACCATGGGAAAATGACTCTGAGATAACAAAAACCAAGAGAGGTTATTGTAGAGGGGCCCAACACAATCCCGTAGGCTCAGACGAAGAATTCGTAAGTACCATGATTTATGAGTAATAGCCCATCAAAGATTGTTTCCCTTTTGCACTTTGGACCCTTAAGGGATCGAGCCAGTTGAACATAGCTCAAAGCGATTATGCATGTCTGGGTGTGAAAGAGGACCATGAATAGCATAAATGTACCCATCCAGACACGTTGGAATATCTGTTTGGTCACACAAGTTGCAAAATGAAAGTTGCGCCACTTTGCAACTTTACACTGCTTGCATTTAACACTTTTTTCATCAAGTCAAAATTGGATACCACAGAAAAACAACTCTAAGATAACAAAAAATGAGAGAGATTATTGTAGAGATTCCCTACGTGATCTAGATGTCTCAGAAAAAATTCTCATAACTGACATAGTATCTAAGTAATAGGCTATGAAAAATTGTTGCCCTTTTGCAATTTGGAGTGTTAAGGGATTACGTCGCATGAATTACAAATGTTTTAGGGCAGCAGTAAATTTCAAAATTTGAGTAAATCTCATTACAAATGTTTATTTGAATATATTGTATACTATATTGATATCGATATATAATCATTAGGTTGATTTGTTTTAATAAATGAAGTTTTTTATATAATAAGTTAGTCAATTGGTGCTAGTTATAATAGGGAGAGAATGAAAGAAGAAAAAGAATGATTAATAACCACTAATGGTTTTTACACTCACTATATTAATAATATGATGTTTACAATAAAATGAGATTTATTTGGTTGTCCTAATTCTTTTGTTTGTGCTACAATTGTTTAATATGCTTCATACGCTCTTTTAAATTGGCTTCAAATCAAAATTGAGACTTCTCAAGATCATCAAAATAAGGATGTTGCATTGCTTTTTTGGCTAAGATTCTCTTCAGTGGCTCATAAATCAACATTTTTTGTGAGGAGACACCAAAATATTTTTAGTAGTTTATTTACAAATAGGAAAAATAAAAAAATAAAAAGAAAGAACATCCAAAATGGAAGTGAAATGAAAATAGATGGAAGGCACTTATAGACAACAAATCCACACCATTTGGTTCCAAGTTGGGAACAACAAGCCATAAATTTTTATGCTTCCATTGAGGATAAGCATGTCAGTCTCTCAACTTAGTCACTTTTGGCCATACATCTTCATTGGGAGTTCCAAAATACCTATTGCACACAACACCTCTCATGAATAGAATGACTTGAAATTTAAGATGCTCTTATAATGTCTACATCATAGATGCTCATGATAAGGTTAAATTCAAATGAATGACTTGAAATTCCCTCACTAAGCTTCAAACACACTTTTAATAATAGCTTAAAATCACAATTGAGATTTGTCAAGATCATCAAAATAAGGATGTTGCATTACCTTTTTGGCTAAGATTATCTTAGATGGCTCATAAATCAACATTTTCTGCAAGGTGACACCAATCAATTTTTAGTAGGTTACTTGCAAATAGGCAAAGTAAAAGAAGAGGATATGAACATTAGATGATAACATTGGCATCATACAAATTAATGTGCATACAAGTATAAATTAATAAGAACCAATGTGCATACTTACAAATAAATCCAACGAACCATCCAAGTTTTCTCTACTCTTTATTGTGTCAAGTATTGCCTCATGGTCAAACTCGCGGACCTTCCACAAGGTCTTGTTCAAATTTCTACCCCCATATTTGGTCAAAAAGACATTGGATGTCACGACAACATTTGAGTAATGAAGAATCTTTTGATGCATGTCAAAGTCCTGAAACAACCAATATTTAGCATTTTTATGTGGGTACCTTCTAAGCCATGTTTCAGTAACAAAAACTAAGCATGTAGGGTATTTGATGTTTTATCCATCTATAATTGGGGCCTCCAATTTCTTTTTTTCCTCAACACAACATAAGTGATAGTCAGTTCCCTCTTTGTTGTTTTCATCTGCAATAACTGCATAAACATGCCCTGCATTGATATGTGCAGTGAATCTCTTGAAATTAATCAACATTACAAATACACTACAAAGTAAGATAACAATAAAAAATTCAAAAACTAAGCAAGTAGATATATTACTTGGTTGAACTAGATTTGATATGTGGTCAAAGTCAACCGATGAATCCATCTATGTTAGTTCCAATGTCGTCGAAGGGCGATATGTGTGAAGTGGGCTAAGATAACTTAATGACCATTTCTCAACCCACTCCTTTGACTTACAATCATCCCAGATTTTTATTGTACATGAAGAACATAAACATGCTATCTTTCATGTATTGATACTCCACGAACCTACATCTAAGCTAAGGAAAGAGTGTAGCTCACTCGATCTTGTTAGTGTAGAACAATCCTCATATGTTGCAATGTTAGTATCATCCATCAACTAAAAAATCTATAAATTGAAGACGCACCTTCATTACCTAGACCCATCGAAGCATTACACCACTTGACGATTGATTTTGCATCTGTCAACTTTGCCTTGTCTTTATACTTTAATTCTTGTCATGCTAATGCTCTTGTCACACATGCTCCTACACCATCATGTTCCCCATTTCCATGCCCGACCTCACAAAAGCTCCACATATGCTAAACACGTGTAATGAAATGCATCCTACTCAACCAGTAGAACATGCACGAGTTCTTGAATTGTGTTGCAAAGTTATCTAACCATATTAAATGTTGAATGTATGTTATGCCCCTCTGAACCAAAACATTGTAGAACATCTAGAAGCAACCTTGCACGAAATTTGGAGAATGTGTGCAATCATCACTAATATAAAAGTGATGCTCCCTCAATACCCTCCTTTGGTCCTATATACTATCATCTGCATGAATGAATGCTATGTGCACAAATATCGAAACTTGTGTGGAGTTGTAATATTGTAATTGTACCTCACGTTGTGGCTATAGAGTGTAGTTCACTGCAAAGTTGACCATTGAAACTATGTTGCCAACTAGAAAGGTGTCCTTGCATATCTTGAATTGTGTGTCCAACCATTGGGCTCTATGGGTATTTCTTGCATATTCATACAGTATATTGTCACGAAACATGGACACAAACTGATACACTAGAATCTTTTGAATAACCAAATCACATTTTTTTTCTTGATTACCATCTTTTGTAGAGTATTCCACTATTTTATACTTCCTGAACTCTGCTAGTTTTTGTCCCACCTCATCTGTACTTTCCATATGTTGACATATTGGCATACACTACAAGCCACCGCAATGCTAACATGAACCATCCAAGCATGTTAGCCTATAGAATATTTGACCATCCTCTATTTCACATAAATTTTTTGATAAGAACTCTCTTGAAGATTTTGGTGGGGCTTCTATGCCACAATCCTGCAAAACATCATTAGTATGCAAATCTAAACATATAGAATATAATTCAATACGCAGTCTACAACAACAAGTAGTGTGTGTGTAATTTATCTTGATATAAAAGGGTTTAATCATTTCAAAATATCTTTGAAAAATACTAATTTGAGGATAAGCCTATTGAAATTTACGAAAAAATTGGGTTGAAGTCATATCCAAAAAATGTTTTGGATGTGGTTTACAGTTCAGACTACCGATTCTCCTTCTTGTCACATCCCTTTGATTCGAAGATGGACTTGTGTTATTCTTCCAATACTATTCAATTAGTGTTCTCAATGGTTCAACAAATTTTTTATCTTTTTGTGGTAGTCTCCTCAAAAATTCCCATAATTCATTTGAATCGGTGTCCTCAATGCTTTGTCACCTTTGAACGGATCTTGATAAAGTTTTTCTATTAATTCTTAATTGTTCACTTGTCTTTCTAATGAGATGAGCTCTGTTTGTTTGAATACTTACCAAATTCGATGTAATGACACGTCAAGTAATATTACTATCCTTTGAGTGTGAGGTCTTACCCACACTCTCATAAGCATTCATTAGATTCTTCACAATAGTGTTTTCACTTGAAGCATTCGATGTTCTCAACCCAAGAGTCTTCATGATGTTTCTATAGTTTATACCCCACATCATTTCAACAAATAGTTGACATCTTGCGGTCTCATTTAGCCTTTCAAAGAACAATTTCCAAATCTTATCAGCATATCTTCTACAAGTGTGTGCTAGAATCTTACCTTCCATGTGCTACAAAATATACTCACCAATATTAATCAAATACTTTGGCTTTCTACGCAAAATTCTAGGTGGTGTTCTCCTAGGTACATACATCTCAACATTAAGAATTTCATCAATATTTAAGTGAGGTGTGATATATTGCATACCTTTGATCGAGGGTGGAATAGATGACATAACTTGAGGTTCACATGGGGATGATGGCATACCTTCTTTGTCAAATGAGTGATGATGTACTATCAACTTGAGATGTGGTGGATGGTGTCCAACCATATTCACTTAGGATAGATGGTGTCCCTTTATATTCACTTGTGGTAGATGGTGTCCCTCCATATTCACTTGTGCTTAATGGTGTCCCTTCATATTCACTTGCAGTAGAGGGTGTGTCACCAACTACGATATTCAAATTTGTCTTACCATGATGCTTTCACATTTGTGCCCTTTGTGCTGCCAATGCCTTTTCTCTTTTTGATGGTTGAGGTTCTTCTTCAATTAGCTTGTTTTCATCAATCCTATCCAATTTCATCTTTTCATGATATTCCCTCACCCGTTCTCTCTCCTTTGCTTTATTGGTTTCATACTCTTCATTTGTTAATTTATTCCATCTTCCTTTCCTCGAAATGGCGGATAATTTCACCTGTAGCATGGTAATGAGACGAATATTAATTCCTAAAAAATGAATCCATACAAATTAATGAAATATATGTCATTCAAGGCTTCATACAAAATACTTACAATCATCCTATAGAAGAGTGTTTCTAGCATAAACAAAAGTCACATGATATTTTTCGATGAAATTCTCTAAAGAAATGTGGTAATGTGCAATGCCATGATTGCAATATAGGCTCAAAATGGATGCATGGACAAGGCATGTAGGATTGACAAGGTAGGGGCAACGTATGTCTCATAGAAACAGGGTCTCACAGTGATGTATATCATCATGAGACCCCATTTTTATGAGGCATGTGCTACCCCTACGTTATCAACCCTACCGCACTGGCAAGCTAGTGGTGCTCCACTAGCTTGCCAATGATGTAGGGTTAACAAGGTAGGGGCAACATATGCCTCATAAAAGTGGGGACTCATGGGGCATATTTTTCCCCTACCTTGTCAACCCTACCGCATTGGCAAGCTAGTGGAGCACCACTAGCTTTCCAATGCTCCACTACCTTGCCAATGTGGTAGGGTTGACAAGGTAGGGGCAGCATATACCTCATAGAAATGGGACTAGGCATGTGCAGGAACATCATGGAAAAAATAGGCCCTTAAGTGGCAAAAAATTTAAAAAAATCAGAGTTAGGCAACTTGACATAGAATTCTGAATAAGTTATCTATATTATTTCAAAAATATGTAAAAATAGAATCTATAGCAAATTCAATGTAGTTTATAAACTACTAAGTTTGTTTAAAAAATAAAAAAATCTATTTGTGAAAATTTGAAATTTCAATGCAATGGTACTTAAATTTTAGGGAAAAAATAAGTAGGTGTCTGTCTAATCACCCTAACCACAATAAAATAATAATTATTTTTTATAAGATTTTAGATATAAGTAGACAACTCATGCCCCGATGTGATACATATTTTTTTGTATTTTTTTTCTAAGTAAATAATTAATTATGAATATTTTATTACAATTTTTTAAAACATATAAAAAATTGTATGTCTGACCACCTTAACTTGGTCAAAACTTCATGAAATTCATTTTTTATTTTTTTAATCTTATAGTATGCGAAGCATAGAATGTGTCACATATTTTGGATTCAAAAAATGTGATACCATTTGAAAGCTATAGTTGTTTTTAATCAGCCTATCAATTAGGACTTTAGTTGTAATTTCAATAGAAAATGAATAATAATTACTTATTAAATTCAAAGTAAAGTATAATTTATATCAATGGAAATCTAAGAATCTCTTTTAAAAACCTTTTTTATTTCATCAATTTTAGGTAAAAAGATAGTCGTCAGCCACATACCCATCATATTGCCACTTTTTGGCCCATCATAATCTTGCACATACTCGACTCAATGATGTATATCACCGTGAAACCCCATTTCTACGAGGCATACGTTGTTGGTACATCACCGTTGTTGGTACATTGTTGGTATACGTAGTTGCCCCTGCCTTGGCATCCACATCGCATTGGCAAGCTAGTGAGCTAACTAGCTTGCCAATGTGGTAGGGTTGACAAGGTAGGGGCAGTGTATGCCTCACAAGAATGGGGACTCGTGGCGATGTACCCTACCACATTTCTATGAGGCATACACTACCCCTACCTTGTCAACCCTATCACATTGGTAAGCTAGTGGTGCTCCACTAGCTTGCCAATGCTCCACTAGCTTGCCAATGTGGTAAGCTTGAAAAGGTAGGGGCAACATATACAAAGTAGGGTGTACATCACCTTGAGACCCCAACTTCCCCTACCTTGTCAACCCTACCACATTGGCAAACTAGTGGAGCATTAGAAAGCTAGTGGTGCTTAGGGGCAGCACATGCCTCATAGAAATGCGGACTCATGGTGATTTACATCACCGTAAGTCCCCATTTCTATGAGGTATGCAATGCCCCTACCTTGTCAACCCTACCACATTAGCAAGCTAGAACCGCAAGTCATAAGACTCAACCAAAAAGAAATCCAAACCAACTACATTTCTCCCAAACCTCAGTTAGGTACCCTAAAAACCATACTTCACAACTAGTGAACATAACTCGTAGTATACAATAAATCAAAAGCCTAAAATCTGAATATAGCAGTTTCCGACAACCATGATCAACATAACTGAACCACACAAACATAGAAGCAAATCTTGGAGTAGCCACTAAACACCTGCAACCTTTCTTCATTGCAATTTTCTCAATATCCTTGACATATATAACCAATAACCTACATCCATGACATTAATGACAATAACAACTAGTTGATAACCAATTAGTCAATTAACACCAATGGAAACACCTTCATTCTTGCAACAAAGTAAACACATAAGCATTGGTGGATCATATGCTGTCAACATTGCATGTCCAATCTGAATCCACATAATCATGAATATGAAGGGAAATTTCATCTCTTTTCAATTACCATGATAACATAAGGAATACTTTGAGGTACCTTGCAAATAACTAAAAACTCTTTTAATTGTAGCCCAATGAACTCTACCAAGATTAGACATATATCTAGAAAGAAATCCCACCACTTGGGCAATGTCTAGTCTAATTTAGCATACATCAAACTTCCAATTGCACTTTGGTATAACACTTTGCTCATGTCTTTCATATCTGATAGGGATTTTGGACAATCTAAAATAGATAACTTTGTTCCAGTTGAAAAAGGAACAAACCTCTATAAGATTGAATTGACATACTTACTCTGGGGAAGCCATAGCTTTCTATTCACTCTCTATTCTATTTTCCATTTTAATAATTTGCTTAGTTGCACCAAGGTCATTCATTTGAAATTTAGGTGCAAGTTGAGACTTCAATTATGAAATTAGACCTTTCACTTTACCAATAAATAACATATCATCAACATATAATGCAATAAATATGAAATGATCACCATCAATTTTATAATAAACACAATGATCTGATTTAGATTGCTCAAATCTAAAACTCAACACATATGTATGAAATTTATGGTACTGCATCTTAGGAATTTGTTTTAGGCCATACAAAGATTTATTCAATTTGTAAACCAAATAACTTTTACTTTTCACCATGTAGCGCTTTGACTGTGTCATATAAATATCCTTCTTCAAGTCACTATGAAGGAAAGTCATTTTCACATCCATTTGCTCAACCTCTAAATCATAAGCAACAACAATAGAAATAAAAAATCTAATGGATGTCATTTTTGTAATAGGAGAAAATTTCCCACCATAGTCAACACTCTCAACTTGAGAGTAACCTTTTGCAACCAATTTTGTTTTGTACTTCTATATACCTCCATCTGAACTAATATTTTTCTTGAACACCCATTTGCAACCAATAGGTTTTCATCCTTCAAGAATTGGTACTAGATCTTATGTATTATTATTTTTTAAAGATACCATTTCTTCATCCATAGTAGTCCTTCATGATTTAGCATCATTCACACCTAATGCCTCTTCTACAAATTTTGGTTCATCAATATTAGTATTCAAAGAAAAAATACATCTTCAATCATCAAGTGAATACCTTTTAGGTGGTTGTCTATTCCTTGAAGACTTTCAAACCAATTGCATTGGAGGTTCTTCCTAAGTATCTTTCAAAGATTCAGAGCTCGGTGAGCTCTCCTCAACTTCTTGTCTATCCAAGGGTCTCAATTCAACGTTTTTAGGCATAGGGGGAAGTTGAATCACATCTTTCTGTTCAAATTTTTATGGTTGTAATGTAACAAAAAAAGGCTTAGTTTCCTTAAAAGTAACACTTCTACTATATATTATTACCTTCTATGCAACAGGATCCCAAAGCTTGTATCCTTTCACACCATAATTGTATCTGATGAATATACATTTCATTGTTGGCAAAACAAGGGCAGACAATTGAGAGTGGGGGGGTGAATCAGTTGTCCCAAAAATTCAAAACTTATTTAATTTATCAACTTTATTCACAAATCTGATTATTAAGCATGAAAACATAGATCATCAACACATCAGAAACACACAACACCAATATTTTTTATGTGGAAACCCTGTTAGGGGAAAACCCACAGTGGAGGTTAGTCCACAAGATTATACCCTATTAAAAGTATAATGAAAATGAAATATGGGGAATGCACTTGCATTCAAGTGCACTGTCTAGAGCTCACTGCTCAATTACAAAGGAAGACACATTGTCTTAAAAAGATATTTGGATTATAGGAATCCGTAGGGATTTGAACTAATAAAATAGCATTTGCTAATGCCTGATCATAGTTCCAGTTAAGCGCATGAACAACTCTTCACTCTTCTTCACTTTTCTTCACACTTTGCTCTGCCTTCGAATGACTGGGACATTATCCACACATACACACACTTTGGCATCTCTTCCTTTTTCATTTTCACATTTACAATCACTCTTATATATCTACAACAAGAAATTTCACCACTATAAGTCGACCACAAAGAAATAATAAAATGAATATAACTGTCGGCCCAAATCATTCATAATAATCAATGTGTATCAACCAAATTCGGCCACAACTTAGTGAGGATCTAAATAAACATCTTCAACATGAAAAATATTTAACTAATTACACCTAGAAGATCCCCAACACGCTTCAACACCATGTCGGCCAAGAACATGAAAAATATGAACACGCAAGAGAAAATTGCCAACCACGAGCACAATGATCTATGCAGACGTGCAACAAAGATAGAGCATGGCCTAGAAGCATCAACAAACATTAAGAACCAATAGAGAAGCATCCAAAACAACTAAACTAACTGAAATAGCCTCATCTTCAATCAGGAACACTAACTAAAGAAACATAAAAACTATCAAAATGAAAATCTTCATAATTCGATCAACTCTTCATGTGGATCTTTGAAACTCGACGTGGATAAACTAGATAAACTCAACAAGAAACCCTTTAGTCCTCAACCTCTGATCACCAACGTACAAAACATACTACCATATTGAACTTCACTTAACCACTGACAACCTACAATTCATTTCTTTACAATTTTCTCAATATCCTCAACATATACAACTTCAAATGCATTAATGTTAATAGTGTTGACATCAATGACAACCACATATCAGCAACACAACCACAACATCCAACAATCTCCCCCTTTTGCATTGATGGCAACACATGATGTGAAAAAAACCATCAACACAACTAACTCTTGACATGTACTACCCCTTAGATTCTAACTCATTTTCTCCTCAACTCTTCCTCATGACTCTTCTCCCCTAACAGACACTAGTTTTTCACATAAATCCTCTCCCCCTTTGAGATCAATGACAAATAATCTCTTAGCTCTGAACAATATATCTGAATTTTTGAACCATCTGACTACTCTGCCTAAGTAGTAGCCACCACAACATCAATCTGAGACAAGATATGACTATGAAATGCACAGACTGATGTAATGCAATGCATCTTAATTCTAATTAGGAGGGGTAATCACCACTAACTTCCCTCTGAGATAATCAAAAGTATCCTTAGGAAATAGCTTGGTAAATATGTCTGCAATCTGCTCCTTTGTGGGCACATATTCCAATCTTACTTCTTTATACAACTATAATATCCTTCAACATTTGCTTCATCCATAGGACTTGAGTACAATTGTTAGCAACAAAAATGTATTTGGCCTCAACAGTGGACAAAGAAATGGAATTCTGCTTCTTGCTTAACCATGAGATTAGCTTTTTACCCAAGAAAAATGCTCCACCACTAGTAATTTTCCTGTCATTTACATCTCTGACCCAATTAGCATTAGTAAAGGCACTCAAAGTAAGATCATCTTTCGGATACCATAGGCCATGATCAACAGTTCCCTTCAAGTATCTAAAAATTCTCTTCACAATAGTCACATGAGATTCATTTGGATTAGCTTGAAATCTTGCGATAATACATACAACATTCATGATATCAAGCCTGGTTTGAGTTCAGTACAACAATCCACCAATCATTGATTTGTATCTTGTTTTATTTTCTTTCAGCGAATCATCTTTCATTTTCAACTTGCATCTAGTGACCATGGATGTACCAATTTCCTTTGAATCTTCCATACCGAACTTCTTCAACAATTCCTTCACATACTTGGACTGAGATATAAAATCCCTTTATCTAGCTAAGTAATTTGCAATTCCAAAAAGAATTTCATCTCACCAATCATAGACATCTCAAATTCATTTTGCATTTCACTAGCAAACGTCATGCACAAAGCATCATCTTCTCCAAAAATAATATCATCAACAAAGACTTCAACAATCAAATCTTTATCATCATTCTTGAAATACAAATTACTATCAGTAGTACCTTTGTTAAATCCAAACTTAAGCAAATACTTGTCCAATCTAGCATACCATGCTCTTAGGGCTTGCTTAAGTCCATACAATGCTTTCTTCAACCGACAAACCATATCTTCCTTATCAGTCAATTGGAATCCATCAGGTTGCTCCACATACACTTCTTCCAATTCACCATTTAGAAAAGCTAATTTGACATCCACCTAATAAACTTTGTAGTCCTTGTGAGCAGCATAGGCAAGAAATAATCTTACAGCTTCAATTCTAGCAATAGAGGCAAAGGTCTCTTCAAAATCAATTCCTTCCATTTTTGAATATCCTTTACATACCAGTCTTGCTTTATTTCTAATCACTTCACTTTGCTCATTCAATTTGTTTCTAGAAACCAATTTAGTTCCAATAACATTCTTATCCTTAGGATTGGAAACAAGAATCCATGTATCATTCTTTTCAATTTGTTTTACCTCTTCTTTCATTGCTTCAACTCAATTATCATCTTTGCATGATTCACACTACTAGGTTCAGTCTTAGAAATCAAGCAATATTCCTCTACAATCTTTCTCCTAGTTTGGACACCTTTGTTCTTATCACCTATAATCTAATCTTCTGAATGATTCAATCTTACATACCTCAAAGTCTTCTTAGGTTGTTTTTCAATTTCAGATTCCACTCTGATCTCTCTTTTGTGTTTCCACCAATTTCTCCTTCTCTTTCATTCTCCTGATTTACCAGATTGATTTGTACTTGATTTGTAGTATGATCTTGCTTTCCTTGATTTGTATTGTCATTCTGATCATCAAATTCATATCCATAGGTTTTGGATGGTGTACCAAAGTCTTCATCAACCTTAAACATTTGCACTTTCAACCATTTTCTTCAATCTTTTATTGTAACACCGATAGGCCTTGCTCTTAGTAGAATAACCCAGAAAGATACCTTCATCACTCCTAGCATCAAACTTTCCTATGTCTTCATCTCTCTTAATGTAACATCTGCTTCCAAATATCTTGAAGTATTTAATAGTAGGCTTTTGACCAGTCCATAGCTCAAAAGGGGTCTTACTAATATCACCTTTGATTTGTACCTGATTGAGTATGTATGCAATAGTATTCACAACTTCTCTCCAATAGATATGAGGGACATTTCCTTCCAGCATCATTGTTCTAGTAGCATCTTCAACTGTTTTGTTCTTCCTTTCCACAACTCCATTTTGTTGAGGGGTTCATGGTGCATATAACTGTCTTCTTATTCCATGTTCTTCACAAAAAGAATTAAATTCACCGGAAGTGAATTCACCACCTCTATCTGATCTCAAACACTTAATTTTTAAACCTATCTCATTCTCAACCATAGCTTTAAAGATCTTGAACTTTTTCAATGCTTCGAATTTCTCTCTTAAGAAAGTAACCCATACCATTCTAGAATAATCATCAATGAGTAACATGAAATACCTATAACCTTGTAGAATTTTAACCTTAGAGGGACCACATAGATTAGTATGCACCAACTCTAACAATTCATTTGAACAATGCTTTTTACTCTAAAATGAAATCTTGGTTTGCTTTCCCAACTGACATTCCTTGTATATTGCATTAGTAGGTTTCACCAACTTAGGTATACAGATCTCTCACTGCCTTTGTAGAACTTATCTTGACAATATTAACAAAGTTAACATGACACAATCTCCTATGACATATCCAACTTTCATCAACTTGAGCAATCAAACAACTTTTACTAGTAGCACTCAAGTGAAAGATATTACCTTTTGTTTTTGTACTTGAGGAAATTTCATTTCCGAAACTCAATATTTTGCACCTGCCATCCTTGAACTAAAGATTGTAACCCTTATCAACCATTTGACCAACACTCAGAAGATTATGCTTCAAGCCTTCCACATGCAAAACATCATCGGTATTATGCTTACCATCAAGAGAAATGCATCCTCTTCCACGGATCACACCAACTATATTATCACCAAATCTTACAACACCACCATCATATTTTTCAAAGCTCACAAACTTACTTTTGTCTCCTATCATATGATGTGAACATCCACTATTAATTACCCATTCATCTTTCTCTTGAACTCGAGCAACCAAGGATTTCTCCACATTTGTACAACTAGCAGATTCAGTAGATACAAGACTATTTTCTCTAACAATAATAAATACACATTCATCATCACCTTTATCAGATTATTCATCTATTACACCTTCATCAGCAACATAGTAACATTTCTTATGAAATCTAGGCTTGTTATGTCTTGGTTTAGGGGCTCTTTCTGGACACCTTGATGCAAAATGACCTATTTTATTGCAAGAAAAACATTTGAGAGGAAAATTTCCTTCATACTTACCTTTTCCTCTTGGTACCTTTTTGACAATAAGTGCTTCCAACTCTTCCATCTCTCTTTCTTCTTCTTCAATCTATCTGATTTCATCCTCATACTTGAATATCTTTCTAGATGAACTCTCACCCAGTTCATATCTATGTCTATGTCTTCTAGAAGTAGTAGCCTTAAATGCATATTCGACCTTAGGAAGGGCATCACCAAATTCACTTAACTTGAAAGTATTCAACTTGCCAACCAATGTATCTCTAGTTATGTTTGTTACAGTCTGAAGCTCTTTAATAGCACTAGCTTTGACTTCGTAAGAATCAAGCAGGGATCTAAGCACTTTAGCAACAATCTCATATTCATCTATATTTCCACCAGCACATCTAATACCACACACAAGATCATTCACTCTTTGCATGAAAGTAGTAATGTTCTCATCATCACCATTCTCAGTCTTTCATATTTTCCTTTCAAGCTCTGCAACTTAGCAATCTTCACATTAGCATCACCTTCATACAAGGTTTCCAACTTTTTCCATATCTCATAAGCAGTCTTCATATTCATAACAGTTTTCATCTTTGAATCAGTAAAACACTCAACAAAGCTTCCTTAGCCCAGATATTATACTTAGCATCTCTGATCTAGCAGAAGTAGTAGGACCATTCTGAGGAATAACATGCATATTACTTGTAATGCTCCAATAGGGTTCACCAATGCATCTCAAATGGCACTCCATTTGAGTCTTCCACAAAGAGTAATGTGTTCCATCAAACCTTGGACTATCCTTCTTGTAACTTTCCATCCTAGATCACCTTAAGTTGTTAAACTTCTTCCAAGGAACTTAGCTTTGATACCAATTGTTGGAAAAGCAAGGGCAAACAACTGAGAGGGGGGGTGAATCAGTTGTCCCAAAAATTCAAAACTTATTTAACTTATCAACTTTATTCTCAAATTTGATTATTAAGCATGAAAACAAATATCATCAACACATCAAAAACACACATAACACCAACATTTTTTATGTGGAAACCCTGTTAGGGGAAAAACCACAGTGGAGGTTAGTCCACAGAATTATACCTTGTTAAAAGTATAATGAAAATGAAATATGGGGAATGCACTTGCATTCAGGCGCACTGCCTAGAACTCACTACTCAATTACAAAGAAAGACACATTGTCTTACAAAGAGATTCAGATTATAGCCATCCACAGGGATTTGAATTGATAAAATAGCATCTACTAATGCCTGATCACAGTTTCGGTTAAGCACATGAACAACTCTTCACTCCTTTTCACACTCTTCTCTTCCTTTGAATGATTAGGACATTATTCACACATACACACACTTCGACATCTCTTCTTTTTTTCATTTGCACACTTACAATCACTCTTATATATCCACAACAAGAAATTTCACTGCTATAAGTCGACCACAAAGAAATAATAAAATGAATATCACTGTCAGCCCAAATCATTCATAATAATCAATGTGTATCAACCAAAGTTGGCCACAACTTAGTGAGGACCTAAATCAACATCTTCAACATGAACACTCTTTAACTAATTACACTTCGAAGATCCACAACACGCTTCAACACCATGTCATCCAGGAACATGAAAAATATGAACATGCAAGAGAAAATCGCCAACCATGAGCACAACGATCTATGCAAACGTGCAACAAAGATAAAGCACGATCTAGAAGCATCTGCAAACATTAAGAACCAACAGAGAAGCATCCACAACAACTGAACTAACTGAAATAGCCTCATCTTCAATCATGAACACTAACTAAAGAAATAGAAAAACTATTAGAATGAAAATCTTCATAACTTGATCAACTCTTCATCTGGATCTCTGAAACTCAACATGGATAAACTAGATACACTCAACAAGAAACCCTTTAGTCCACAACCTCTGATCACCAACATACCGAACTTCACTTAACCACTGAAAACCTGCAACTCATTTCTTTACAATTTTCTCAATATCCTCAACATATACAACTTCAAATGCATTAATGCTAATAGTGTTGACATCAATGACAATCACATATCAACAACACAACCACAAAATCCAACATTTCAAAATATTGTTCTCCAACTTTGTTTGCTTCTCCTTTGGCACATATGCATATGCCTTGCAACCAAAAACTCTAAGATGTCTCAGTAAAGGCTTGTGACCTAACCATTCCATATAGTCTTCTTATCAACAAGGGCTGATGTAGGAGACTTGTTAATTAGGTAACAAGTAGTGGCAACAACTTTAATCCAAAACCTTTGTTCTACACTATCACCACTCAACATACTCCTATCCTTCTCCATCGGTGTCATGTTCATTCTTTCTACAACCCCGTTTTACTATGGAGAATTTATGGAGTTGTCTTTTGTCTATGAATGCCATAATCTTTACAAAATATATCAAAATCATTAGAGAAAAAATCACCATCATTATCAATCATCAAAAATTTTATTTTCTTTCCAGTATGCAACTCAACCATTGTTTTTAAATTTTGAAAATCAATTGAAAACTTCAAATTTACTCTTTAGAAAATACCACAAAGTTGCCACAAAATTGTTTTTAAAAAAAGTGCTATTACATTCAATAGTGTATGCATAAAGCTTATACAATGTGTCAAACTTGACACCTCTAGAAATCACCACAACACCTTTATCCATCTTGCATCCTACATAAGAAAATACTACCTACGCACCTATATCTATTAGTTTACTTAGATAAACAAAATCGTGTTAATCTAGGGATATGTGATACACCATTAATCCTTTTTATTCTGCCATCAAGAAACCCGATTCTAACTTTAACATGACCAACATTATTTAAATGAGAATTATCACCCAAGTACACCTTACCTCCATCAAATCCTTCATATTTAGAAAACTAATCTCTATTAGAGGTCATATGGAAAGATGCACCTAAATCAATTAACCATGCATCATTACCTTCATGAGTATCCAAAACTACAATTAATGCATCACCATCTTCCTTCTTGGACTCAAAATTAGAATCAAACGTCTTTTTCTTCTTCTTTTCTTCATTGTAGTCCTTATGAAAGTGTCCAAGCTTAGTGCAGTTCTAGTAAATAACTTTGGACTTTCCAAGATATTTGGATCTCCCCTTGGACTTGGATTTATCACACTTCTCATTCTTGTTTTTTTTCATTAGATCTTCCACAAAAGATTAAGGTCTCCTTAACACTACTGGATACCTTCTTCCTCATCTCTTCAGAAAAGCAAAGATTCCACCACATCTTTAGTCTTCAAGATAGCATAAATACTCCTAATGGCCATAGCAAGAAAATCCCATATTGATCATTTTTGTGTAGTGTCTTATTAGAATTATGGGGATTTTCATTCTTGATATGGTTGACATGGGATCACACCTAGTGAATATCAGACTTCACTAGCCCTTGTGTGTCTCTCATTTTCTACCTTTGTGGAAACTCACCTAGTGAAAACCAGTCCTCTCTAGCGGGTGTTGTTTCTTGTCAAAGCTCATCCAATGAATATTGTACTTCACTAGCCTATTTTTGTTTGGTTCATGGTTCACCTAGCAAATATTGGACTTCGTTAACCTCTGAATCATGAACACCTTGGGTACGGATCCTAGTAAGATTTAGGTGGAGCTTGCTAGTCCATGATTGTCATATCCCCTTGCATATTTATATTGTCTTTGCACTATGTTTATGTTATGTAGTGTTTTATGTTTATGTTTATATTATTTTAAGTGGTGTGTCTTCATTATGTATGTTTCATGTTTGGTCATATTGCATTTCACTTCACATGCATGTTCCTTTATCCTTATATTGTCTTGACATAGAATCTTGAATATGGAAGCTAGCACATCCTCTAAATTCGATGTTGTCCTATCTCTTTAATGTTTGGATAATTGAGACCCTCTTGAATCTTTATGTACTTTAATGTGAGATTGAGCATAAGTTCCTACTCTCACTAAAGTGGGGGCTAAATTTACTTTCAAAAATTGTCACCCTTGACAATTCCACACTAGGTTTTTCTCCTCCCTATGTGCTTGGAACTAATTATGCATTTAATTACTCATTTTATAAAAATCTTCAAAAAATCAAACAATTGGAAGTAAAAATGAGCATATAATATTTTCCCCTAACACTTTGGACTCTGAAAAGGATGGGTCTGGTCTAGGGCACCCTATGCCCTAAAACCAACCCTCTTTGGCTTGTTTTTTGATATGTCGATGTTGATATTTTATTATTTGAATTTCCAAAGTCATTTCTCGACTATTAGTATTTGATTTTTGGGAAATTAGAAAAAATGCATATAAATTACTAGTCATTTTCATCATTTGAAATATTAAACACCCAACACTTTCATTGAGAAAAAATGAGCTTTCTAAAGAGCAATCAAGAGCAGTCAAGAGCAAAATTATCAAGGTTATTGCAGGATTTACTTTAATCAAGCATCATGTCAATCATCCACCATGTTTTTATGTAATTTTGTTTATGTTTTGTGATCATTTGTTTTGTGAGTATTACCAATTGCAAGACTTCAATCAAGCAATTAAATTATCCTTGAAGGTGATGAGTACATGACTTTAGTCCATCGAGGAATGCATATCTGAGTGGTGAGTTGCAACATTAGTTAATTCATTAATTGTTTATCATTTAGCCTCTGCTTGACTGAGAGTACTTAGCTCTCTTTTATACATCATCATAGCCATTGTGGAGGTAGAAATACCAAAAAACATGGTTTGACTTAGGTAAGCCTTTATACAACACAACCCTTTCCCCTCTTCCATGTGTAGGTTTTTAGATCTGAAGCAAAATGGAGGAAGATTGAAGATTAATTGCTCATTCATGCATTCAAAACCTACAAGTTGTTAAGACATAGAAATTGGATTTTCTCGTAAATAGATGAAGTTCTGACAGTGAGCCTGTAAGAATAGGAGCTACAAACCAAAGACCTCATGCCTATGAAATCAAATCTTATAAAGTAGGAGGAAAGACTAGGACACACCATGCCCTTGACTAGCTAATTCAAGACCAAATTTACATGTCAAGTTCCTTTGTGTCTGCCCTCAACATTTTTGGACTCTATTTCTATCTATCAACTTTTCAATTCTAAAAAGCCATAACAATTTGTTGCATTTTCATAGTTAACCTAGGAATAACATTGCATTTTAAAAATTAGCCAATTAATAATTAATCCAATCAACACATCATTTATAATCACGAGGATTAGAACACTAATCCACCATTCTGACTCTTTCATTAAGGTTTGTAGTTTAGTGGATTTGAGATCATTTCTAATCCTTAATGTCCATATTGGGAGAAGTGTGGTTTAGGATCTAGTTCCCTTTTCCCAATCAAATAGTTGTCACCAAAACTTAAGGCATCCTGACATCAAACATATAAAAATAACAAAATAATCATAGTAGGGGATACTAAGACCCCCACACCAAAAAAAAACTATTAAAACCCATGCCTATTGTTGTTGCATTCACCAAATGAGAAGATGAATAAAAGAAGAGAGAAAAAGGAACAATTTCCTAGATATCAATAGGATGACCACTCTAATTTTAAGCGTGTTGCTATATTACATATGTACTAACCTTCATGTAACATTTATTTTTTAGAACCCCTCAATATAAATAATGTTTCATGCTATGTTTATGATTTTTTATCAATCAATTATTATTGTACTTATTATTTGGAATTTCAATTTCTTATGGTTTGTTAAAAAATAGTATTTTCATTTATTCGTATTTTAAAAATATTTAAATATTAATTTTATATATTATATAATAGTTGCCCACAAATTTTAGAAAAAAATTGTCATCCCTAAAACTTGTCCTTTTCTCTCCATCTCTAAAACTTGGAGAAAACTTGATAAAACTATTTGAAATTTTATCAAATAAATAAATTATTATAAATTTTCACATTGAAATCTTTGTATCAAAATATTCAATTGTGCTTGAAGTTCGTAAAAATAATAGGTGGGCCACATGGACTTTGGTCTACATAAAGAATCCATGAGGATACATCTCCATCCCCAAGCCTAGAGTCCCAAACATAGTGAGGATGGCAAGATAAGGATAAAACCCACTCCAACCCCCACATTCCCAATGCTTGGCCTCCTACAAGGGGGCTATCTCCAAGACTCCTTTGTAGAGCAAGGATGTTTGTGGATGCCCTCCATTCCTAGACTAGGAGACCTCTAAGCATCCTTCATCTATCTTAAGGGAATGAGGATGTCCATAACAACAACAAAATATCATTTATATATTAAAAATACTAAAATGAAAAAAGGCCCTACCATAAGCCTTAACCTAAAATGTGGCCCATCAAGGCACCCCAACTTAAAGAACTTAAAAAATCTAGACCATACTCTTTTGCCATTACCAAAAGAGAAGGGAACAAAACAAACAAACCAAAGGAAGAGGAAGACGAGTCCATTACTTCTCGCGATGATGAGTACTTGACATTTGCATCAAATAATGAGAGAGATTAGCCATTGTATTTTTTGTCAATGTTACTTTATACCTTGTATCTTGAACTTGATGAATAATATAACTATTGTATTACAAATGCTTGACATTGATCATTGAATCAATTTATGATCAAATTTACTTTGTACCTTGTATCTTGAACTTGATGAATAATATAACTATTGTATTATAAATGCTTGACATTGATAATTAAATCAAATAATCATCAAATTGTAATATTGTGTATAAATTTCAACATATTTTAGTCATATGCCTTACATAAATGATAAATTGCAACTTATTTTATTAGTCATAAATTTAATTTTCAAATAGTTTTATATATCAGTTTCATAATAGTTATTGGCATCCCTACAAATCAAAAAAAGGAAAAATTCATCCCAAAATTTTGGAAAATAAAATTGCCCCAAAAATCAAGAATATTTTTTCAATCCCCAAAATGTGTCCCTACACTCCCTCACCCCTGAAACTTAGAGAAAAACTAGTTTACATTTGTATTTTTTTGGCACACAACTAGTGTATATTTTGTATAACTCTTATCTTGTCACATGGTATTTGATGTTTACTAGCATTTGTTGGTGTTGCAACAAATGAAGAAAGTATCCAATTTGGTCATGCTATGATATATATAATTGGGGCGTTCCTCTCAATCATATACATGTTCTATAAAACATTGCCTCTAAGATCTTGAGATCATTGTCCTCCCAAGTTTCTTTTATTTTAAACTTATAATGACTACAAATACTTTATTCTTGCAATTAAATTAACCTAACTACATATCACACGTTTCCGTTTGTTTTCCACAATATAACCCATCTCACGCAAGAGAGTGACAACTTGTTTAGCTCTTTTAAAGTAACCTCTTAGCCATCCTCTTGCCTATATCAATTAATAAATCTCATTTTAACATCATATGCATGCAACTACAATGGACAATAAATTATGTACTTCTACATAGAAAAGTTATACTCCTCTCTAACTTAAACCATAACCATCGTTATACTATTTTTTCGGACACTAATTATGTATGCCAACTATAATATAATACAAATTGTCATTTCACTTCTAAATATATGCAATCCAATTGTTTTCTTTTATCTAACAATAAATAATAGAACTCAAATGAAATCTAAAAAATAAGAATGTGAGTTACAAACATATTAGTCCTTCAACAAAGCACAAGGATGCAAAGAAACCCTATTAACTTTCTTATCATATTAAAGTGATGCTTGTGTTAACATCAAAATTGCAATTTTTGTAATAGTTTAAAGCATGCAGCTAATAGTTCTTTATATAATTAACCTAGTAAATAAAAAAGGCTTTCAAACAATGGTGACATGAATTATAAGGTGTCAAAACCAATGAGATGTACATACCTTGATAGAGGCACTCTTAGTTTTTGAGTTTTATTATTGGTTTTGGATGCTTCAACTATTGTACATTTTTTTATTTTGTTTTATTTTGCCTAAAAATGTTTTAGGCACACTCTCTTAATCTATTGTCCTAGACTTTATATTCAATCTCATTATCTTTTGTGGTTATCTATAGAGACTAACAATAATTTTACAATTGATTTCAATTAATAAAACAAACATATATGAATCTACATACACAATCTGATATAAGTAAATTTAATTCCCAAAAGCAGACCTGCCATTAGACAAAACAATACAATTAATCTAAACAAAAAAAGACATAAGATAGAATAAATGAATTAATTGTATATATCTTCTCACCTTTCTACTAGGAAGGGAATCTTCCGATTTTTCCCATTCTTCACCTCCTCTTACCATTTCTTTTAAGTGTTCCTTTCTTTTCTTTTTCCACTTTCTACCTTCTCTTTCCATTTCCTTCAAGTGTTCCTCTCTTGCTTTTTCCCACTTTCCAGCTCCTCTTCCAACTTTTTATTCCAGACATACAGGTTTCCTGAAAACAGCTCAATGTCATGGCACCTCCACAGTATATAAAAACAGGGTTTTAATAAATATCACATCAGTATATATAGGTAAAACACATTGCATACTAGACATCTGATTTCATCAAGTCAACAGCAAGGTCTAAACTCTAGATCTCTGAACATAGATAAAAAAGAGATTTTAAAAACGAAAAGAAAAACCTGGCACTTCTTTGCAACTGCAAGTCCGACGTGGAGCCCCTTGTTGTACAAGACTATGTTTACAGAGTTCTTCACCACTAATCCAAATTAAAGAACCAGTTCGCATCTCTCACAACAATTTGTCTTGCAACAAGCTTAGGAGTTGAACTTTGTTTCAGTGTGGGAGTCAACACATACTCGAAGGTCTTCAACAACTCAAATACAATCACCAATTTATCACCATGGTGGCAGAGGAATTATTCTTTTTCCTCCTCCACATCATTAAGTACATGTTTTGAATCTAGAGAATACCCTGCTGCCTTCATCTCCCAAGACAAATTTTCCAACTTTGCATATATCTCCTGTGTTTTCTGGTGTGATTGGTCTCCTACACCAAAGGCATGAACCATTTGATGGCTTTCAATCCAACTACATCCGGGTATCTTTTTAATCCCTCTATCTTTCATCAATCTCCTTACCTTTTGAACCTCACCCCACCTGCCTACTTCTGCATAGATGTTTGACAGAAGAACATAAGACGCGGCATTTTTAGGTTCCAACTCAAACAGGCGAGTTGCCGCAAACATTCCTAACCCCATATTCTTATGTGATCTACAGGCAGCAAACAAACACATCCACACAATTACCACAGGTTTAAATGGCATTTTGATAATAAAGTTTAGAGTTTCCTCAAGATAACTCGCACGGCCAAGTAGGTCAACCATGCCCACATGATGGTCCACTGTAGGCGTAATGCAATAAGAATCACTTAAGCTATTGAAGTATTTACAGCCATCGTCAACTAAACCTGCATGACTGCAAGCAAATAAAACACAAGAAAAGCTTACATGGTCAGGGTATGTTCCAGAGTGCTTCATAAGTTCAAATAGTTTGAGGGCATCCTTGCAAAAGCCATTTTGTGCATATCCTGCAATTATTGCAGTCCACGAGACTACATTTCTCTGAGGCATATTATCAAACAGTTCACGTGCCTTGTGTATAATACCACATTTTGCATACATGTCTATAAGGGCGTTTGCAACTGCGACATCTGACAAAAATCCGTTTTCAATTATACTTTGATGGATGTTCCTGCCCTGTTCTAAAGCTCCCATTTTGGCACAGGATGGAAGGACGCTAGCAAAAGTTGTTGAGTTTGGCTTTACACCTGCCGAGCGCATTTGTTTAAAAGTTTCCAAGGCATTTTCAACAAACCCATTCTGTGCAAATCCTGCAACCATCGCATTCCATGAGACCACATTTCTTTGAGGCATTCTATCGAAAAGCCTTGAAGCCTCATCAAGAACACCACTTTGTGCATATCCTACAATCATTGCATTCCATGAAACCACGTCTCTTTGAAGCATTTTGTCAAACACATTGCGTGCATTGTGAATGTTTCCACATTTTGCATACATGTCTATCAGGGAATTTGCAACTACAATATCCGATACAAATCCATTTTCAATTATTCTTTGATGAATGTTCCTTCCCTGCTCTGTTGCTCCCAGTTTAGCACAAGCTGGCAGAATGCTGATAAAAGTTGTGTAACTTGGACTTAAACCTGCACATTGCATTTGCTTGAATGTCTCTGAGGCCTTTTCAGCAAACCCATTTGGTGTATATCCTGCAATCATGGCATTCCATGAAATGACATCTGGTTGAGGCATTTCTTTGAAAAGCCTTAAAGCCTCGTCAAGAGCACCGTTTTGTGCATATCCTGCAATCATTGCATTCCACGAGACCACATTTCTATGAGGCATTCTGTCAAACAGTTCCCGTGCCTTGTATATGCTTCCACATTTTGCATACATATCTACCACGGCACTAGCAACAACAACATCTGACAAAAAACCCTCTTCAATTATAGTTTGATGGATGCCAATTCCCTGCTCAAAAGCTCTCATTTTGGCACAAGCTGGGAGTATGCTGGCAAATGTAAACTGGTCGGGTTGGATACCTGTTCGTTTCATTTGGTAAAATAGTTTCAATGTCTCTTGAGGATAGCCATGTCTTCTGTAAGCTGCAATCATGGTGTTCCATGAGGAGACGTCTCGTTCTGTCGAGTTGTCAAACACTTTCCGTGCATTTCGCAAACTACCACATTTGACATACATGTTGATAAGATTATTCTGAAAAAAAGAGCGTGTGGCAAATAGAAAACCCCTGTGAGTGATGAAAGAGTGGATTTGTTTGCCTTGTGAAAGTGCATTGTTGAGAATGCAGGTCTGCAATAGTTGAAGATATGTCGAAGAATTTGCAGGTGGGTTGTGTGTAGTAAGCAGAATGTGTAGCGCCTCGTTCAACCGACCCTCTTTACATAATGCTGTGAGATTGATGGATGGCGTTGGCGTTGGCATTGGCGTTATCATTGTATGAATATTAACTCCATTTCCTCATTTTCTGAGTTGATTGCAGAGCCAATATTACCTACATTTTCTTCACAGTAAGAATCCATGTCTAAAATAGCTCACTAAGTAGTTAATTATTAGTGTAATGATGATCACAACATATAATAAGATATAATAGTTGATTGACATGCAATATACCATCTAAGAAGAAGAGGCTCCCAAGAAACAAGGGCTAGATTTGAGGTTTTATGTGCAATTTGTGCCTCTTTTTAATGCATCAAGGAGTTTTTCATGCTTACAAGAAACAAGGGCTAGATTTGGGGTTTTATGTGCAATTTGTGCCTCTTTTTATGTGCAATTTGTGCCTTTTTAACTACATTGAGGCTCCCAAGAATCAAGGGCAAGGTGAATTTTGTAAGCTACTAGTGGTGAGGGGCCTAGTATTAATGGAGTTTTTCATCAAGGATTTCCAATGCTCTCTAGATTTATCTTGTGTTTTCTATAACAATAATTTTCCTTTTAGCTTATTGATATGATGCTAGAATTTTCTTATTTATCTTTTATTTTTGTTGTGACTGAATTCTTGTACTAAGGAACAAGTATTCCTTACCTTTAGGATAAAGGGAAACAACTATAGATAGGTTAAAAGGAAAATGTGTATACATGGTTCCTCGAGTGCTAGGGGTATGTGCTAATAGTATATATTCATCTAGCATTACCTTCTTGGGTATTGTGATATCAAGTAAATCTCTATGTTTAATTCAAATTTATAATGGTGAAATTTTTTCAAATTTTAGAACAATGCAGTAATGCTACCATTGTTTGTGTGCAATCGAGTAATAATTATCTTGCTTATGGCTCTATTTTTCTACCTTAAGGACTATTTACAACACAAGACAAGAAATTTGGAAATGATAAAGCTTACCACAAAAGACAATACGTATTTCATTGAGTATTGCATATGATTTATGATATAAAAATTGAATCATGCTTATCTTGAACAAACTTCATGCAACCTCCTATTGATCAACACAAATGCATTATCTTCAAAACGTGCATGAGCTCTTAAGTCATTCTTGTGTAGGTTTATAAAATATGCCATGTATCATAAAATACCCATGTAACTATACAAAATACATATTTATTGGTTGTGTCACCCATATATTTGCAAGCTTGATATATCACTCTTCTTTGCACACATGCCATTACAAAATATGATAGAAAAAGTGAAGGCTACCTGTGATTGGAAATTGTTGTTGCTATGTTTATTGTTATTGTTATTATCATCATCCTTCATGTATGTGATATATTATCTAAAGCATGGTTAAATAATAAATAAACAAAGCATTGTCCCTAATTTCTCCTTCTTGAGGATTCTTTCCTTGGATGAACCATCCTCATCTAGCTCCAGTGTAAATTGAAACAATAGACTAGGTTGCTCTTGTATTGTGATTTTATAGGTACTATTGAACATTGATCCAAAGAGTTAGAACAGCTTTGGAATGAAAAAGTGGAAGTTGGTTGATATTGATTCTTGAGTTGTAAGAATCCATGTTGAACCAAAAGAACCATTACACTATTCATAATACATACTATCCATACTAAAGGCATTAACTCTTTATTTCTAGAATACTAGCATAGGAGATCCTCTAGCTCTTAAGGATCACATGGCTCCCTCAATTCTTTGTGTTAATTATGTGTGTTTGTTTCAGTCATTCATGGAGATCAAATGAAGACAAGGAATTAGAACCAAAACTTTCAAGTTCCATCTTTGGTTTTGTCTCTATTGTACTATTATGAAAAACAAAGAGTGGGCTGAAGCTAGAACTTGAAACTTTTGGTTTCAATTCTTCGTCTTCATCTAATCCCCATGACTTACTAAAAAAATGCATTAATTAGTAATTATAAATTATAAATGATAAAAAATATATATTGTAAATATTATTTATAGGATATCATCTATCTTAGGGCTCACATGACTCCTTGAAATTTAAAATATGATCCTATAATTGTTTATGGGAAAATAATCATATTATTGCCCTTAAGTCTTGTTGAAGTATTTTCCAATCACAATTAATTTAGATTAAATTTATAGTGAATTTTACCTCTCTTGAAAATATCAAATTCTAGAAGAAAATTTAACTTGTAGACATTGAAAAATTGTCCTAAGTCTCTACGACATTTTTCACTAATTTTTCATCTAAAACTAATTAAATAATTAAATAATTTTAATTATTTAATTATTGTTCTTCTAAACCATCATTATTTAATTAATGCTCATCACTATTTCTTCCTAACTATTCCTCTTAGATCCCTTACTTAATCTTTCCCCTCAAATTAAATAATTCTTTAATTATTTAATTTGTCTTCAATTTCAAATTTCAATCATCCCTAAACTTGCTAATTTTGAAAGGTGAGGATAATTCATCTTATTAGTTCCTGTTGTTGTTTAACTAATTATTAATAACTATGCTTTTAGCAAATGAGCATTCAAAAAAATATTATATTTAACAAATATTTATCTATTATTAGAGTATAGATGTACATTTTATAACGAAACATATTTGAAAAATATTTTTTCTTAAATATTGTTGGCTCAAAACTTTTGAGCGATAAGGGCAATTTTCCCGGCTTTATTATCATAGTTGCAATTTTCCTCGCTCCATTATCACAGTTTGCAATATTATTAGCTGCAGAAATAGGCTTGGAAAATCCTTATCGTAACCAAAACTTCCTCATCCAAGAAATGCAAAATCGCCGTAACAAGACTTCCTCATCCAAGAAATGCAGAAATCGCAGCAGGAACTAAAACTTTGTGCATAAAAACCCAATTCGACTTCACCCTAATCTTTCAAAAGCTTTCCCAAGAATCAATGGCTTTAAAATTGAGATTTCCAATCCTCTTTTCTCTCGTAATGTCAATCTGTTGCTTTTCAGTCTCCGCGGAATGCCCTCTAAACTTCAAAATATTGTCAAATTTCTCAGACATGATCAATAATGCCCAAGTTACAGACCTCACTGAACAATGCCAGGCAGCCCGACAGGGCCTGCATTTAGCCAACATATACTGAAACATTAGCCAACATTTGAGATAGTTCAGGTTCTTATTTACAGGGTTCTTAAAAGAACACAACACAGTTCGAGTTGCGCTTCTGGTATATCTCACCACGTATGTTTACTTGTCTTCTATCATTCTCTTAAATGTATAAACTATCTTTTGCACATAATTTTGCATTGTTTTAGCATGCTTATTGTTTCCAAGGGTTTACACGAGGGTTTAACTTTTTAAGATAGTGTCCAATGTTTGGGTTGAAATGATATGGGGCATTGGTTTGATTTTTTCATGGGATGGCTATTTGATGTTTTTATGAGTTTATGATGAATTGTATTTGTGTGCGGGACATATGGGTACCAGTCAGAGAAAAATGCTTTGTTCAGAAAGAATATGGATGGGTATGGTGAAAGCTCTAGACACTACGAACCTGGTATGGAGTCCTTGTAAAGTAGGCCAGACCCTATTGATAGATGTAAAGGAAAGAAAACCAGGAAGAATCAGCTGGAGAATTTGTGTATAGTCATCCTTGTGAAGGCTCTCTGTATACTAGTCTGTCTTCAGTTAGATAAAAATTGAATTGGGTTCTCACCTTAGTTGGGTTCAGATTGTTTTGGAGCTTGATCTTTCTCGTGAAGCTTTATTTATAGTGAAAGCTTATTGAATGGATGCTTACAATTAGGAGGTTGAAGATTTCATTTGGGAAACATATTTTGATCAGCATGCATATGTGGTTTGACAGACTTGTGTCATGACTGTGTTTTTGAACTTCTTCTGTAAGAGTCCCTTGCCTATGCCAACTCAATCACCAGTGGCCACAGGTTGATTTTACATTGCTATAGTAGCGCACAATTGTTGATCTCACTTTAATAATCATTACTTTAGTATCCTGCAATAGTGGATATTACATTACTTTAGAAGCCCGCAATGGTCAATCATATATTGCTTTAGCAGTTGCCAATTATTAGTTCTTCATTACTTTAGTAACCTTCAATGGTCAGTCTTACATTAGGTATAGTAGCCCTCATAGGTGTTTCCTGTTTTGCTAAATTCACCTCGGACTTGCCCCTAGCCCCTACCGTATAGACGTGCAACATGTGGGGGATTTTTTTTATATTCTGTTGTTTGATGCTGAACACAAGTGCCCCGGTTTCTTTTAGAAATCATATTTATAATTAATGGTTGCCCTGCTGCCATGTTTCATTGTAATTGCAATATTTTTACTTGGTATTTCACAAACAGGAGTTTGAGAAATTGGATTCCATTTTTGGTTTGTTTTGGCAAAATCATTAAAGAATGTTGTTTTCTGTGTGTGTAAATAAATCTACAGGAGGCATTATCTATTTAACTTAATATATCTTTGGGAAGCTTAAATATACTAGTCTAATTTAGTAAGACAATGTAATTTGCAGGTCTGTCCAATGCAATCGATGAGCAGATTCTAAAAGAATCATTTACTGAATTTGGTGAAATTACTGAAGGTACTTTTTAGCTAAAATACTAAAGGTATGAAACTTAAGTTGGCTTTCTTTTTCCTTATAGTAATCGGGGTTATCTACTTCCTAAAGTTACTCTTTTACCCAACTCTTTTTCTTAATGCTCTGCAACAAGAATTATTTATGATCGGAACAGTGGTAGGTCAAGAGGCTTTGGTTTTATCAGCTTCACTTCTGATGAGGCGGTTGCTTCTGCCTAAAAGGCATGGATGGCAAGGTGTGTGATGTCTATTATGTAAACCTTGCTGCACACGATTACATTTACTGCTGGAAATTATGTACTATGAGTTATTAATTGAAGATTTCTATCATATGTCAGACATGACTATTGATATAAGAGTCTCAAACCTTTATTGCAATAATAATTTAATCATTTTCACACGAGTAAAAACTGTATGTTAATTCCTTTTTTCAGCAACTCAGTGGACGAATACTGCATGTTAATTATGCTAATGAAAGAAGAAGTGGCTACGGAGGTGGTGGCTACAGTCAAAATGATGGTTATGGAAGTGGAGGTGGCTACAAACAGAATGATGGATATGGAACTGCCACTGCCTATAGCCAAAGGAACAATGATGATCAGTCTGGAAATGGAGGCGGTTATAGTCAGAGCCAGAGTGAATATGGAACTAGTGATGGTTTTGGTGATAATGGTGGACATGGAAGTGGTACTGTTGGGATGGCCGATGGTGGCGCAGGATATGATAATGAACCTGGTGATAATGTTGGCAATATGGGCAAGGGCTAATAACTAATAAGTTGTTCCTTGGCCATTTTTGCAGTTTTGCCATAATTTAAAGGGATATCAAGGCAAGTGACATTCTTCTGGATGATCATTTTGATGCCTGGGTTGCAGATTTTGAGCTTGCCAAGTTTACTCCTGAGGGTGTGACTCATATGAGCAGCAGAGTCACTGGCACATGTGTATGTTGCCTCAGAGGAATGCAATGCATGGGCAGTTAATAGAGAAAAATGTTGTTTGTGGCTTTGTGGTCGTACTTTTAGAGCTTCTGAGTGGTAGAAGGGCTCTCCTTTCAAAGGCCTGGTTGCAGCCACTGCACATCACTGATTGGGCTTCGTCGCTTGAGAGAAAGGGCAGCAGTTTGGAAGTAATTGAACCAGACATGGAGGATCCAGGCACACCGGAACCGATGGAAAGGTATGTCCTGATTGTTTTGCTATGTGCTCATCCATAGTTGTGTTGCAGACAGAGTATAGATCTAGCATTGAAAATTAAGGAGAGCAATCTTCCTCTGCCTCATATTCCAGATTGTTCCCTTCTACTAAGAAGATATTGAGAGTTCTGCTAGCACTAGTGGCTCAGGGAAATACTCAAGTGCTTCAGGATATCAATCTTACATCACAGAGAAGAGTTTCACCACTTTCAATTCTCAGTATGGTCGCTAACATTCATCTTATCATCCAGACCTGAAAACAGTGATTGAAGCTTTGATTAAACTCTATCTTGCAGTGTTGTGGATGACAAACTCCAAGCTGCTCAAGTTATCACAGATTTGGAAGATATTGAAATGTAAGTTGTCTGAATATTGAAATGTAATTGGTCTGCTAGTAATAGTGACTCATGGCAATTCTCAGTGCTTCAGAATACCAATTTTACAACACACGTAATAGTTTCGCTGCTTTGAAGTTTGGTGTTTTTCCGCCTTGTTGGCCATAAAGTGATCTACCTACCACCAGGCCTGGAACTTGACCGCGACCCCTACCTGTCATATGAAAGATTTTTGACAGTTTGTTCATTTAAATGCCTGTCACTTTACATTTTATGAAAAATAATTAAATATCAATTTCAAACCGATTCATAAATAATTATATAAAATTAAAAATAGTTTAATCCTTATTCAATTCATTATCTAAAATTTCAACATACTCACCAATAAAATGCTATAAAATAAAAGTAAAAATTTACTGTTACTATTAATGAGAAGTTTCTAAATTCATATAGAAAATAAATCTTCTTAAAATATTCAAAAAGTTAAAAAACAATTATATTCTGTTTTGAAAAGGTTTTGTATTAATATATATTTTTATAATAAATATTATAAATCATATATATTAATATAAAACAATGATAACTATTAGTAAACATGTTAAAATCTTAAATTTATTGTTAAAAATATTTAAAAACTTAGAAAGAACTATATTTAATCTTGAAAATATTCCATTTTGAACAGATTTTCAATTAATAAATATATTTATAATAAATCATATCTATTGAAATTAGAAAGAATTATTCCAATTCTAAACTAATTTATATTTTTTATCATATATATTATATATACTACAATAATTTTTTATAGTTTAATAATAATTTTAAGTGTCATATTTACGGTTATATAAAAATATAGCAAGTCAAATAATATAGTCCAATAAATTTTTAGGTTGTAATATACGGTCCAAAATGTCAAAAACGGTCAAATAGACCATCAAATTTCAGGCTTGCCTACCACATACTGATTTTGATGTGCTTGGTTCCCAGCTGATTTGATCATGTGGAGGGAAACTGCAAAATCTGCTTTTATATTTGGATCTAGCTCTTTCTGTGTTATTTCTTCATTTTTCAGTGATGATTTGCCCGCCAGGTATTACATTTTGTTGATACTTCTTTGAAATGAAATATGCAGATGACTATTGCCTGACATTGACTTTCTATTTTTTTTATTTTGACAATTTTGTGACCATTGTATCATACTTGGCACTCTTTTATTTGGTATTAATATTCTTCTATAAATTATTTATTCACAAGTAACATTCTTCCATTTCAATTACTCCACTGTGTAAATTCAATCCTTACTTATATGATAACGAATTTGAAAGTGAGATTTGTTTTATGTACACAGAGTCAATTGATCAAGAAATTAGTTCAACAAACTAGAAATAAGTGTAGCAGATGCTCTTTGTCTCATTCGAGTGATTCTTCCTCCTATCAAGGCATTACTTGCAAAAATTAGAGAACTTTTTTCAAGGGATCCATCTACCACTTTAAAGGTTCTTTTTCTTTCTCACTTGGAGTTATAGGCATTAAAAACATTAATATCATTTGCAAAAAATATAGAACTTTTTTCAGGGGATCCATCTACCACTTTAAAGGTTATTTTTCTCACTTGGAGTTATAGGCATTAAAAACATTAATATCATTTTGTCATAATCGTCTGCTCTTAGAGTCATATTCTTCAATTTGATATTAGTTGCTCTGAAGCTACTTCTTTGTTCACATAATCCTATTAGTGGGTATGCGCAGGATCATCATGGAAAAAACAGGCCCTTAAGTTAAGAAAAATTCAGAAAAATCAAAATTAGGCAACTTGATGTAAAAATTTGAATAATTTATCTATATTATTTCAAAAATATGTAAGAATAGAATCTGTAACAAATTGAATGTAGTTTCTAAACTATTAGTTTTTTTTTTAATTTATTTGGTGAAAATTTAAAATTTCAATGCAATAATACTTAAATTTCAGAGAAAAAATAAGAAGTGGGTGTTTGTCTGACCACCCTAACCACAATAAAATGATAAAAAAAAATTATAATACTTTAGATATAAGTAGAGAACTCATGTCCTGATGTGATGCATATTTTTTTGTAATTTTTTTCCAAGAAAATAATTAATTATGAATATTTTATTACAACTTTTAAAAAATATAAAAAACTTGTATGTCTGACCACCTTAACTTGGTCAAAACTTCATGAAATTCATTTTTTTTTAATCCTATAGTATATAAAGCATAGAATGTGACACATGTTTCAGATTCAAAAAATGTGATACCGTTTGAAAGTTATAGATGTTTTTCAATCAGCCTATCAATCAGGACTTTAGTCATAATTCAAATAGAAAATGAATAATAATTATTTATTAAATTAAAAGTAAAACATAATTTATATTGGTGGAAAGATGAGAATCTCCTTTAAAAACCTTTTTCATTTCATCAATTTTGGGTAAAAAAAAGTCGTTAGCCACATACACTACACATACACATCATATCATTACTTTTTGGCCTATCATGATCCTGCACATACCCTAGTGTAATATAATATATTTAAAATGATTCATTACAAATTGTACCTTTAGTTTGTTTTTCTCTAATTTAGGTGTCCTCTTAGTGCACCAACTTTGTCTTGAATGTCATGGATATATTCCATTGGACCTTGATAAAATTGATGGATTTGAAATTCTTCATATGTTTTTGTTCATGATTATAGATTGTTGTTTATTTGCAGTTGGCATTTGTTCTTTGGCTTCGAGCTAAATGTGCTCACATGATAATGTGGACATTAATCGGACTTGGTATTTTCTATAACAGATTTACCCAATGCTTGGATATAGAAAATATACTTTTATGCTTTAAATTGAAATTGCTTCCTTGTGATTGACATTGGCAATATCTTGTCATGCAAGGTTCTTTGTTATCTTCATTGTCCCTAAACTCTACTCTAGCTACTCTACCCAAGTGCATGGATATGGTATTTTCATGTTATACATATTTAATGTTTTATTCTTATGCCTTAAACCAGGTTTCATCTTCCGATTTAGTCTCAATCTATGGATATTAGGGGATTACTTGTTGCTTCATTGTTGGGAGGCATGGAATGCCTGTACCAATAAGAAAGCAGTGTTGGTTTTGTAGCTGCTCTTGCGTGGAACTTATCCTCAGTTGCATCCCATGTATTGAGGGGTAGGTTTTGACAACTACTAGTTTTTTTCAGGTTGCATGGATTTATTTATAGTAGATAAGATGACTCAAATTTTTTACTTGTGCATCTTTCATTTTGAATGTTACTTTGTGACTATATCAGCAATCTTTGAACGCAAAACTAGATAGTCAAAATGAATTTCCTCCACGAGAAGATGTCCAAGATGGGGAAACAAATGCAAGAGATACTAAACAATTATAGAATTTATTTTTTGTATTTTATATGATTTCAACTATCCTTGTTTCAATCATATTTTTTACAACCTTGAGCTAAAAACATTGTTTAATACTAATGTACAATGTCACAGAAAGACAATTAGTTGTTTCATTTATACTTTTTATTTTTATTATACATATATTACATGTTGATGTAATCCCAAACTACAATTATAAATGTCAAATGTTTATCATTAGAGGAAAACTTGTTTTTTATGTACCTATTATTTATTTGTTTTATCAACATTGTTGCTAAAACTTATCAAACACAACAAATTAAAACATAACTATTCTAGAAATTTTTGGTAGGAACTTTGTTGCTCTGCAACTCTTGTTTAATTATAAAATCTTTAATTATCCTCACGTATATTTCATTCCCACTTATCTCTCCTACTTTCTCTCGCTTCACTTCTGCTTTTCTCTTCCACTTTCCAATTTTCATTCCCACTTATCTCTCCCACTTTCTCTCACTTAACTCTTTCCCCTTTCCACTCATGACTCTTATTTTCCAAATCCACTCCCCACTTTCGAAATAGTAGCTTTTAGTTGAAAATAAATAGTTTCCTTATTTATTTTCAATTAACTAAATTCTCTTTCTCAATTTAACTCATCCTTCACTCTTTCATTCCTCCAATTTTGAAAAAGTATATTTTGATGAAAATAAATACTTTATTTATTTATTTTCAATTAACTAATTTTTTCCTCCACTTTTAAATGCAATTTTCCCTTCTAACTTATCCTTACATTCAATCTTGTCCATTGATTATCATTCAATCTTGTCCATTCAATCATCTTTTTGAAATCTATAAATTGAGGACTTATTTATCAATTTAGGAGAGACCACATCTTCGATTTCCATGCAATCATTTTGTCAAATTGCTTTCAATATTTAGTGCATTTGATCACATTTGAGAGCTACACATCAAATCTATTGAAGGAATAAGGACAATAAAATGGAGTGAGATAAGCACATCACAAGGGTTTGCATTTCCATTTCTTTCTTTATGCATTTTGTTCTCACAATTTTGTTGATGTATTGGGATTTTATTTCATGATATTTGCTTTGTGGTCTCAGCATTTTGAAATCATGTATGCTTTAACCATTTTCCCTAGATACATAACTATCCCAAGGCTTTGAATGTTAGGTCTTAACTCGCAAGGAAACTCAATAGTTCATTATGGATACTATTCAACAAAGGGACTTACATGCTTGGAGTCATAAACTATGATCAATTTATGAAATATTTAAAGGAAATTCACAAATTTATATTTAGTGCTTCACTGATCAAGATTTTTCCGAAGGATTTGCAATACTTTTAAAGATTTGATCAAACTTTAAGGATTTTAGAAGAAAGTGAAAATAAAAATTAAAAGGGAGGAAGGAAGGTTTTAGGAATCTAAATTCTTAGAAATATTGCACAAATATACTTTAAAATCACAAAAGACATGACAAACACTTTATGCTTCACCAAAATTATTTGCATCTACACATAAATGGTGAAAATATCAAAGAAAAATTTAAATTAAGAAAGGAAGCATAGCATACTCAAACAATGACACAATGTTAAGATATTTCATAATATTGAAAAGAGATTTACAAGACATTCACAATTTGCAATGTGTATGACCCGATTGACATCAAAATTATAATTCCACGAGCATATAAAAACAAAATCACTAATCTAATTAAAAGGAGGCCATGGGAAGAAAATTAATGACAGTTCTTCATCAATTTCCCCACAAATATCAACAAATTCCTATTCAAAATATAGTAGAAAAATGACCCTTTTATAGAAATAAGCTGTCGAAGTTAGTTATAGATAGACAACCAATATTACATCTCAAAGGATGAGAATATTCCAAAGGTACCAATATCTTTAACTATTAACTAGAAAAATCTTCTTCTATACAAATAGTCTACAAATACTCACATGAAAGAAGTTGAAAGAAATAGTCTCACAAGGATTGTTAGGGAACTATATACTTATATCGATCTTCACTTTTTATTTGTCTCCATAGTGACTTCACATTATTTTATGGCATCTCTTCTTATATAATCATTGAAATAAATTAGATCCTTACTCACCTTGAATCTACCTTAATCTTGCAAATATATATAAAATTATCAAATCATAGTCCTAGTTGCAGGGAGATCATTTGAATTAGGGATTTTTGGATACATATTTGGATTAGAAAATCAAACCTTTAATGAATGTACTCAATGACAATGCTCTTAATTTTTTTTATCATTTCACTTCTTCACTTCTCAATGCTCTACAACAAGTCACTTGAACACTTCCTTAAATGCTCAGATTCAATTCAATTTGTGGGAATCACATATTGTTCAAGGAACAAAGGAGTTTGGTGAGAAACTAATGCTACAATTGAGAGAATCATTTGTGGGAATTTGAATTATAATTGCACCTTCAAACTTTGGTATTTCTATAATATTAGGTTTAGATGGGGGTTAATTCACAACAAGATCCTTTGAAATTATTTTAAACATTTCTCTTGTGGACCTTTTTAAGCAAAAAAAATATTTTTAATATTTTAGGTTTGTTGGTAATGTATGGGCTCAACTTAAATTCAAAAATGGACCTTTTGTAGTTTTTTTTACTTCAATTGGTCATAAAATAAATCTCAAGTGAACTAGTTTTTTATGCCTTAAAGGTGAGGTTCATATGAATAGTTCTAATGTTGATGTCATCAAAAGGACATAACGACAACATCATGATGTAATTGTATGTCAAGGAAAAGGGTTGCATTGATTTTATCAACATGATTTAATGCTAATGTAATCATGGTGTAGATGGTGAGGAATTCTAACTGAATTGGTCTTCTTAATTTCCAATGTTTTAGTCTAGATGAATAGTTTTGATAGTGGCATCATCAAAAGGTAGGGTGATGCTAGCATGAAATTGGTGAAAGGAAAAGATTATATAAGAGTTGAGATAAGTGTGGTTTCATGGTTGCTTAAATGATGATGTCAACATGACATAATGCTAATATTATCAATATATGATCAACAAAATAATCCATCTGAATTGAATCATTAGATTGCTTCAAAATGTCTTGTTTGGATGAAAGGAGAATCTTTACAATTGGATATTTATTGAAGGAATGAAATCACCATGATGTAATGATGGTACATATTACAAAAAATTCATAGTAAACTGATTAAGTGGATGATTCATAAAAGTCATGTTCAATTGGAAAAGGGATGTCTACAATGAAAAGGTGACATATTGATGATGTCACTAGTGTATGGTTATGCGAGAAATTCCAACTGAACTAGTTCCTTGTTAAGAGGTTCTCAATTAGGTTCAAATAGGATTGAACTTTCAAAATCATTTAATTTTATCTTATGAATTATAGAGTGCATGAAAATTCAAGTGAACTAGTTTTATATTCGGTTATTAAAGATCAAGTTCATATAGGCATTGGTTTTTTGTAATTATTTTTTGACTTATGAGTTATTGGTTGCAGGGATTTGAATTGAAACTTGTCATGTGGGAAAATTTAAGTGTTCATTTTTTTGTTAAAATTTTAATAGGGTAAGTTCAAATGAACACAAATTTTCCATAAATAGGGACTTTTGTGATATTTTTATCTTCAACCAGTCATATGGGAAATCCCAACTAAATTGGTTTAAATCTATACTTGGGGTCTTGTTTAGTTGGATGATGAATCCCCGCATATAAGGTGATGTAATGATAATGTCAAGAATTTGCAATATGCAAGAACTTTCAAATAAATTAGCTAAATGCTAAATGGTTGTCAATCATGTTGAAATAAGCATCACACTTCCACAAAATTTGGCAAGTATTAGTTTTAGGTGTGAGGAAATTTAAGTGAATCGGTTTTGATGTTAAGAGGTTAATGATCGATTTTAGATGGGCCTTGAACTCCCACAATCATTTTAATTTAATTTGTGCATCATTGAGTGAAAGTAAATTCAAGTGAACCAGATCTTATGGCTTTTTAAATGGTGTGATTCATATGGATATTGGCTTTTTGTAAATACTATCTTCTTGTGGGATTTCTTAACTAAACTAGAACATGCAAGAAAGACTTGTAATTGCATTAATTTTGGACCGATTGTAAGGGAAAACCCTACAATATAATTTATTCCTTGCCTTGGAAAATATTATAAAACTTTCAAAAGAACCTAGGCTAATTTTTTTATGCTCTATCCAACCGTGATGGAATTTTTACACTTGTACCAACCAATTTTGGGAACTTAACTATTTTTGGAAATGATATCACTGTGGGACCAACCTAGACCTAAACAATAGAGAGAGAGGTCCATATTTTTCTAAAAGAAAAATGTGGGATGTTGTGAAAAGGAACAACAACCTACAACCAAAGAAAACCAATAAATATTTTAAGCATTTTAAAGATAAAAAAGTCTAAGTTCATAAAACTTTTAATTCTACCTACAATTTGTAATTATTCATGTTGCCTGTATACAATTTAAAACATTATTTGAGGTGGAGATATATATTAGTCACTATGTTATATGGGAGTTAATCTAATGCATGGAGGTAATCTTGTGTGTTACTATTTTTAAATGTTTCATGGTTTTTTTCTTTGGGTATTTCACATATGAAAAAGATATTTATGCTTTGGTCCAAGTGGTAAAACATTAGAAGCACTATGTTTTGACCTTAAAGAGACCATTTCTTAAATGGACCATTCACCATGACAATTTTCTTACAATATAAATATAAGGTTGAGAAAGCACACCATGTTAAATGGGACTTTGTTTCTTAAACAATTCCACTTAATCATAAAATATAAAAAGAATGTGTAGATAATAAGCTAGTTGATTTTTTTAAAGACCACCAAATTGTTGTTGGTAGTTAGTACTTTTTCTCTTCTTGAACCCTTTGCAAGTTAAGTATATGTAAGGGATTATTTCTATAAAGAGGACTTTGGAGAACTTCATATTAGTAGATTAAATAAGGTAAGACAAGTGATTTTTTTCATAAGACTAATCTTCATGTAAAGAATGTTCATAAGATTATTAGTCTTATATGTTGAGATGCATGTACCCTTAAGGTTGATGAAAAAATTGGGGCTACTAAACCATATCTAATTTGTACTATTATATTAATTAGCCATTTATGCAAATTGATGATGCTATTTGTGTTTGACATTGTAAGAGGTGACATGTTATTAACCCGAAGCAAATAGAAGCTAGGACTATATCAAGCACTTCAAATCCAAACACTACCATGTAAAAATATAATGGTAGATTTTATAAGTTATTTGCTTATGACAATCAAAATGCATGAATATCTCTTTTTCTTGGTTGATAGGTTAGAAATTTAGATGGATGTAGAACATATACGAATCTAATCTATATTAAAATTAAATTTAAAATTAGAAACTATACTCAAACCATAGAGTTGAGGAAGTAGGGGAAAGAGATTAACAAATTTAAAAATTATATTTAAAATCTATGCATAAAATATCAAATATAACTAATTCATATCATCTTCAAATTCTTAACATTTAATTCCTATAGATATCAAAAAGTGAAAATTTGGTTTAAAATGCTAATTTCAATGTCCTATTTTGACTAAAAAATAGGATACACTATTGTGGGATCTCCCTATTACAATGAATAAGGTATACAATGTATGATAACAATAGGTATATATATGATAAAAAATAAAAATTATGTACGTGGAATGATATATGTAGCCACATGTGTAGTATGAAAGTATATACCACCCTCCTAAGTAGATGCTTATTAATTTGTAAGGGAGATATTAGCTGCCCAAGTAAATATCTATGTAAGTAAACTTATCCTAGGTGCACAAAAATACAATATATTAATTAACTAGATGAACAGAAATGTATATACACCAAGAAGATCATTTATGAAAACATCACAACAGAATTATCAAAGAATATCAACCTATTTCGATTGCATGCTTTCTTATTATCTTTGAATCTTCACTTAGAGCTATAAACTCAATTAATCTAACAGGTTGACCTAGAAGAACATGAACCTTGTAATTCAATAGATTCCCTAAAGGTATATATAAACATCATCGATCCTTACACATCATTAAAACACAAAAAGATAAGTGAGAGCAAGGTTCAAAACTTTGGGAATTGTGCTAGATCATACTTGTGCATCAAATTAGGTCTGCATTCATGGAGATGACCTCCATAGTCATAGGTTTGATCCCACATAACACATAATTGGATATATTAAGTTAACAACATAAAAATAAAAAATAAAAAACCTTGAAAAAAAGATCCCTAACATTTGGATAAATATTTCTATATCAATATTAGACTTAAATATCTAGATATTTATTTTATTTTATTTCTACATTTATATATTAATTTAATTTATATTTATGACAATGATCAACCCTACTTAAAATTAATCTAAATTAATAAGTACTTAACTAAATATATTTATTTAATTAATCATATACTTTTAAACTCTTACATAAAATTTCTTTCCATTTTTTATTTATTTATTTTTTATTTTTTAAATAAGCATCTTAAACTATTTAACATGTTGGTATCAAATTTATTGAAAGATGCATAATTTGGTTAAAAGAGCACACTTTAAGATTTGACTTTCTTAGGTGGCTTATATGAAATCACACTAATAGGAAGACCCTACTCAAGAAGCTAGTGTAGTTTCAAATGAATCGCCTAAACAAATCAAATCTTAGAGTGTGTTGTTTAATCTTAACCCACAAATAATATTCTCTCCATAATTTGAGATCCTAATGCACCACCTCCTAACTAGGCATATCTTAGAAGATGAAATGGATTTAAAATTCAATATTGAAAATTGAAATTATTACCACTAGCAATGTCATTCTAGTAGATGTATATTGAATGAAAATTCTCGTTTCCCATGCTTTGATTATAATCATAAAATGCCATCGTCATACAAAGGTTCTTCTCAATCTCACAACATTATGTAGAAAGGCTCAATTGAAAGAGGTGCTACACATTTCTCTTACACAAAACCCCCTTGAAGACTCTTTTACTTATGTTCAACTATTGCAAATCTACATTGTCAAGAATGCACTTTTAAAAGGGAAAATAATCCACACTTTCATCACTCAAAGACAATTTATATTTACCAAATGAACAAATTTCTGAACTATGCTTCTTAACATCTGTGCCAAGTGCGAGATTTTGGTAGATGCTCATAAAATGTTTGACCACATGGAAGAATGAGACAACGCCCCATTGAATGCGATGATTGCAATATATATAAGACATGGTTATCCTCAAGAGACACTAAAACCATTTCACCAAATGCAACAATTAGGTCTCCAACCCAATCAGTTAACCTTTATAGTGTACTCCCATATTGTGCCGAAATGGGAGCTTATGAAGGAGCAATGGACATCCATCAAAGCATAAAGGATAGGGGAATTTTGTAGATGTTGTAGTTGCAAGTACCCTAGTAGATATGTATGAAAATATGGAAGAATGAATAAGGTATGTGAAATGTTTGATAAAATTCCTCAAAGAAATATGGTTTCATGGACTGCAATGATGTTAAGATTTAGGAAAAATGGGTTTGTTGAAAAGGTGCTTATTTTCCAAAATATGGAACTCACCAAGTATGGGATTCCAATTCTAGATTTTCTAAAATATCCATGAGTTACAAACACATGGAACATTTCATTTACATAGTGTGTTTAATGCAAGAGCATCTAAGTCCATAGGTAATCCTCCATCAACCAAAATGATTTCCTTTTCTTTGTTTTCAATTTTGTTGCTTTCGGTTCTAGTAGTGTTTGTTTTGGGTAGTTGCTTCATGAGAACTTTTAGAAAAGAAATGGAAAAACTAATGAAATCACCTCGTAGATGAATCTAATGGTATCTCTAATGGGTATCCACATGTCAAATTTGGTGAAGCTTGGACAAAAATTGGCTAAGTTATGGCTTTGCAGGTTTTTGGTCTATTACCAATTTGTGGACTTTTGGGCTACTGTTGAACTTGCCTTATTCAAAATTTTGGTCTGCTACCAACCTTTTCTAAGATTTTCTATTGAACTAACTTGTTTACAATTTCAATTCCAATATATTTGACCAATTCTAATGTATTTTTGCACACAAACCAATATTGGTGGTTTTTTTTATATTTGTGAGAGCTTTAGGGTCATCTAGCTTTTGAGAATTGCTTGTATAATTGCCTCTTTTGGGAATTCCCTAAGCATCTAGAGTTTATAGATTTCTCATGGCCATTAGGAAAATTTATAGGTAAAATCAAGTGTACTAAACATTTAAAGGTTTAATCGACCAGTTCAAATGGATAGTTTTGATGATGGTGTCAGCATGACATAAACTAACTTCAACAAGATGATGATGCCACTATGTATGCATTGTAGAGTTTTATCAACAACCTAAACATGAATAAAAATTTCATATTTGAGTTATATGTTTGCAAATCTTCCACTTGCTACTACATTTGTGGACTTTTGGCTTGATGTAAAATTTCAACTTGTTATTACATCTACAAACTTTTAACTTGATTTCACATTTGTGAACTTTCAACTTTCTACTACACTCATCATTTATGCAAGGATTATTTTTTTTAATGGATAGGATGTAATTCGATCCAAATTCTCAGCCACCAATGGATAAAAGGGAGATCAATGCATGCATTTTGAGAATCCTTTCGAAGTTGCAAAAAAGGTGATTGTGATCAAGAAAGATTTGATTATACTCCTATAATGAAATTTTGCTTCCAAACAATAGAATTTGATTGCATTTGTTCTCTAAATATTATTTTCTTGGTTGAACATTGTATTTGGTTGTATGATCGAGCTATCTAATAAGGTTCCCCTCTCTCAACTTCATCAAGAGAGTTCTTGTTTGAGATAGTGGCCACATTGATTAGTATGGTAGGAATCTTGACGGAGAACATGGAAAACTTGGATGTCTTGATGGTAGTTGTTGGATATAGAGATTGTTTTAGTTTAAATTTGACCCCTTATGCAATGTATCTACAAATTCAAAGAATTTTAGAAAAATGTGTATTGTTCACCTTGAATAATTCTTATAATATAAAATTAATATTTATTTATGGTGCACCTAAAGAATCTAGGAATGCACATTGTGCCACATGGGTTAGGCATTCTTGGGGCCACTTGTATTTTTTATTTTGTTCATAAGCACTTTTTTTTATCCTGGAGCTACGAACCAAAGAAGTCACAAATATGGGACTATGGGTCAAGCCCGCAAGCACATTGGATCAACGAAGATATAGTGCCTATGATCACAATAGCCCGATGGAGACTTGAACCTTGGTGGCCACAACAATAATGCCACCATTTAACCATCATACTATGCAATTAACCTGAGGCCACTTTGTATGTTGTATGTAATATTAGGATAAATATTTAATATGAGTTGTACATTGAAAAAAATAGTACCAAAAACCAAATGAGGGGGACATCATTTTTAAGTTCATGGTATTAGGCACATAGATTTAGTAATACCACTTGATGGTTTTGTGCAAGCTTGGTTCTATAAAAGAAAGCACATGAGTAGTTGATGTTGACTATCATGACTTTTAGCTTGTTAGCTAAGGTTGATTAAACATCTCTTATAAGTTGCATATGTGAGGAGAAGAATCATGGATTGAAATGTGTGCTTATATGATTCTCATTTGCTTGTTAACATGGAGGACAATTAGGGAGTTTGATGTTTCAGAAGCCTTGGATGGAGATTCTACAAGTATTTTGTAATAATTAATCATGGATTGGGATGTGTGGTTACATGATTCTCATTTGCTTGTTCACATAGAGGGAAATTAGGGAGTTTGATGTTTCAAAAGTATTGCATGAAGCTCTACAAGTTGAGTATTATAATATTTTCTCATAAGTGTTGGAAAATGTGCCTCAAGCTTACTGACATGAGACTCCTGAAAGAGAAAAATCGGTGAGACCCTCAGAATGTCTTACCAACTAGCAACTGTGTTCATAAGATCAAAGTCATTGAGACTTTGGATTTGTCTTGCTGACGGGAGTCATCGGCAAGACATGGCTATCGGTGTGAAAGTTCTAACTCTTTCTGTCCGAGCAGACCTCTTGTCGATAAGTTGATTCCTAGTGATCATCGGGGAGACTCTTGGCGACGAGTGGCATCGGGGAGAGGCATGAACCTTCAGAGTGATTCATTTCGACAGTGTTAATCTCGCCGACGGTTTTACACAAGAATGTCATCGGGGTGACATGAAGGCTCGATAAGAGTCTAAGTGATAGTGGAGGTCTTGCTGACAGGTATACCTTCAATGAGAACTCTTGCCAATGGCTTTCCTCTCTTTGACAGGTCTATGTTCAAAGAGAACTCTTGCCGATAGCATTGGTCTCTCTGACTATTCTGTGTTCGGTGTGAACTCTTAGCGATAGTGTTTGTCTCGCTGATGGATTTGTGTTTGGTATGATGTCTTTCCAATAGCGATGGTCTTGCCGATAGAGCTACATGAGTTGAACATCGGTGTGAAGTATTAGTGACAACGATGGTCTTGCTGATGGTTCTGCAGTGGACATCTATGAGATGTCTTGTCGATAGAGTGAGTCTGGGCGACAGGTTTGAACTCAATATGACTCTTGCCGATGGTGGTGACTCTTGCCGATAAGGATAGTCGAGAATTTAGGAATCAGAGAGACGCGGTCTGGTGTCTCACCGACATGTGATTCTGTTTGAACGTTTTGACCGAACGACTGTCTGACGTGGTCTATTTTGAACCAATGAGCGAAGCGGAAGGAGAACCATTGGAAGTTGAATTGTTGTGACCGTTCTTGTGTGGAAGATCAACAAAATGTGAGAGAATGGATTACACTCTACAATGGTAGATGACGATGATCAGGGATGAGATAACGAAAGTGTTGCTCGATTAAACACAAATTTTGATCAGTGTGAATACATTGTATTTTTTAGAGAGATGTTTTCTACAAGATTGATCAGTGAATGTTGCTGCTGTAAAAATTGACATCAGAAAGTGAAGTTGATCTCTATACGTCATTTTTCTTACTGTAATACAAAGAGACTTTTCTTGGTGTGGTGGGTTTTTCTCCCGTAAGGGTTTTCCCACATAAATATAGTGTCCAATTGTGTATGTGTCCAATTCTCTTTTTTGTTATTCTTTTCATGTGCATCTTATTGGACTGTAATTGAAAATTTTAAATTCACCTCTGCATTCTTCCCCGAGGTTTTGGCATTAGGAGAGTTTGTTCTACACCTAAGATTTCCTTACAATAAGATGATACATTGAGTGTTTGAATGGTTTTGGAGGTTATGATTTTCCCTTTAAGAGTCTTCTCAGGGTACATTTTGTGTCATCTTGATGGTATGTTTTTCCAGATTCTTTTGCATTGTGTATTTTGAATACTTGTTTACATATTTTTTCTCTTAGGATTATGTGGAATCACCAACCGCTCTTATAACATGTAATATTTGTCAATGTGGTAAGCTTCCTAGAATCCAATGATACAAACAAACTGTAAAAGCAAAAGAATAAATGGAGATTACAAAAATGTAATATAATTATTATTAAAAAATAGAGCATGCATTACAATGAACAAGATATACAATGTATGATCTAAAAGTATGTATATATAAGATACCACAACACAAATTGTGAATTCACCACTAGTGTGTGATAATAGGAGATGTACTCACATGTGTAGTGCATCTTCACAAACTAGGAAAGTACATACTACCTTCCTAAGTAGATGTCTATTAATTTGCAAGGGACATATTAGCTACCCAGGTAAATACCTATGCAAGTAATCATATCCTAGGTGCACATAAATACAATAAAGTAGTTATATATATATATAGGCCTACAAGAGAATTTATGAAAACATCATAGTATAATTATCAAACATACCAATCTAGGTCTATTACATGCTTTCTTATTGTCTTTGAATCTTCAGCCAAAGCTATAAACTCAATTCATCTAAGAGTTTGATCTAAAAGAACATGAACCCTGTAATTCAACAAACTACCTCAAGATATTTGCAAACATCATCAATTCTTACACATCATTAAACATAAGAAGAGAGCAAAGTTCAAAACTTTGGGAATTGTGCTAGATCATTCTTGTGAATCAAATTAGGCCTGCATTCATAGAGACAACCTCCATCGTCATAGGTTTGATCCCACATAACACATAATTGGATTTCTTTAGTTAACAACATAAAACAAAAAATAAAAACCTTGACAAATAAATCAAGATAAATATTTCTATATCAAAATTAGACTTAAATATCCATGCATTTATTTAATTTAATTTTTGCATGTACATTTTACTTTTATTTATATTTATGACGACAATCAACCCTAATTAAAATTAATCTAAATTAATTGTACTTAATTAAACATATTTATTTTATTAACTATTTTATTTTTATTTTAAAATTTAAAAAATCAACATCCTAAACTATTTAACATGTTGGTATCAAATTGAATGAAAGATGCACATTTTGGTTAAAAGAGCACACTCTAAACTTTGACTTGTTTAGACGACTGCTATGAAAGCACACTAATAAGAAGATCCTACTTAAGAAGTTAATGTAGTTTCAGATGAATAACAAATCAAAACTTAATAATCCCCTCTTTTAATAGTCAGGCTCTTTAATGGTCAGGGCAATTTAAGATGCTAATGCACCACCTCCTAATTGAGCATATCTATGAAATTCAGCATTGGAAAGTGAAATGATTACTACTGGCAATATCCTTCTGGTAGACGTAGATTGAATGGCAAATCTCATTTTCCAGGCTTCAATTATAATCATAAAATGCCATTGCCATCCAGAGGTCATCCCAATATCACAGCATTATGTAGAAAGGCTCAGTTGAAAGAGGCGCTGCACATTCTGCTTACTACACACAAACCCCCTGAAGACTCTTCTACCTATCTTCAACTATTGCAGACCTGCATTGACAAGAATGAGCTTTCACAGGGGAAAATAATCCACACTTTCATCGCTCAGAGGCGATTTGCATTTGCTAGACGAACAGCTTTTCGGAATAAGCTTCTTAACATGTATGCCAAGTGCGGGAGTTTGGTAGATGCTCGTAAAGTGTTTGACCACATGGAAGAACGAGATAGCGTCTCATGGAATGCGATGATTGCAGTATACAGACGACATGGCTATCCTCAGGAGGCACTCAGACTGTTTCACCAAATGCAACGAACAGGTCTCCAACCCAATCAGTTCACCTTTGCCAGCGTACTCCCAGCCTGTGCCAGAATGGGAGCTTACGAAGAGGCTATGGACATCCATCAAAGCATAAAGGATAGGGGAATTTTGTTAGATGTTGTAGTTGCAAGTGCTCTGGTAGATATGTATGCAAAATGTGGAAGAATGCACAAGGCGCGTGAACTGTTTGACAAAATGCCTCAAAGAAATGTGGTTTCATGGACTGCAATGATTGCAGGATATGCACAAAATGGGTTTGTTGAAAAGGCCTTACAAGTTTTTAAGCAAATGCTAGTGTTTGGTGTAAAGCCAAACTCATCAACCTTTGCCAGCATTCTCCCAGTCTGTGCTCATATTGGAGCTCTGGAAATGGGGATAGTCGTCCATCAAAACATAATTAAAAGTGGAATATGTTCAGATATTATAGTTGGAAGTGCGCTGGTTGACATGTATGCAAAATGTGGAAGCATGCACAAGGCATGCGAACTGTTTGACAAAATGCCTCAAAGAAATGTAGTCTCATGGACTGTGATGATTGCAGGATATGCACAAAATGGATTTGTTCAAAAAGCCTTAGAAACTTTTAAGCAAATGCAATTTGCAGGTGCGAAACCAGACCCCACAACCTTTTCCAGTCTCCTCCCAGCCTGTACCAAAATCGGAGCTTTAGAACAGGGTATGAACCTCCATCAAGACATAATTGAAAAAGGGTTTTGGTCAGATATCGCAGTTGCCAATGCCCTAATAGACATGTATGCAAAATGTGGAAGGATACAAAAGTCATGTGAACTATTTGACAAAATGTTTCAAAGGGATGTGGTCTCGTGGAATGCAATGATTGCAGGATATGTACAAAATGGGTTTGCTGAAAAGGCTATAGAAACCTTTAATCAAATGCTATTGGCAGATATAATACCAGACTCCACAACCTTTGCCAGCATCCTACCAGCCTGTGCAAAAATGGAAGGTTTAAAACTGGGTATGGACCTCCATCAAAGCATAATCAAAAGTGGATTTTTGTCAGACGTCGTAACTGCAAATGCCCTGATAGACATGTATGCAAAATGTGGAAGCATACTCAAGGCACGTGAAGTGTTTGACAGACTGCCGCAAAGAGATGCCATCTCATGGAATGCCATGGTTGCGGGATATGCACAAATTGGCTTTTTTGAAAAGGCCTGGGAAACCTTTAAGCAAATGCTGTTGGCAGATGTAAAGCCAGACTCCGCAACCTTTGCCAGCATCCTACCAGCATGCGCAAAAATGGGAGCTTTAAAGCAGAGTATGGATATACATCAATTGATAATCAAAAGCGGATTTTCTTCGGATGTCGTAGTTACAAATGCCTTGATAGACGTGTATGCAAAATGTGGGAACATACTCAGGGCACGTGAAATGTTTGACACAATACCTCAAAGAGATGTCATTTCATGGAATTCCATGATTACAGGATATGCACAAAATGGCTTTTGCAATGATGCTCTCGAGCTCTTTGAACAAATGAAGCACTCTGGAACATACCCTGACCATGTAAGCTTCGCTTGTGTTTTGTTTGCATGCAGCCATGCAGGTTTAGTGGATGAAGGCTGTAAATACTTTAATAGCATGAGTGACTCTTATTGCATTATTCCTAAAACCAATCACTATGTGTGCATGGTTGACCTTGTCAGCCGAGCTGGCTATCTTGAGGAAACTCTAAACTTTATCATCAAAATGCCAATAAAACCTGTAGCGGTTGTGTGGACTTGTTTCCTTGGTGTTTGTAGATTACATAAGAATATAGAGTTGGGGTTATTTACAGCAAGCCTCCTTTTCGAACAGGACCCTAAGAATGCCACGACTTATGTTCTTCTGTCAAACTTCTACGCAGAAATGGGGATGTGGGAAGAAGTTCACATGGTAAGGAGATTGATGAATGATAAAGGAATTCAAAAAGTACCCGGAAATAGTTGGACTGCAGACCATAAAGTGGTACATGCTTATTGTGGAGACTGATCATATCCACAGACACAGGAGATCTATGCAAAGTTGCAGAATTGTCTTGGGAGATGAAGGCAATAGGGTATGTTCCAGATTCAAGGCATGTGCTGATTGATATGAGAAGGAAAATGTGCCATTCTCTTGCCGCCATACTAAGAAGTTGGTATTTGTATTTGGAATGTTAAATACCAACTATTAGAAACTTCAAGGGCCTGAGTAATGTTGACTTTCGGGCTGCACCCATGTTTATTTCCAAGATTGTTGCAAGATAATTTGTTGTGAGATATGTGAATCAGTTCCACCATTTCAAACAAGGACAATGTTCTTCTGAACATAATTTGTCACGCTAGTTGAGCAATCTATAAACATAGTTTTACAGTATAACAGGGTGCACAATTTCAGACCTGCACTAGTAAAGAAGGGAACATATTTTATTTTCAGTTTTTAGAAACTGTAAGTTCTATTTCAGTTTCTATAAAGTGTAGGTTCTATTTCAGTTTCTATAAAGTGTTCTTATTAGTGTTTCGAGATATAGACTATGTTGTAGACTTCATAAAGTCAGATGTATAATGTGTAATGAATATTACTGCCTATATATAGACATGGGGAGCAGTTATTAAAGCCCCGTTTTATGATACTATAGAGAACTTATTACATTGAACTGTTTTCAGGAAACCTGAACATGTCTGGAAGAAAAGGATGGAGGAGAAGATGGAGAATACGAAAAAGCAAAAGAAGATAAACACTTGAAGGAAATGGCAAGATGCTTGGTGATCAGGCAATGTGAAAGAGGTTCACAGTCAATCCAACATTTCAAGATAACGGGGAGAGCATCTGTTGATAGTTCTTTCCTTTTTATGATGCTTTTGTTTGCAGCTGTTGTATAATCTTGTTCCCATGTCAGGTATGGGAGATTAAATTAGATTATACATGTTGATTTTCTTTAAATTTATGATTTAGAGATTGCTAAGGTTGCAGTCTTACCTTATCTTCTTAATTTGTTTATATATATATAGTAATTAGGTAATATATCTATGGTGTTTCAAAAAATTGCATAACTAAGTTTAAAGTTTGATACAGTCAGTATGGCATTAAAAAAATTACATAATGAGATTTTTAAATAGATGTTAGACGAGGGTTGGAAGGTGATCTAAAGAAGGATAAATATGCTATGGCCCTCTGCCATGAACCTAATGAGGCTATGGATGACAAAAGGAAGCACATGATTTGTAGTTTGGGTTCTTAAATAGTATGAATATATTCACTAACCATAGGTTTGAAAGAAGGGAAACTCTAGAGGATGAAGACCACAAGAATATTAGATGAGTGTGATGTAAGATGCCTCAGAGAAACATGACAATTATATGTCATAATATGATCAAATTAGATACTTCCTTAAGGTGTTAGCAAACCCAACAAATTCTTTAAATGATCAAATTTCATATGACAAAATTTTAATTAGGGACATTTTTGTTGGTTAGTACATAGTAAATGTTAGTGAAGATCAAGTTTCATGTGATCGAATTGAAAATTTGTTTACAAACCTTGACTACAATTATAGTAAACTTTTTCAAGTTTCATATAGGTTTTGTGATAATATTCTGATGTAGCCAATTCACGGCATAATAATCAATATTAATAAGGAAACAAAAAAAACACAAAAGCACAAAGAAATGAATTAATTTTCCCTCATTATTCTTCTTCCATCCTCCTACAACTGAAAATAAAATCTTTTATAATTACAATCTGAAAATTACCTTTTTTGGTAGATTTTTAATTTTTAATTTTTGATAATTTTGCATGCTTATCTCCATGGTTATGGAAGTTACTAATTATTCAAAGCTAACAAAAGTGACACTATTTGTCAACTCATTAATCTAATTACTAGTAGGAGATCAAAAAAACTGAAAATTACAAATTGAGAAATTCTCAAAAAAACATTAAAAGTCTAATTTGAGGCCTCAAATGAAGGAATTTGACTTCGAGATGTGGCTCAATCAAATAGATTTTATTGGCATTAGATTCAACTCTCTAAGACGCTTTTCCATGTAGAATTTTAGTTCAAACGAACTCCTGAGTCAAAAGTTATGACCTCTGGAAGTCCTTGCATCATATTCCATTATAAAGAATTCAATTTGTAATGTTTAGAATTTTTTGAGTGATGGAGCTTCTATTTTTTTTGTTGATAAAAAAAAATGTTTGTACAATGTTGTACATGGATACTTTTGTATGCAACAAAGGCAAGAAAAATAATTTTGTAAAGAAGTATATTCATCTCATGGAAATGTATTTGACAACTTTATGCTTGGAAAGGAAACACAAAATTTTATGTTAGAATGAGTCTTATATGAAATAAGTTTAATTTTCACAATTAAAAAGAATATTTTAAGTTAAATATATTATATCTTTTAATAAAAGATAAACTAATTTGTAACAAGCACTAGCGATATTGCTCCTTAGATCCAAAGGTACATGTAGAAAATTATTAATCAATATTTATATGTGCTATAATAAGATTATTTTATTGAAATCAACTCCATTATTAATTATAATAAAAATAAGTATTAGATAATTGCAAGTTATATACATCTAAAAAGTGGCCAATATTTTTTTTAATAAGAAAAAAAATATTATAAAATATGTAAATATTTATGTATCAAAAACTCATTTTTTTTAATTAGGAAAAGACAATTAAATTAAAATATAAAATTACAAGCATATTCAAATGCACCAAATATTCACTTCAACAAATCACATAAAGCACAAGCCACATAAACATCAAAGAGCTTAATTAGTTGTCATAAAAACTCAAATTAGGGAGTTGTGGTTTGAGTTCCTTTCTTCGCACTTGATAGGAAGAGGAGCATTATTTAGGGGCCAATCACAATCAATCTCCCATGTCCTCAATACCTTTGATTCAAACTCTCAAAGCTCAAGTTAGGTAACGAACTTTGAAGTTCTACCAATGGAAACCATCTTACGTGATTGAAAGATCATATTCCTAGTGTGTTTGTCTCTACCATATTCCTAGTGTGTTTGTCTATACCGTCAAAATTTATGAGTGGATAAACAAGATCATCAAAATACACTTTGGTCATAGTACATGGGATTGTTCTCAATAACTTCAAGGCCACCTTGAGTTTTTATTTTTAAATTATGAATAAGCTTTTAATCTCTCCCCCTAAAAAAAATTACCATTAAAAATATTAATACAATAATATATTTTATTCTCCTCTAGCTAAGTTAATTTATTTCATATTTATAAAAATAGAGTAATTAGTTGTTCCAAAACACATATTATTATTATAAGGGGTAAACGCTTTTGATCTAGAGCTATGAACTGGTGAGGTCACAAATGAGGACCTCATCCCCAATTTAAACATTCAACAATTACACCCCATTAGGGTTTGAACCTTAATGGCAAGAACAACACCACAACTTAACCATCATACTATGCCACTATTGGCACTTCCAAAACACATATAAGTCCAACTTGTGAGTTCAAAATAAATAGTGTCTAGAACAAATAATGCTTGAGACCTTTTATATTATTTTTAATGCTCTAAAATTTATATTAACATGTAGCTAATAAGTTGTCATTATAAAATTTATTAGTTAAATATAAAATTTTAATATACTTGTAATCATGAATATCACGTCTTGCACTTTTCCTTGTCATTTTGCGCTCACTTTTAAACCTAGTTATTCTTTGTGTTGAAATTTGTCACATAGCCAAAATCTTACATGTTTCCATTTGCACTCATTCTTAAGGACCAATCTTAATCCTTGATTTTATTCATTCCTCACCTAAGGTTAGATCCACAATTTAAGCAATTAACTCAAGTAAGATGTGCAATTTGTAAAAATGAGCTTAGAACTTTTAGTTTTCAAATTTGAATATAGGGCCAACATAACCCTTCCAACTAGTTGTTGCGTATCAACTTAAAGTTTGAAGTGTTTTTTATGCACCCTTTGGAGTTGTATTTAAGGAATACCCCTATTTCATAAATATATTCCTAAAATTCAAAAGAGAATCTCATAGCTATAATTATTTGAGTATTAAGTCAAAACATTTATTTATCATAGATTGTCTAATGCAGAAATTGAACCTCTTATGTGAAGCTTCTAGTGCAAGAGTATCTAAAGCCAAGTATGTAATGTTGAGCTAGAATCACACCCCTCTACAATGGTTTACTAGATATGAAATTCAATGGGGGCATCTAAACATGCAAATAAGATACCTGGGTATCCCTTTTGCCATTAATCCCAACTTGAAAGAAATGTGGAATTCAATCAAGGAAAAAATAGAAAAGAAAATTGACAGTTGGAATAAACTGTATTTGTCCTTGGCTGGGAGGATACGAGTGTGCTAAAAAATTCTCTCATCGTACAAAAATATATTATTCCTCAACCTGGCTATTTAATAACTATCAACTAGAGTAAATTCAAAAGAAAATTAGAAGTGCTATCTAGTTAGATGGGAAATGCATAAAAAATAAACATGTCGTCAAGTGGGATTGGTGCAATAGAGCTAAAGAACTAGGAGACTTGGGACTAAAAGATCTAAAAAAGCAAGGGATTGCTATTGCTTCAAAGTGGATTCTAAACATTCTAGAAGGAGAAGAGCCCTAGAAAGTGCTTATCAAAAACAACATTCTTATGGTAGCTCCAAAGAAAGCTAAGAAATGGAAGAACATTCCATTTAGTGATACTTTAGTAAGAACTTTCCCTTCTTAACCAAATGGTTCAACTATCTTCCAAACCATTTGGAAGGCTTGGGAACATGTAAGGAATCTGATAATAAACAATGATAACAAAATTTATGACAATAGATCTGTTTGGTGGAATAGTTTCTACAAGAATAAATATCTTACCTTATTACAGGGATGCTCAGCCAAATCCCAGGCGATAAAAGGAATCATCACCTTTAAAGACATTTTGTGTGATGGTGCTCTTAAACCATGGCCCACCCTTTCTAAAGAGTTTGATCTCCCTCACACACAATGGAGAACATACTCCTTATTAAGAGAATCAGGCTGTAAAGGGATTCTTGTAGATAATAGCTTCTTTGACTGATGCACTACTAAATTCTATGAAAATCTTAATAGTTGTAAATGGAAAGACGGCTCATCATTTTTTTAAATGAATGCAAAAAGTTTATATACCATGTTGTCTAATGTTGAAGATATTACCACGAGAATCAGGCTGTAAAGGGATTCTTGTAGATAATAGCTTCTTTGACTGATGCACTACTAAATTCTATGAAAATCTTAATAGTTGTAAATGGAAAGATGGCTCATCATTTTTTAAAATGAATGCAAAAAGTTTATATACCATGTTGTCCAATGTTGAAGATATTACCAATAGTGTTAACATCTATTGAAATTTGAATGTCACTCAAGCTAATTGAAAAAAAACCTTTAATTGGATTTGGGATGGGGTCTTGGAACCCAAAAAGTCATGTGTTTAGATGGCTGCTACTATTTAAAAAACTATTGTGGTCCTCTTATGATGTAAGTACAAATTTATGTGGTTTATGTAGAAAGACAAACAATATTGATCATTTCTTTTTTGATTAGTTTTTGCTAAAGAGTTGTGGCTAATATTTTGTGGCGAGTTAAGTGGTTGGGGTATCATAGATCACCCAAAAAAATGAAATAATTACTGGTAAAATTGAAGGTTTGGACAATTATTCTAATGTATTCTGGCTCATTCTTTTACTAAAATACTTTGGATGATTTGGAAATTCAGGAACAAGGAAAAATTTCAAGGTAGGGTAAAGGTACTTATTGAGTCTAATAGAAGACTCATCTTTCACACTCTCAATGGGGGTCATTTTGGCATTCGAGATATCTAAGGATAAATTCAAAAAAATGGTCAAATGTGAAAGAACAGAGATAAAAGAGGAAGAAGTCAAATATGCAAGGAGTTGGCAACACTCTTTAGAAGACCTTATAATTGGAAACAATTCTTTCAAAAATGAGTTCAAGGCTTTTCAAAAATTATATAACAAAAAATCAAACAAGATTGATATATGTAATAGATCCTAAGTTCTGACCCCTTTTTGAAATGTATAAAGCTAATAGTGTGTAGCTGTAGTTGTTTAGCTTTTTTGTTGTAGGATTGATACATGTAATAGTAGTTTTGAATATCTCAAAATAGTTAACAAACTTATGCTGTGACTAAAAATGCAATCGCTTCTTTTTTATATATATATATCTTCAATAAAAAAACATTTATTTATGCATTACTTACTTGCATCAACATCTAGGTCATCTATTACAATAGGTGTGTTGTCTTTGATCATTCTCAAAAGCTACTACCTCAATATCCTAAAGGTTTGGCCAAGGAGAGACACATTTCCTATCATTAGTAAACACCACACAACCAAGTTTTTATATAGAAACAAATGCAATCATTGAAGACAAATTGAATATGAACAACAAAAAAATATTAGAGATTAGATCCATGCAACCAAATTAGATCCACATTTGTATAGGTCAAATTTCATGAGTATGTGATCAATCTTGTAGTTACAAAAGTAACGTAGAGTGATAAACTATGCATTTACATATTCTAAAGCATTCATATAGTCAAATATGAATTTTTTACATCTTGATGAATCACTTACACCATTTTTACAACATATTTGCATTAAAAATTTTAATTATTTATTTTTTATTTTTTTTCGTTTTGCATTATTGAACTCTTTACTCCAAGTAATAACTAATACTAGCTATTTTATATAGGGTAATTATCTAATTATTATTGTTTTATTTATTATCCCTAGGGCCCATTTTATTGATTTTTTTTCTACTCTCCCTTTCATGTTGGTAAACCCCTCTACTCTTACATAAGTTATAGGTGGATGGTTCAACCAACCAACAACAAAATTTGTAGTGTTATTTTTGCACTTGATAATCAATTGAAATTATTGGAAGGATGATATGTGTTGCTTGTTCAGTATTATTTTAAGATTGGAGAAAATGAAGATCCACATGATCTCTATGTATAATTGAATGGAAATGTTGTTTTAATACCATGCCAAGCACAAACCATGAAGCATTAGTCTTGATCTCAAAAGCCTATGAAAGATCTAGTAAAGCCAAATCTTGTGTTGAACACAACTTAGTCTTTAACTTTGAGAAATCTTGTGCATGGCCTTGAATCCATTAAACTACTAAACTAGATTGTATCAATGGTGCAATGATGTAGTAATATTAGAATAACCAACTATGAATGATTGTTAGACTAAAAAAAACTATTAAAAAAATGTTTCTTTGGTCTTTAGAGTCCTAATTATTAAGTCCTAGATTTGTAAGGTAGAATCATTTCTTCTTACTCAACCTTTTTTGTCTTTTGATGTACAAATAGACTAAAAAATAGTAAAATCGAGATGAATAACATATATATAGAGATGGGTGTTTGAATACATGTAATACATGTATTATATAGGTGGATATACACAATGCTTGTGTACACAAATAATATGAGGTATAATATGTGTTAACTAGATGAGTAATGATACGGACAAAAAGACCTTGACTTTGCACAAGCTTATACCATTTACATATACACCATTTATAATATGTAAATGTATGAAGCCATTCTCTTAAAATGGACATAAAGTAAGTAGGATGTGGTATGAATATGCAAATTTTACTATTACATAAATAAATCATTATATCTATCTATTTATTTTTGTTGAGAAGTTTTATAACAATCTCAAGTCATTCGAACTCCACAAATAATCAACTTCATTTGACTTAAAGATCAAGAATTGAAAGATATCCACTCGACCAAACACACTTGAAACACCATCCTAATCTCATCTCTTAGATTTGAAGGGCCTTCAACAAAAATACTCGACCAATTAAACAAACAATCCTTTGATCCTTTCTGTTTATGTTCAATATTAAAAACTTGGATTATGTGCGAGACATTTTTTTGTACGGATCTGAAATTTTCAGTGGAAGTTGAAATGTTCCGATGCTTACCGCAGGCAATGTTATTGTAGCAGACGTAGATGGAATGACAATGCTCATTTTCCATAAATGCCATTGTTGTCCACTTTTAATAATGTACAGAGGCTCAGTTGAAGGAGGCGCGATACTAATTGGATGCGCATTTGCTACACAAACGACTTTTCAAAATAAGCTTATTAACATGTCTGCCAAGTGCGGATACCCATGTCTTCTGTATGCTCGTAAAGTGTTTGTTCGCAAGAAAGGACGAGACATCTTCTCATGGAACAAAATCATTACAGCATACTGAAGTCATGGGTTTCCTCACAGGGCAGTCATACTGTTTCACCAAAAACAACGAACAGGTCTCCAACCTGATCGTTTCGCATTTTCCGGCGTACTGTCTCTCAGCCTGTGCCGAAATTGGAGTATTGAAAGAAGTTATGAACCCCCATCAATGCATAGTGGAAGGAAATTTCTCGCGAATGTCGTAGTTGCAAATGTCCTGGCAGGCATGTATCCAAAATATGGAAGTGGGCACAAGGCAGGCAAACTGTTTGACGAAATGCCTCAAAGAGATGCCATCTCATAGACTGCAATGATTGCAGGATTTATACAAAATGGTTTGTTTTTTTCTTTTTTCTTTTGATAAGACCTTACAAACTTTTAAGCAAATGCAATTTGGTAGGCGTGAAATCGAGCTGCCATTGCCGGTATTCTCCCAGCCTGTGCTCAGATTTGGAGCTTTGGGTACGGTCATCCATCAAAACATAATTAAAAGTGGAATCTTTTTAAATATTATAATTGGAAATGCCCTGATAGACATGTATGCAACATGTGGAATTATTCGCAAGTCTTGTGAATTCGTTAACAAATGTTGGAAAGAGATCTGGTCTCATACAATGCAATGATTGCAGGAAGATATGCCAAAAATTGGGTTCGTTGAAAAGGCTTTGGAAACCTTTAAGCAAATGCTATTGGCAGATGTCAAGCCAGACTCCACAACCTTCGTCCGCAATCTATCAGGTTCTCTAAAAATAAGAGCTTTAGCACAGAATACGGAAAAGGCAGCGTGAGGATCAACGCGAAAAAATATATCGAAACAGTTGATCTGCACCTAGTTCTCCAGCAAACAAGCGCTGCAGGAGGTTGATGCTGGGCATGAACGCATCAGCGGCAGACGTAGAAACGGGTTATCCTACTTATTTTAAAAAAAAGTTACAGCAAAGACGTTCCTCTGCAAGGAAAATTAATCTGGGTGCGTGATGTTGCGATCCGATGGCGCTTCAGCACAATTTCATGGCGTCCGAATTATTTTAAATTCCCACAGACGACGCTTCATTTGATGCGGGTTTCCAAAAATGCTAATAGAAAAATAATATTTAGGGTATGACTTTCTTTATAAATATCCCTCTTGTGTTATAAATAAAACAATCCTGATATTAGCGTGCATTTCTTGCATAATTTTGACAAGCGCATGAACTGTTTGGCACAATACCTCAAAGAGATGTTATCTGATGAAATGCCATGGTTACAGGATATTCACAAAATAGCTTTTGCGATGACGATCCTATACTCTTTGAACAAATGAAGCCATGCAGTTTAATGGATGAGGGTTTAAAATATTTCAATAGCATGAGCAACTTTTATTGCATTATGTCTAAAACCAATCATTATGTGCGCATAGTTGAACTTGTCAGCCTAGCTGGCTATCTCGAGGAAACTCTAAACTTTATCATCAAAATGCCAATTAAACCTGTGGTTGTTGTGTGGATGTGTTCTTTGGTGTTTGTAGATTACATAAGAAAATAGAGTTGGGATTTACACCAACCCTCATTTTTGAGCAGGGTCCCAAAAGGCCATAACTAATGTTCTTCAATCAATTTCTATGCAGACATGGGCACATGGGAAGATGTTCAAGTGGTAAGGAGATTTCATGAAAGGGGGAATTAAAAATTAGCTAGATGTAGTTGGATTACAGGCCGTAAAATGGTACATGCATTTTGTGGAGACAGATCATATCCACAGACACAGGTGATCTATGCAAAGTTGGAGAACTGTCTTGGGAGATTAAGACAGCAGGGTATCTCGCAGATTCAAGGCATTTGCTGATTGAAATGGCGAAGGTAAAAAGTACTATTTCTCTGCCTCCACATTGAGAAGCTGACAAATTGCATTTGGAATTTTGGACACACCCACTTTAACAACTATTAGAGTTGTCAAGGACAACTATTAGAGTTGTCAAGGACCTCTGTTTAGATTGTTTTAGGATAACTTGTTGTGAGAGATGTGAACCAGCTCCATCATTTCAAATAAGGGTATTGTTCTTGCGAACATAATTGGTGATGCTAGTGAAGCAATCTGTAAACATAGGTTTGCACTACAATAAGGTGCACCATTTGGGACCTTAAATAATAAAAAAGGGAATGAATTTTATTCTGGAAAGCGTAGTTTTTATGTCAGTTTCTAAAATGTATTATCTACGAAGCGTTTGGAGATACAAACTATATATTGAATAATGAGTATTACTGCCTATATATATAGATGGAGTACTTGTTAAAGCCCTGTTTTATGATACCATAGAAGTTGTGACATTGAACTGTTTTTAGTAAACATGCACATGTCTGGAACTAAAAGGTGGAGGAGATGGTGGAGAATAGGGAAAAATTACAAAAGAAGATGAACATTTGAAGGAAGTGACGCTTGGTGATCAGGTAATGCGAAAGACGTTTGCTATCAATTCAATGTTTGGAGATGATGGGGGAAGTATTTCTTATAGTTCTTTTCTCGAGGCACTATCATTTTGTATGGCTTTTTTTGTCTCTAATATATTATCTTGTTCCTATGCTAGGTATGTCATGCCAGATTATTTATGCAAATTTTATATATTTGAGTTAGATATTTTTACCTCACCTCATGTTTGTAGCTGTGAAAGAGGCTTGTTGTCAATCCAATGTTTGGAGATGATGGGGGGAGTATCTCTTATAGTTCTTTGCTTCAGGCACTGTCATTTTGTATGGTCTTTTTGTCTGTAGTATATTATCTTTTTCCTATGTTAGGTATGCCATGCCAGATTATGTATGCAAATTTTGTACATTTGGGTTAGATATTTTTAATGTTGCTTCACCTCATGTTTATAGCTGTGAAAGAGGCTTGCCGTCAATCTAATATTTGGAGATGATGGGGGAGTATCTTTTATCGTTCTTTGCTCCAAGCACTGTCATTTTGTATGGCCTTTTCTTCTGTAGTATATTATCTTGTTCCTATGTTAGGTATGCCATGCCAGATTATGTATACAAATTTTGAAATTTATATATTGGGGTTAGATATTTTTAACATGGCTTCACCTCATGTTTGTAGCTGTGAAAGAGGCTCACTGTCAATCCAATATTTGGAGATGATGGAGGAGTATCTCTTATAGTTCTTTGCTCCAGGCACTATCATTTTGTATGGCCTTTTTATCTGTAGTATATTATCTTGTTCCTATATTAGGTATGCCATGTCAAATTATGTATGCAAATTTTATATATTTGGGGTAGATATTTTTAACGTTGCTTCACCTCATGTTTGTAGCTTACAATCTATCTTTTTATTTATTTATTTTAATTTGCCTTAAGTTTATAAATAAATTATATATGTAAAAGTAAATATAAAATTTTAATTTTTTTTAACTAGTGGGCGAGGGGCAGCCGAGGGACAGGGGTCCTAGGATTTGGGGGGCAGGAGGACGGGGGCGGTGGGAGGCTGTGAAGTGCTGAAATACATATAGTACTTGAAAAAATAGTTATAAAAAAAAAGATGTACAAGTATAAGAATGTGGGGAGACAGCTAGGAGTCCCTATAGATGTCTTGAGGACACCTAAGATCCTCCCAATTCCTAGTGAATCTTAGGCAATGACGGTGGTGGGATAATTGGCTGGTGGTGGGGTTTGGAAGGAGACGTCCCCAAGTCCCCAAGTCTCGAGAGGCGTCCCCTCTAGAAGCGTGGGTTTTGGGGGCCAGCGATCCCACCGTCAGGCTCTTGGTGAAATATAAAGAAGGGGCAATAAAAATTGTGTTTAAATAATTTATTTTAGAATTATTTCATTTATCATATATATACATTAACACAAATTTTAATTTTTAATTAAGAATTTATTTTTTAATCTAATCTTGTTTAGATTATTTTTATTTGAAGAGTTATTTTACTTTTGTATGCAATTTTTAACTTTACATTTGGAAATGTCATCATTTATTATTTGGATAAAATTCTTTTGTTTTATTTTTAGCGTACGAAATATTATATGTTTATATGTTACTTTTTAATAGTTTTAATTTTAATTATGTGAATTATAATTTTTATTTTGTAGTCTTTATTTATTTTTAAATATATATCAGCTGTATTTTGATTTTTATATACATGATCATGACATGAGACTCCTTGTTACGCAGTAGAATACCTCTCAATGTAACAATTTGACATTATAATTGCATGCAGATGTTATTACAAAATTTACATGAAAGTTATAAATTGATAATTTTAGAGGTTTGGAAAGTGATCTAGAGAAAAATAAATAGGTTATGGGGACTGGGGATGACAAAGAGAAGCACATGATTTGTTATTAGGGTCCTTAAAATATTGACAAAGAGTATGCTTAATTACCATATGTTTGAAACAGGGGAAACTCGAGAGGATGAGGACCACAAGAACATCAGATGAACGTGATGTGAGACAGGCATAGGATCAAGAGGAACATGGCAATTACATGTCATAAAATGATCAAATTGAATACTTTCTTTGCGTGTTGCAAACCTAACAAATGGTGTGGACATCCTTCAAAATTAGATTTTTGTCAGGTATCGTAGTAACTAGTGGCCAGACAGAAATGTATGGAAAATGTGGACGTATACACAAATCATTAAAACTGTTTGACAAAATGCCTCAAAGAATTGTGGTCTCATGGACTGTGGTGAAATGAATTTGTTTAGAAGGCCTTAGAAACTTTTAAACAAATGCAACTGGCAGCTGTAAAGCAAAAATCCACAACCTTTTCCAGCTTCCTCCCAGCCTCTCCTAAAATGGAAGGTTTAGAACAGGGTATGAACCTCCATCAAAGCATAATCAAAAGCAGATTTTGGTCAGATCTCATAGTTGCCAGCGCCTCGGAAATGTGGAAGCATACACAAGTAGTGAGTTGTTTGACAAAATGCTTCAAAGAGACATGGTCTCATGGACTCCTACGATTGCAGAATAGACACAAAATGGGTTAATTGAAAAGGCTTTGGAAACCTTTAAGAAAATGTTATTGGAAGATGTAAAGCCAGATTCCACAACTTTTCTGAGCATCCTACCAGCCTTTCCAAAAATGGGAGCTTTAAAGCAGGGTCTATACATCCAAGCTTAATTGAAAGTGGATTTTCTTCAGATGTCACAGTTGTGAATGCCTTGATAGACTTGCATGAAAAATATGGTAACACGCACAGGGCACTGTTACAGAATTGAAATCCAACTTTAGATAATGGGATTGGCGTGAATATGTTTGTTGAGTGATTGTTATAACAATCACTTAGTAGAAGATTTATTAGAGAGATAAGCAGAAAGATGAATCCTAAAAAACGGGATCAAACAATTGTATAAACATCCCATTATGTTATGAATAAAAATAAAATATATCATGATATTAGCATGCATTTCTTGCATAATTTTAATAGGTATATGAACTGTTTGACACAATACCTCTAAGAGATGTCATCTCATTGAATGCCATGGACAGGATATGGACAAAATAGCTTATGCAATGATGCTTTCATACGCTCTGAACAAATGGGACACTCTGGAACATACCCCGACCATCTAAACTTCGCTTGTGTTTTGTTTGCATGCAGCCACACAGGTTTAGTAGATGAGGGCAGTAAATACTTCAATAGCATGACCAACTCTTATTTTTTAATGTCTAAAACCAATCATTATGTGCACATTGTTGTGCTTCTCACCTGAGCTGGCTATCTTGAAGAAACTCTACTTTATCATCAAAATGCTAATTAAATTTGTGGTGGTTGTGTAGATGTATTTCCTTTGTGCCTGGAGATTACATAAGAGTACAGAGTTGGGAGTATTTACATCAACCCTCCTTTTGAGTTGGATCCTAAATTCAACCACTTATGTTCTTCTATGCAAAAATGCGTAGGTGGGTAGAGGTTCAAATGGTTAGGAGACTGGTTAATGATAAAGGAATTAAAAATTAGCATATATATCTTAAAGTAATATATATAAATAACATCAAGATATATCTTTCTAAAGACACTCACTAATTATAAAGACACTCACTAATTATTTGAAGATTTGTCTTTGATGGTCATTTGCAGTTTTCAAAATGATTGAGTCGGCATACACAGTCTAAAGTTGCATGGTTGACATCTGAACCGAGGACATGACAACCACAATTATAAAGATTTAGGCAATATTTTGTTAAGTTAATGACTATCATGACAGTGAAATGGAGCACCGACTGTCATATTCATAAACTTAGTCTTTTCTATAGCAATACCTTATAAGGTGTATTCATTCCAGAAAGATATTCAAAATCTGAATGTGTGGCATAGCATCATTTGTTTCCCATCACATGTTTGAGCAACTGCTATTGTTGGTCATCTTCACCATAAGCTTCATTCCTCTTACTCTTCTAACCATAATTTTGTGGCCTTCCAATGTTACTTCTGGTTGTGGCCTCAATCGTCCATCTTGTAGACTGAAAGCCATGAGATGTTTGTCAAATTTCAACCAGTAAGACACATGCATTGTTCTACAGCATATTTTTTTTTTTACACTATGACTCCAAATGCTACGTGGTGTCTATAGTAGGAATCCACTGTATGTAATATTCCCCCTTAATTTTTTCCTGATTTTATCAGCACAACACACCATTGATTAGCATTAGCTTCAAATGATAACCAACAAGAATAGTAACCCTTCACCTTTCAATCACCAAGATCCCAATGTGGGCGAGGTGAGAGCATACAGTGCCAGGGATTGTTAACAAACTGGAAATGAAATACAAAGATGCTAGACGGCTAGCTGACCACGAATGAAAGTAAATGTTGGAAATAGAAAGAGTAGGCATATAACCAACCATAAAGCTCTACCACTTATTTAGTGGGAGTGAAGTTATTACAATTTACAAGGCGGCAAGCCAACCATGAATCCACACTACCACTTATTTAGTGGGGGGAATTTAAACAAGTGCTGAAACTAAAACATAAACTCAACCACTTCTTCAGTGGGAGTAATTACAAAATAATATAGTGCAGAAATATAAATAGTTGTTAGTACTACTAAACCAGCTTTACAATGATAGCTTTAGCTACACAACAATGAAGAGATGTTTCATCAAGAACCTCAGTATGTTAGAGAACAATCCCTAACTTGATACGATATGCTATAAAACAGAAAATATAGCATAAACTAGAATTATATCAGATCTAATTAGAAATAGTAAACACATAAAATCATACCAACAACATAAGAATTCACCATTATGCTCATAACTTCGTCAAACAAAGTCCGATTGACATGAAACTAAAAGTAGAAGAAGGCTATGAACTAGGTGTCCAAATTGCAGCAGAAAGACACCTTCAAATTTACACCTATTCAATGACATGAATCCCAATGCACTCCATCCAAATGGTACAACCTCTAGAGGAGGTCAAAATCTTCCCAAAAATTAGAAACTCAATATTAAAATATGCAAATTGGTGAGATGAGGCGCCCTAGATAGTAGTATAGTTGGCACCAATACCCATAACCAAATAAAACATGTTGATAAGGCCATGAACATAAATGTGTTTCAGCTAGCACTTCCAGCAGTAGTATAAATAGATTATAAATCAACAATCTACCTATAATAATAAGAAATAACAAATTATATAACAACAATTTGCTATAGCAATCATGAATAAGCTTTATCCACACTCTTGAGTGAGGCACGGTCTTCAGTAGCCATCTAGGAAGCTATTGTTCCAAGCTCAAAGGTTGGTGAAGTAAGGGTGCTAGGAGGGATCTCCTCGAAGTGGCTTTGAATTCAATTCAACAACATAACGTTATCATAATTTCCAAAAGATGAGAATGAATGAGCAAGGCTTGAATAAATAGACTCTTCTTGGAAATTGAATCACTTTGTAACCTTCAAGAAAGGAGACAAATCACTTCAACTTCCCAAAAGGAACACCCAACCTTTTTTGAGGAATATTAAACATTAATTGATGTCAATTTACCTCATCTCCTAGGCATCCAAATAAACTTAGCGAATAAATCACATTTTAAAAATAATAAACTCTCCACTTTTGGCATTCACATAAAGTCCCCTCTTTAAAACAACTTAAAGTTATACGCCTAGGCATAGGGCTCCAAAAGTCACAATAAACTATATTATGACTTAAATTATAATCTTTCCTTTCTGAGCCCAAGAAGGATGGAGAAGCCAACACCCAAAACAAAACTACCTTACTACCAGAAATAGGATGATCAACTAAATAGTTGAACTACTACTAACAATAGCACTGCCACAAATAATACTTACTAAAAATAGCATATTGCTATAAATAGTAAGTGTTTTCAAACTCAATTTGGGCACAAACTGAAAACTATCGTGACTTACTAAAAATAGTAAGTGTCAGGAAAAGTTGTCAGATGCAAATGCATGTTACACCATTCTGAAGCTTTTTGAAAACCCCAAAACACCCAGAAACCTTTCCTGCATGCAAAGTATCAAATAGAAATGCATGTCATTTTCATATCATGCATGTTACCACATCTTGAAGCTCTCCAAAAACCCAAAAAGCTCCACAAAACTCACTTCCAAACTCTTGCATGCAAGCCTTCAAAATCTCATCTAAAACCTCCTACAAAATAGGAAACCCTAATTTGCACTTCTAATTAGCCTACAAGTTTCCAAAAATAGGCTAATTCTCACTGAAGAGTGTAGGATAGATTGAGGACATTACAGTCTGCCCTTCCCAAAATTGCTTCTATGATACTTTTATGTCATTTATGTGCATTTATCATTATATCTTTTGAGTTGGGTGATACTTCACATAGATAGTATACTTTCATAATTAAATCTTATCGGATATGCCTCTATGAATAAGCTTACATGTTTTTCACATCTAGCACATTGGCTATTACAATTAGTTCTTTGTCCTTACACTTGGGGGCAACATTGAGGGAATCTTATTGTCTCTCACTATATATCCTTTCATGATCATATCTTGATACCTCATTTGATAATTTTATATGATACTACATGTTACATTGTCATAGGTTTATTGAACATACATGACCACATCATTTTGCATATTATTTTTCAACATCCCCAAATTCATTTAATAAATATGAATGCAATTCATTTTAGGTGACATTATATTAGCAACGTTTTATGATTATAGTTACAATGGATTTTTGAGTGTTCTACACATGTTTATGGTTATAGTGGCTCATCGATGATCCTACACCACACTTATATAGTATATGGATTTCCTAAACCATCTTTCTTCATTGGGAACATGGTTACAATGGTCCTTTAGGGATATTGTACCACCTCCTTTGTTGGTTACAATGGTTCTTAATTAACCTACACCTATCTCTCACTTTTCTCTTGGCTTACTATGACATTTCATGACTTGTACACATTTTTCATTTATCCATTGATTGTGGGAATTGGTACATAGTTGTTAGTTAAGCTCATTTCAACATTTATAGAAAATGCTAATGATAGAATCTAGTGTGTAAGTTTAAAGATGAAACTATTTTCACATGATGAGAATATATATATATATATATATATATATATATATATATATATATAATGAATGCTCTTCTCATTTAATTTTATGGTTTTTACTTATTTTACTCTAATATGCATGATTCATGATAGCACACATGCAAGTCAAAGTGGGGACAAAATGTAGAGGTAAAAAATGCATACCTAATACTTTTCTCCACTTGTTTTGAGTTTTCTTTGACTTTTGTCCTTTATGCAATAGGTTAGTGCTTAATTTGCATATTTATGTGTAAGAGTTTGTATTCATCCTATATTTTATACTAAATCTGATTCTTTATTCCCTAATGGTTCGTACTTGGTCATTAATCTCTCTATTTCTAGTCTTAGGTCAAGACTAGTTGGGTGGGATTGATATCCAATCAAGACCACTAGTGTAACTTTGATCCCTATTTTTCAAATTTAGAATTAATTATGGACCCAAGCCTACCTTATAACTACTTAATACTTGTCAACTCACATGATAAATTTTTGAATTTGAACATTATGGTGTTTCCATAAAAGAGAAAAATCCCAACCATTTATATCATCTCGAAATCAACAAAAATCATATCATTTTCAATCGTAGAGAGCAATCATTACATTGAAACATTTGCATACATAAAATAGATACCTAGGTATTTACATTTTTGTGACATGTCTTCAATCTTGTCTAAACATTGTTGAATTGATAGAATATGGTCTAATTGTAATAAGTCAAACCAAAAATTCCTCCACTTGATAATAGGCCATACCAGTGCTTTTACACACCATCTTGTCCAAATATAAACAAACATGTTTATGAAGAACAAGCACATAGAGTTCAAAGCCAAAATTGTAGGATGAGGGTTGCATTGAAGTTTAGGGCCGCCCATTTATTGTTCAACCCAAAACACATCATGCATAATTCAATATTTCATAGTTTCATTAATATATATTTAATAATAAATATTTGAATAGAATGACAAACACATTAAAATGAAACATTTCTCATCACATACACAACTAAGAACATATATTGTTTTTTTTCAATCTTTAACATATTATTGGATACTTACATAATGTTGAGCACCCATGTATATGAGTTAAATATGACTAGCACTTGCACTTGGAGAAGGTGCAAGGAATACACCAATAGAATTATATAGGTAATTGGAAATTCAAAGTTGTTTTTTTCTAAGGAGTTCTTTGTTTTACATCGTGACTCCGTTAAACCATTGCATTTACAACATCAACAATAACCTATATCCATTCAATATTACTTGAACATGTTGCTATAGCGTAAAGATTCCAAAAATAAAAATTATTGAAACCATGGCAAGTAACTTACCAACACATATGCTCTAAAGGTGGTATATTCATTTCCAGATCTAAATATATATTTTATAGCTACTTGAACAGGTGACAAACTTACAATTCATACTGCAACATAAACATTTTTCTATTTCTAATTCTATAAAGTTTAAATTTTACATTAGCCCAGGTACAAAAAAGACATAAAAGATTAGTATATGTAGAGATTGCAACAATACTTTCAGAAATTTAGAATCAAATTAAAGCATGCACCTTGGAGATATTCCTTCAATAGCAGAAAATTGATTTCTATAGTTATACAATGGAAAATATAGAAAAGCTTACAAGCATAGAAATGTGAAAACCAAAATGACTGTGACTACATCATAAGAGAATGCAAAATCTGATGGATGGACTAAATAAAGATAGCCCAATAAAATGAATTCAAAGATACATAATTTTATTTACAATACAATAACAATCAACTTGGAAGGGATCCCTCCAAAAATACAATATTATTATTGTATGTGTGTGAAATGTGTAAAGTTAGTATCAACACAAACCTTAATGAAATGATTTATATTCAAAGATTCGAAGCAAAGTAAACTATTCTAATTTGCAACAAACTAAATCTTTCAAGAATGTCTCATTGTCCTCTATTCTCAATGATTCTTTTAACCTTTTTGGCCTTCAAATTTCTATGTACACAAAGGCTATTAGAATGACACTTAAGAAAAGGGATTAGTATTCAACATGCAAGCCAACTATATGCCTACATGAAATTATATGCAAACAATGATGATGGAGGCTATGATGAGTGAAGGATGATGTTGATGATAAATGAACAAGCAGAGGTGGATACTATGGTAGTGATCTATATGATTCTATGCATGATACTCCATATGCTCAAATGCAAACTTAAAATGAACTAATCTAAAATGCAACTATGATGCAAGATGGGACATAAAATGCAACTATGATGCAAGATTTAAAGCTAAGATGTAAATGCAAAGCAAAACATGATGTAAAAACTAGCTATAAGACTCCAAAATTCTCCCAAGCTCCAATGATAAACCTGCATGATAACTCTACTTCAAATGTGGATGCAAAATACAAGGCTCAAGGGTTGTATTTATAGCCTTTTCCAAGCATATAGTGAGGTGGCAATAATCAACGGTCCAGATTGAATAAGAAGAATGGATGGTGAGGATGAAGAGAATCAAGATGTTGTCCCCTTGACCAAAGACAACATGCCATTTGGAGGGAAGAATCTCTTGACCAATGGGCAACATGCCATTTGGATGGAAGATTCAAGTGTGTGAAGAGAAGACCATGTGTTTCCAAAATTGGTGGAAGTGTGGGAGGAATAAATCATGTGCTCCAAAAATGGGTGGAAGTGTGGGAAGAATAAGTCATGTGCTTTTTGAAATGAGTTGAAGATAATTCTAATTAAAAATTAGAGTTATTTATTTTCATGTGACCTTGGTGAGGTGGCACAAAAAGTTGTAGAAATGTGCTCTAATTCCTAATTGGATTTAGTGAAGATTAATTAAATAAAAAAAGTTTAGGGATCCTTGTTTATTTAATTAATTTAGAAGAATATGTTTTGGATTTGGAGAATTTAGAAAATGAACAATATAAATAAATTGAGCATTTATTTATATGTAGTTGGAATATTAATCAAATAGCTAGTCTTTAATTAATTAAAGGTAATGGCCGTTTTTAGGTGTATACATTTTGTCCCTCTTTGAAGTAATGTGTTTACACGTTGCTTCAAAGAAAAATTGATACCGATGCTCAGAAAAGTTTTTGATGCCCCAGACGTTGATTTTCAGGTACTGACAGATATATGCCCCCTCGAGAGATAAATAGGTGAAGTATGGAATTTTGATGATTTGTGGATGATTGGATGATTGTGTGATGATGTTGTAGTGATATGATGATGATTCAATGTTAAACCATTGATACTTTGATGTCAGACACAATTTATCTCTCGAAATTTGATTCTACACTCACTCCAACAATTTTGATTAGTTAAATCCCATTTTTGATAATAAATCCGACCATAATTCCCTCCATTGTCCTTTAAAAAGGTAAAAAGTGGGAAAAGTGAATTCATTTGCACATTGTGAGTTTGGAGAAATTGGAGAGTGGAGAACTAGAGGAAGATGGAGATCCCTTCTCACAGGCATCATTTCGAGCGTCTTCGCCGCCACGATCACCCTGCTGCAGTTGGACCTACGGTACACATTACGAGAAACCTCCTTTAGTCATTTTCCTACCTTTTTATTGATGTTTTGAACTTGGTAGATAGGTGTTGTAGGCCATTTAAAGTCATTTTTTCACTTTTAGGGGGGTATTTTTGTTGTTTTCAAGTCATTTTTGGGAGTTTCTAGGAGTTTTGGCACCTCTTGCTTCTGTTCTAACGCCTTTTGCTTATGTTTTGGCGCCTTTTGTATGTGAAATGGTGTCTTTTTCTTCTGTTTTGGCACCTTTGGGGTCCCAAATGGTGCCTTTTGCAAGCTTGATGGTTTTTTCTTTGAATGATTCTTGGTGATTTACCTTGTTGTTTTAGTTGTCCGGTGATGTTTGATTGATGAAAGTCCTCATAGTTATGCCAAATGTCGCATTCTTGATGTTCGTTGAGGCTTGTATGATGTTCATAAATCATGTTAGTCATTGCGTTGTTCCATTTAGTGATGCTTTTGATTGATCTCAGTCTGATTGTGTGATGCTCGTTGCTTGATTTGATGTTTGATAAGATAGTTGATGATTTGATCTCATGATACATGAGAGTCAAATGATAGGATAACTTGATGATGTTTCAACCTCATGATAGGTGAGGATCGATGATAGGATTGATGATGCATTGACCTCATGATAGGTGAGGATTGATGGTAGGATTCACTAATGTATTGACCTCATGATAGGTGAGGATCGATGATAGGATTGATGATGTATCGACCTCATGATAGGTGAGGATCGATGGTAGGATAACTTGATGATGTTTCAACCTCATGATAGGTGAGGATCGATGATAGGAATGATGATGCATCGACCTCATCATAGGTGAGGGTCGATGATAGGATTCACTAATGTATCAACCTCATGATAGGTGAGGATCGATGATAGGATTAACTGATGTATTGACCTCATGATAGGTGAGGATCGATGGTAGGAATGATGCTTGATCGACCTCATGATAGAAGAGGATCGATGATAGGACCGATGCTTGATCGACCTCATGATAGGCAACAATCAATGATAGGGTTCACTGATGTATCAACCTCATGATAGGTGAGGATCGATTATAGGATTGATGATGTATCATTTTGATTTATTGATTTGATGGTCTCGATTGAACCCGATTTGATTGACTGATGATATTGATTGAACATGATTTGATTGACTGATGAACATGATTGAAGATTATGTTAGGGAAAAAATTGATAGATTGATTGATGTGATGTTGATTTATTTTCCCTAATATGATTAGGAGGACTTTGATGTGCTCCAGTCTCAAGAGTGTTTCCCGAAGACGTGGGAGATGGTTTTCCAGTTGACCCAAGCAGATTTGGATATTATCACTTGTTGTGGGTTGACATCCTTGATAGACATACCCCAGTATAGGATTAATAGGGGTTTGCTGACTGCTCTAGCGAAGAGGTGGCATAGTGACCACAATACCTTTCATCTAGCTACCAGGGAGATGACAGTTACTTCAGAGGATGTTTATCATATTCTACGGATTCTAGTGATGGGTGAGATAGTTGTGTATGATAGAGCAGAGTAGGGCGAGATTGATGCCTTGCATTGGATTTGCCGAGATGATCATGTTTCAGGTCATTAGGTCCCCTGGTAGGAGATGGTCAATAGATATGATCCTCTACCGTGTGTTCTTTTTGGGTTTGTTGGCAGATTCCTTCATCCTAACCGTAGGTCAAAGGGATTTTTAGTGGGTTGGGGTCAAGTATTCGAGTGTATGACATTGGAGGGGACTAGATATGCATGGGGTTCATGTATGTTAGCCCATTTGTATTATGATTTGCACTAGGTTGTGTATTGTGGGGTGATGAGCCTCTCTTTCAGGATTATGTTATTACAGACATGGGCATGGGAGCATATAGTGATCACTCAACCATTGGGAGATAGACAATAAATAGTAGGTAGACCCTATGTGTTTAGTTACAGTGGTCCACGTGCTCAACATAAGCTAGGAAAATTAGCTTATTGGAGATGTGCCCTAGATGATCTGGAGACCATGACATGGCACCCATACTGGGATTGTGAGATGTGGCTAGAGGATCAGGTGGAGATGCCATACATGCTGCTATCGTGATATTTGATTGGACATACACATTCTGTGTTTGAGAGATATTTGTATCTGTGGGTTTGTCGGCAGTTTGGACGAGTTCAGGCGATGCCCCAGGGGGTTTCCCATTATGCACAATGACGATAGGATGTGATAGAGTAGGCCCCTTACGTATCTTATGATGTTGCTTGTACCGAGTATTATACATTGGTGCCATGTGTGTGGGATTATCTTCCATAGGTGACAAATGCAAGAATGAGAGGATTATTTTGAGTATTTCTACACACATTCTTTTATGAGGTTATCTAGTCCTGATGAGCCAGTTCCATCAGTTGATGATGATGATAGGGCACCGAGACTGAGGGAGGATGGAGAGGAGGTAGAGAGTACTATTGGGGATGGAGGGGATGACAAGGGTGTTGATGGGGGTGGTGGTGGGGGTGACGATGATGGAGGGGGTGATTCAGGTGTAGGGCCATCAGGTGCAAGTCGCAATCCCTTTCTAGATTTGCAGTTCCTAGACATAGGAGGAGTATTATCGTACCTTAATCGGTGATTCCTAGGATTTAGATTGGAGTCCCTTCTCATCAGTAGTAGGCACAGATAGAGGCATTACAGGTACAGGTTCAGACTTTTCAGGGTGAGTTAGTGCAGGCTCGGGCATAGTTTGAGACACTTCAGGATGAGTTAGTGCAGGCTGGGGCACAAATTCAGATACTGACGGCTGAGAGAGGTGCAAATAGGCAATAGATACAAAAGGTACAGGCACATGTTGTCATACTTACTATAGAGAGGGATGCCTTCAAACATCCGACAGAGCAGGCCGAGGGCATTACCGAGAGATTACAGTAGGCTGTAGTGTCTACGGGTACAACGAAGTTCCTTAGAGAGATTTGACACACTGCTCAGGAGTTACAGTTTTACAGGGGTAAATATCATGAGTTGGTTCCTTCTGAGCGATGAGAGAGCTTTGTATCGTCTCGACCTGGCAGATCTCGGTCTCAGACCTTTAGCATGGGTGTTACTCAGCTATTGTTTAGAGATAGGAGAGATCCTGGTGCAGGTCTGTTAGGTGGAGGAGGTACCAGTTCTATGATGCCAGCACCATTTGGGGGGAGCTTGACATAGTATCTTATGATGTATACACTGTTGTGACATTGATGATGTACTTCTTGTGTTCAGACTGTACGATACAGTGCCATTTTTGACTCATCATACTTTTTGGGATATCCTTGTACACTTTGACATTATGATTTTTGAGATTATATGATATGCCATGTGATTATGATTTATGTGTTGATATGATGATAGATGTATATGATGCATTTAATTTCCATGTTATGATAATGATTCTGATGTTATGATATGCTATGGATGCAAATGATGATGCAACTGATGTGTCATGATTCTAGGGTGTTTTATGGATTTATGCCTATGTGATGCATGTGATGGATCCTATGATGTTTATGCTTTTGTTCTTTTCTAATACAAATATGATGCAATGGATGAGTAAATGAAGTATGAAATGATCACATGATGATGCATATTTCTATTGATTTTTATGTGATGTTTATATGTGATGATAATCATGATGATTATGATGATTACGCAATGATGATGCTTCTGTGATGATTTATTTATGATGCAAATGATGTCAGATGTTCCATGTGATGATTATGTTGAGTATGCATGGATGTGATGCGAATTATGTGTAATGTTTTGTAATGATGAATGATGATTATGTGATGCAAATGATTGTGCAGATGATTATGTTCTAGGGTCTTAAGCTTAAATGAGTGAATCTGTCCAACTTCCAAGAGTTGTGGGAAGGTTGTCATCAGTTGATCATTGATTAAGTTAAGCTTCACAAAACCTGACATTTTTCCCAATTCTTTTGGAAATTAGAAGAGACTCACTCATTTAAGCTTAGTGAACCACTTCCCTAATGCCACTATATGAAATGATCTTGATTATGTAAATGAGATGCAATGTAATTGTTTTTGTGTTTTATGAGGCAAATATTATGATATGATGTATGAATGCATGAATGATGTTGTAATGTTTTCTAATGTATGCAAATGATGATGCAATTGATATGCAACTATATGATGTGTTTTTGTTTAATGTTAAGTGTACTCAATCCATTGATAAGAGAGATAACATCATTGTTGCAGCTTCAGAAATCCCATAAATATAAATGCAAACTATCATGGATGAAATCTACTTTAACCATGTAGATCTCATATACAAAAGTTTTCATTTGTAACAACCAATTTGTCGTGCTTTTTATCATCATTGGGCCTTTAAAATGTTGAAAGTGAGTACAAGCATCAATGGTATATTTTAGACCATGATAACCTGAGTACTACTTCCATGATGTTTGATAGTGCAAGTTAACACAAGCATCTAAGTATAATTAAATTGAGATGACTTGAGCATTGCTTGTGTAAACAGACATGAGTTAATCCTTTTCCTATTCAAATTCAAAATGTCATCAGTGATACTTTGTAGCGCACGTCTCATGACAATTTGCACAATAATAATGATCAACTCACAGACAACAGACAAAGAAAAATCATACTCTTTCCTAGCTCCTCTAGTTTGATACATCATCGAGGGGCTCCAAAGATATGATAACAAAAATCAAAGTACAACAATTGAACATTTGTATTTAACATGATAAACCAATGATTTAGAAGAGCATCATCCTTTCAATTTTTTGATGTTTTTGGGATTTTTTGATTCTCCAATTTTTAGGTGTTTTCTGAGATTTTGACCAAGAACCTAACCTAAAGACCTATCCTAGGGGCCTTGGGGGCTGATCAAAGATTAGCCTTGCCTATGTTATACACGCAAAGACCACATAGTTTGACTGACTCAACTGATTTACAAGACCAAGATATGAAAAGACGAGAGATGACAACTAATTACAAGGGAGCGCTAAAGGATTTGACCTAGGGTGTCTTGGGGGCTGATCAAACATTAGCCTTGCCTATGTTTAAGCTCAGAGACAACATAGTTTGACAAGACGACTCTATTTTTGACTTTTTGACTGACTTTTGACCTACTTTTTATTTTGATATGATATGGATTGTTGATGCATTTTTTATGGTGATTGATGTTCAATGTTGGGTTGCATTGTGATCATTGTTTTTGGTTGTGTTTGTCTTCCTGCCATTTGTCTATCGGTTCAATGTCAAAGTTTGTTGCCCCTAGTGAGTTCAGGATTTTGTTCCCAATCCAGGGTGACACACGGCCGTGATGCCAGAATATGTACATGGTGCTTTCAAAGGATCAATAGATTGATGTCGAAAGCAGATGGTGAAACCAAATGGTCGACATGCTCAGATAGATGAAAAAGATAACCTATCACAAATAGCGCCTGCTGCTAGGTTTTCACTACTTGTTTTTATTGCACTTTTTCAGATTTTATGATTTTTTTTATCTTATTTGATTTTTCACTTTTTCTTGTATTTTTCCCTTTTTTCTAATTTTTTTTGTTGTTACCAAGATGCCTATTTGCCAGGTTTTCATCAAGGCAACCATTTTTTCAGGACATTTTTTGATGTTTTTGGTATTTTTCAGGACCTTTTTCTAATGCACTAGATGATTCAAGTGTAGATCTTCTTGAGATGCAGGCTATTGAGGGGTTCATCAAACAAATCCCCTTCTAGTGTAGACAACTGATATGCTCCTAATCCGAAGGCTGACACAATGACAAAGGGACCTAGCTAGTTTGGTTCAAATTTCCCCTTCTCTCAACTTTGTTGATTGCGGGGGTTCTCTTTCAAGACTAAATCGTCAACCTGAAATGTTCTAGGCTTGAATCTATGGTTGTAGCGTCTAGATATCGTTTGTTGATATGCCTTCAGGTGATCCACTACATGCTGATGATGTTCATCTAAGAGTTCCAATTCTTGTAACCTAGACACCCTGTGATCCTCATATGAAATGATCCCTTTTAGTGACACTTGGAGTGATGGCAGTTCAACCTCAATGGGTAGAATGGCTTCTAAGCCATAGACTAGAGCATAAGGTGTAGCTCCCATCAGGGTACAAATACTAGTTTTGTAAGCCCATAGAGAAGGGTTCAGTTGTACATGCCAGTCGCGTCCAACATTGTTGATGGTTTTCTTTAAGATCTTCAAGATAGTCTTGTTCGAGGCCTCTACTTGTCCATTTCCTTGAGGATAATAGGGTGTAGAAAATCGATGCTGGCTATGAAATTTCTCACAAAGTTCTTCAACATCTTGATTTTTGAAAGGTCGTCCATTATCAATGATGATGGACTAAGGGATGCCATACTGACAAATGATGTAGTTCAGGATGAAAGATGAGATTTATTTTCTTGTGATGGTGGTTAGAGGCACAACTTTGATCCATTTTGTGAAATACTTAGTAGTTGTAATAATGAACTTGTGTCCATTATACAAAGATGGATGAATTGCCTATGAGGTCCAATCCCCACTACAAAAAGGGCCATGTTGATGCCAAAGGGTGAAGTTCCTACGCTGGTGCGTGGATGAGATTGCCATGAATCTGACACTTTTGGCATTTCTTGACAAACTAAAAAGAGTCCTTCTCCATAGTCAACCAATTATAGCCCAGATGGAGGAGTTTTTTAGCTAGGGTTAAACCTTGAATGAGTGCCACAAACACCTTTATGTACTTTCGTAAAGTCATTTCAGATTCATCACGTTCCAGACATCGGAGGAGAGTTCCATCAAGACCTTGTCGATAAAGGACATCCATGATAAGGGTGTGTCAGGTGGTTTGGCGAATGATGTTTCATTTTTTATTACGAGATAGGTTAAGAGGGAGGGTGTTATCTTTTAAGTATGTATAGATTTTCCCGTAGGGGGAAGTGTTAGCCTCTGCTAGATGGTAGATAACTTGGGACTCAGGGTTGTCATAAGATGGGTTGAACAATTGTTCCACCATGAACTCGTAACGGTCTCATTTTTCCTGAATTTGCAAGAGAGAAGCAATGGTTGCCATGGCATCAGTTGCTTTGTTTTTGTTTCGAGGAATTTTCTCAAATATTATTTCCAAAAATTAATTTTTGAAGTCATCAACCATTCTTTTGTAGGGCATTAGCTTGTCATCCTTTGTTTGATAGTCATCATTTACGTAGTTAATGACTAGTTGTGAATCCCCATAGACATGTAACTCTTTGATCTTCCATTCAACTGCTACTTTGATTCCAATGATCAAGGCTTCATATTCGGCTGTGTTGTTAGTGCAAGGGAACATCAATCTATAAGACTTGGGAATGGTGTGTCCTTGTGGCAATATAAACAAAATTCCAACTCCTAATCCATGTTGTGTATAAGAACCATCAAAATATAAGAACCATTGTTGTGTGGACACTGTTAGGACATCAACATCTGGAAACTCAATGTTCATGGGATGATTGTCCTGCAATGGTGCTTCAACTAACTGATCCATAATTGCTTGTCCTTTGATTGCATTCCTATCAACATATTGGATGTCAAATTCACTCAACATCATGACCCACTTGGCTAGTCTTCCAGTTATATTAGCTTTGCTTAGAAGGTATTTCAATGGATCTATCTTGGCTATCAATTTGATGGTATGGGTAAGCATGTAGTGTCACAATTGTTGGGTAGTGAACACTACTGCTAGACAAGCCTTTTTGATGAAGGTTTAATTGATCTCATAGCCCTTTAAGGTTTTGTTGATGTAATATATTGCCCTTTCTTTTCCTGTTGAATCCTCTTGTGCTAACAAGGCTCCTAATGATATTTCAGTTGTTGCTATGTACAATAAAAGTGAATTTCCTTCTACTGGTGGTATCAAGATAAGTGGAATCATTAGATATTGTTTTAATTGATTGAAGGCTCCTTCACATTTCTCATCCCATCGGAAAGATACATTCTTGTGGAGCAAGTGGTTGAAAGGATGGGTCTTGTCTACCAGTTATGCAATAAATCTCCTGATAGATTGAAATCTCCCTTGCAAGGATCTGAGTTGGCTGATGTTTTTAGGAGGCATCTCCATGATAGCTTTAACCTTTGCAAGGTCTACTTCCTTTAGCTGACACAATGTACCACAAAATTTTAGCCGATGTTACACCGAATACACATTTCTTGGGATTTAGTCTCACATTGAACTTCTCCAGCCTGGTGAAGATTTTATCTAAGATTTCCAGGTGTCTTTCTCTGGTGTAGGATTTTGCGAATAGATCATCTACATAGTCTTGCATAAAAGTGTGCATCATGTCATGAAATATGGTGGTCATTTCTCTCTAATATGTGTCTCCAACATTTTTCAACCCATATGACATGACATTCCAGCAGAAAGTGCCCCAAGGACATGTGAAGGCAGTTTTATCTTGATCTTTAAGAGCAATTTTTATTTGATTATACCCTGAAATACATCCATGAGTGAGAGCATTTCATGGCCAGTAGTCAAGTCCACAATGATGTCAATATTAGGCAGGGAAAGTCATCTTTTGGGCAAGCTTTATTGAAATTTCTAAAATCAATGTAGATTCTAATGCTTTTGTCTGGTTTGGAAATAGGTACGATATTAGAAATCCACTTAGCATAGTCGATTGGTCTGATGAATCCAACATCCAATAACTTCTTCAATTCTACTTTTACCAAGACGGTGATGTGGGGATGCATTTTCCTTAATTTTTGTTTGACTGGTTTTACTCCTGCTGGTAGAGATAGGTGATGCATGATGAGTTCTGGATCAATCCCTAGCATGTCGGCATAAGACCAAGTAAAGTTGATTTTCTTTTTTGTGAAGAATTTGATGAATTCCGGTTTTTCTTGATCTGTCAAGGATTCTGCTAGATGGACAGTCTTCACTGTTTCTTCATTGCCAATATTGATAGACTAGGTGGGTTCAACCAATATTTTAGATCATTCCTGAAAGCGTTTGGGGAGTGTGTCAAATCTTCCATCCTTCAGCGCCTCAAAGAGGTTTTCACTGTTGGATACACTCTTTGTTTTTACTTTTTCTAGATCTGATACTACCATTGAGTGGTTTTCACTATCAAATCCATTCCCTATATTATTCATTTTGCAGCTAGAAAATTTGACACTCTCATGGTTGGAAGCTTCGTTATGATGTTCAATGGTGGAATATGTTTTGGGATTGGCAGAACAAAGGAAGTTGATAATGGCTTCGTCATTTAAAAAGAGGGGGATATCAGATGGCTTAGTTTGATCCCAATCTATTGGTTCATGATGTATCAGGGGTAAGGAGTCATTGGATTGGCTAAAGTCAGATGCAGTGAGAGTCCCAATGATAATGTCTTCGGATTGTCCAATAGCGAAATCGATGTCTATAAGGTAACTCTCCTCTGAATTATCTGTTTCACTCTGAGTCTAATCGTCTTTGCTGGAATCATCAATGTGTAGTGATCCTATTTCAAGTAGTCTATATCCTAAACTTTGACCCTCCTCACGTATGGGTATATACTTTTGGACTACATCAATTTCCTTATCATGACAAGACTCTTTAGATAATGAATCCCACTCGTACTCATTTGAATCAGTTTCATGAGCGTCACTAGCTTGTAGTTGTAGGATTCTTTCAACAACTTGTCTGGTTTCTTATCTAGATTCTCCTATATACCCCAATCATGTTTTATCTTTGGATTGCATGGTGACAAGTTGTATTGGTTCTATGATGCCTTCTTTCCTCTTACCGATAGGACCTTTTCCCTCATATCCCATCTTTTCCATGATTGTCTTTCCTCCATACTACTTTATATGTATATGGGAGGTGGATGCTTGTGGTGATTCTTCATCTTTGTACAACCAGTTTAAAACCTCCTTTTCATCTGACTCATCCACTAATGTGCTTGCTCTTACAAAGGTTCCATCAAATAGTGTGGTGGGTTGTGATGATTATTGTCTTGATGTCGATGGTTTTCCATGTGACTTTGGAGAAGATGAAAGTTGTGATAAACATAAGGATTTTTGAAATGATTATTCCCCCACGCCTTTGTATTTCAATTGGATATTGGCGACTTGTTTTGATATGGATTCAAGTTGAATTTCCTAATTTTGTGGAGTAGGATTTGATGTACTTTCTTTACTTGAGAGATTGGCATCACCAATATTCGTATCCTTTGATTGGTCCTTTTTCTCAACCCACTTTGACAAGGCATTTAGTTGTTTCCCATCATTTGATAAACCCTGAATTGGAGCTTCCCTGTTGTGTGGTACAAAAGCATCTTGAGTAGTCTTGAGGGTGTTACAATATTGGGGGTTGTTTAAATCAGCTACAATAGTGATTTCCTACCCATTGAATGGGAACTTCAAACATTGGTGATATGTGGATGACACTGCTTGCATGTCATGTATCCAAGGTCTTCCCAAGAGTATGTTGTAGGTTAGATCCTTTTCTAGCACCTGGCATACTATATCTATGCCAATTGGTCCCACTTGAATAGGTAGCACTATTAGCCCTTGTGAAGATCTCTCCTCTTCATCATATGCTTTTATTGTGATTTTCCTCCTAGGATCAATAGCATTTTTTGAATAGCCTAGTGCATGGACAAGTTTCAAAGTATAGATATTCAGGTCAACTCCTCCATCTATTAGGACACGTTTAACACAATGCTTGTGGATTAGGACCTCTATGTGTAGGGCGGCATTGCGGGGATGATTGATAGATACATCATCATGTTTAGGAAAGGATAAGCAATGTGGTGTAGTCAAATGTACCACCATAGTTTGGAATTGGAAAACCTTTAGATTTTTCGGTACTGTGGTGGCGACTAGAGCTTGTTCCAAGATTTCCTTATGAGCAGGTGAAATCTTGAGAAGTTCTAATATGGATATTTGTGTGGGTATCTTCTGCAACTGATCCACTATGTTATATTGGGTTGCAGGGATAGCAATTGATTTGGACGTGGAAGGGGTAGCTCCTTTCAATGTTACCTTGGCTTGTCCTCATGTGATTGCATTGACGAGTGTGTTGTCTTGTTGTTCCCTGATTTTGATAACATTGATTTGATGAGAGGTAGTGTCAACATCATGGTGATGATTTTCAATTGCAATGATGTCTTGTTCATGTTCAATGGTGTCATTGTTGGTTTAGTTATCATTTGCAATAAAATCTGATTTGTCATGGGTTGGATCATCAACTACCCCAATATGCAAAATGGTGGTGTCATAGACATAGTTTATGTTCTTTCCCTTGGTATTTGATGACAAGGACTCTCCTTTCTCATAGTTTGGTAGAGGGTTCTTGAATGCCCCATGGTCATTTTCTGTCTAAGGTCCTTCTACAAATATCGTCTTGTTGTCGATTAGATCTTGTATCAAGTGTTTCAACTGCATGCAGTCATTGGTTTTGTGTCCCTTGTTGCGGTGGAACTCACAAAAATGGGCCTCGTTCCACCATGGGCGTTTAACTTGTGGTTCCCAATTTCTTGCTTCTAGTAAAGTTATGACCTTAGCTTCGAGAATTTCTTTTAATGTTGATTCTGGAAATTTCCCAAAAGGTGTGAACCTCCTTTGATTTGAGGATGCTTGATACGATGGTGTCCTAGATCCAGTATTACCTTGATTGTTGCTTTGGTTGACGTTTTGGTTTTTTCCTTGTTTGTTGCCTTGGTTATTGTTTTTATTGTTGGGGGGATTGTTATTCTGATTAGTTTTGGCGGTGGCTACAGTTAGGTTGAATACATGTTTTACATTTTGACCTTCGACTGTACCATCATTGTTTCCAACATTCTTGTTTCATTGCCAAAACTTAGGTTTGTCACCACTATTGTAATTGTTGGAGGGGTTTGATGAGTTGTTTTCATTGTATATCTTGATGAATCCTCTCTTGAATAAGGCATCCTCGATTTTAATCCCATTCTCAATCAATCTTTCAAAGGTTGGGGGACATTGTAATTCCAATCTATAACTCATCTCATCATTAAGGTTGTCAATAAAGATTGCTATCTTTTCCTTTTTTGGTATGGGACGGTGTTGTCACAATAGTGGTTTACAATTCTTGAGAGGAACGGATTTTAGCTGAAATCACATATTTTTAGAAAATATAATGATTTAAGCCTTAAAAAGTTCCATTTTAAGGATTCCAATTGAAGAGAGTTTGATCAAATCACCTTAGATCAAACCCCCTTGGATAGAACCTTGCTAGTTTTAAAAATAACTATAAATGCGTCTCCTTTACACCTATCAAAATGCTGAGAAAAAATCACTTTTGATTTAGCTTTTGGGGGATCAAATGAATTCATTTAAAATTTATTTCAAATGATTATGATATTCCTTAGAACAAGCTATCCAATGAATATAATTTTAATATGTTTTGGTTTTGTTATGTATTTGTTTTTTAAGTTTTATTAAACATAGGTTTTTCATCAAAAATGAATTTCTTTGTTCTTCACATGTGGAAAAATAGAAGATTATCAACAAAAAAATTAAATTAAATTTTGACATATAGAAAAAAAGTTACGCGTTATCGGTTCGCTGTGTTTGAATTGTAATTCGTTTGACTTTGAAACTTGATTAAGGAAAAAATATTCAATAAAAAACTATCTAACCAAGTGGAAGCACTAGATATTAGAGTTACAAATCTAAATTTGAAATAATTAGAATTTTATCCTTCATGGAAAAAAGTTGTGTTTGATTGGCCACTTTTAAAAATGTTGTTTTCTAAAAATCAATTTTGTGGGAGATGGAAAAAGAAGTGCAATTTGATTCCAAAATTTTGAAAAATTATTTTTAGAATCTACAAACAAAATTTGATGAGACTCTAGTTTGCACCATCTTCAAATTCCTCACAGTTTAGCCACTATAGGTGCCCGAATGTGAAGATTTAGTTAAAAATAATAATTTCAGTGTCCAGTTTGGCCAAAAATTGTAAACCACTATTATGGGATCACCCGGGACAAGAATATCATGCAAATAAACTTCTCCATTTTTGCAAGAATACAAGGAACGATTCACCCTTCTTTTGTTTCAAGTTACAAAGATCTTTCATGGTGTTGTCATGTTGGATGTTGTAAGAGTATTGGGTGATGAACTTGTTAACTAATTCCTCAAAGTTGTTAATTGGTGGGGTGAGTTTGGAGAACCATTCAAGACAATGTCCACCTAAGCTTCTTGGGAATAATCTCATCAAATAAGTTTCCTCATAGGAAAATCTGAGACTCATAGTTCTAAACTCTCTCACATGGTCTATCGGATCGGTTTTGCCATTGTATTTGTCATAATTTGGGAACTCACAATGTTTGGGAAAGGGTATCATGTGAATACTTTGATCAAATGGATAAGGACAAATGTCTTGGATAAAGTATCATTTTGACGTCCCTCTTTGCATATCAAGGATTTGTTGTTGAAGGTTCTTCATTTGGTGAGTTAGAGCAACCACTTGTTTAGGATCATTTTTGGGATTTTTGGGTGGTGCTTTCAATTGATTTATGTCAAAGTCTTCTAGTAATTTGGAACCTTGTTTGGCTAGCATAAGGAGGTATTTTTCCCCATTTCTTTCGAAAATATTTTCTAAACACTTGTAGAAATTGGGGTCTTGTTCAACATGTTGGATATGTTCTTCGGTTATTTCTTCCCCATCAGTGTTGTTGAGTCCATGAAAAGGATTCTCTTCATCCTCAGCTACCATGCTGTTTTGTGTTTCACTGTTTTGAGTTTCGGTGTTTTGAGTCTCAATGATTAGAGTTTCAATGGTTGAAATTTCAATATTCAGAGTTTCAATGGTTGGAGTTTCAATGTTTGGCTCTTCAATGTTTTGATTTTCAAGTCCCTTTTCCTTGAGCTTTTGTTTTTGCAACTTTGTTTGAATGGGCATACAAGTGTTATAGTTTAGAATAAACTTTGATCTAGGTTTTGGAAAAGTACCAAGGATTACAACTAAGTCAAATAGAATGATAAATTCTAATGAGTCTAAGTTGGATTTAACTATGTAGCTTCATTTCGTGAATAGAGGATGATAAATCCTGATCATGAAACTAAGCCTAATAATCAAAGGTGTGATAAATTTGATGATGTTGGTACTTTTTGATGTTAGATATTAGTTTAGGTTGGAAAATTCCACTTGTATAGGTCAATTTGAACAAGTTTAGACTTCCAAGGTACCTAAGGAATGATCTTGGACTTGAGACTATTTCAAAAACTATAAAATCGGTGGTAAATGTTCTTCCTAAATGAGGTACTCAAATCTTTGGAAAAGTTATGGATTTTGACAATAGTAAAACATGTATAATTCGGGATTGTTCTTGCAAGCTCTTTTGTAGAAATTAAAGGTCAACCTCTCTCTAAATTCATAAAGTGTTGATAACCATCTTTGATGTTATTTTGGACTAAGAGGTATGGACTTTGGTTTTTGAATTTTAATCTTTCGTGAAATCATTTGATAACATGCATGTTTAGACTTTGTTTTACCTAAGGATTGGTTGAATACTTATGAGGATTCCCAAGATAAGACTGATTGTCGGACAAAAGATGAACCTAGTTCACTATTTTGTGTTATGGAAAAGGCACCAAAATAGAGAGAAAAGGTGCCAAAAGAAAGACCAAAGGCACCAAAATAGGTTCAAACTTGGTTTTTTGAAAGTTTCTTTGAAAATTTGCTTGGTTTTCCTGATTTTTCATTGGGAGACTTGGTTGTTTCACTAAATGCAATTCTGAATCAGGGTTTTTACTTTCAATATGTGACATTTTTTTTGTTTTGAAAACACTTGGATAAAAACACATCAAGCACATGTACACTCCTAAGGTTGTGAAAGACTGTATTCTTTTGGATTACATGCAGGTTTTACCCCAACCACACTTTTTCTTAGCGGATGACTAGATGCTTGACCCCACTGGCTCCCCTCCACGACACCCACTTCTCAAGGTAGCCAAGAACCAATACCCATGAATCTCCCATGGCATATTTTTCATCTCTACTAAGAATTGCGAGAATGTGGATGCCTTCACAATGACCATTGCTGCGCCAAAGAATAGATAAAGGGTTTGGCCAAACTGTACAAGGGTTTTAGTAAGGACTTTTCATTCATAGGGATTGATCCATGCAGTGAGAGACCATTGTTTCCCTTCTCGTCAAAACCAACCACATGATACTGGCCTTTGTTCTAGTATCCACACTTATATACCGGTTGGAAATGTGCTTGGCTTTAGTGTGTTACCGGTTGGGTCATTCCCTTGGGTGATTTCTTTTTCCCACAAGGCAAGCCCGCTAAGATAAACAAAAGTGAGCAAGTATACCCATAGTTTGATCAATCTTTATTCCACATGAATAAAGATAGAACACACACCATATACTCCACTTACACTCGCACATAAAAAGTGAATGGGTCTAGCTTTTTTATCACCCAGTAAAGGGGAGAGCATATGCCTACCATCCATCAAGCATGAAAAATATGGTGTTCATTAACCCATTAATAAGCTATGTTCCTAACTTAACCAAATGGAAACATGGTTTTCATTAACCTTTTAATCAAGCTATGTTCCTAACTTAACGAAAAGGAAAAAAGTAAATCACTTCCATCCCTTGCAGTATGTCAGTAGTTTGATAAGAATGTCTTTGACAAACATTTTTGGGAAACCTACAAATCAACAACACAAAGTATTAGCCCTTGGAAATTGCAAAAGGTGCCAAAACAAAGACAAAAGGCACCAAAACTGAGACAAAGGTGCCAAAACAGAGATAGAGCAGCCCAGAATTGTGCAAAAGGCACCAAAACAGAGACCAAAGGTGCCAAAATAGATATAGAACAACCCAAAACTATGCAAAAGGTGCCAAAACAAAGACCAAAGGCACTAGAACAGAGACCAAAGGAGCCAAAACAGGTGTAAGAGGCTCCAAGAGGCTCCAAAACGGGTGCAAAAGGCTTCCAAGAGGCTCCAAAACAGGTGCAAGAGGTTCCAAGAGGCTCCAAGAGGCTCATGTTCGAACCTATGAACATAAATTTTCAAGCAGTTAGTGTAATAAACGGGGCAAGGCCCCAGAGTGGGTGCCATTTTGCGTGTGTGAAATGTTTAAAGTTAGTATCAACACAACCTTAATGAAATGATTTATATTCAAAGATTCGAAGCAAAGTAAACTATTCTAATTTGCAGCAAACTAAATCTTTCAAGAACATCTCATTGTCCTCTATTCTTAATGATTCTTTTAACCTTTTTGGCCCTCAAATTTCTATGTGCACAAAGGCTATTAGAATGAAACTTAAGAAATGAGATTAGTATTCAACATGCAAGCCAACTATATTCCTACATGAAACTATATGCAAACAATGATGATGAAGGCTATGATGAGTGAAGGATGATGTTGATGATAAATGAACAAGTGGAGGTGGATACTATGGTAGTGATCTATATGATTCTATGCATGATACTCCATATGCTCAAATGCAAACTTAAAATGAACTAATCTAAAATGCAACTATGATGCAATATGGGACATAAAATGCAACTATGATGCAATATTTAAAGCTAAGATGTAAATGCAAAATAAAACATGATGTAAAAACTAGCTATAAGACTCCAAAATGCTCCCAAGCTCCAATGATAAACCTTCATGATAACTCTACTTCAAATGTGGATGCAAAATACAAGGATCAAGGGTTGTATTTATGGCCTTTTCCAAGCATATAGTGAGGTGGCAATAATCAACGGTCCAGATCGAATAAGAAGAATGGATAGTGAGGATGAAGAGAATCAAGATGTTGTCCCCTTGACCAAAGAAAACATGCCATTTGGAGGGAATAATCTCTTGACCAATGGGCAACATGCCATTTGGATGGAAGATTCAAGTGTGTGAAGAGAAGACCATGTGTTTCCAAAATTGGTGGAAGTGTGGGAGGAATAAATCATGTGCTCCAAAAATGGGTGGAAGTGTGGGAAGAATAAGTCATGTGAGTTTTGAAATGAGTTGAAGATAATTCTAATTAAAAATTAGAGTTATTTATTTTCATGTGACCTTGGTGAGGTGGCACAAAAAGTTGTAGAAATGTGCTCTAATTCCTAATTGGATTTAGTGAAGATTAATTAAATAAAACAAGTTTAGGGAACCTTGTTTATTTAATTAATTTAGAAGAATATGTTTTGGATTTGGAGAATTTAGAAAATGAACAATATAAATAAATTGAGCATTTATTTATATGTAGTTGGAATATTAATCAAATAGCTAGTCTTTAATTAATTAAAGGTGATGAACGTTTTTAGGTGTATACAATTATCAATGCAAAGGGTAAATATATTCAAAGATTCTATCATGATAAATGTAATTATATAGTGTCAATGTAATTAATAATGTCGGGATTAATATCCAAGTGATAATTGCAGTTCAATAGTCTAGAAAATAATTGATCGCTTACTCAAATTTGGTATATTTGACTTCAACTTAATGTATTCCTACACCAATGTATGGAAATTTCCAGTTATCATTAGCACTTATAAGAAATATTGCTTCACAACAACAATGATATACTAATTCACATAATTTTGCATATTGATAATTTAAAGTAACAATAATAACATAGAAGATATGGTTATATTCAAACTCAGATCAATAATGGTAACCAATGTTGTTTTCTACAAGAAATTTAAAAGATTATTCTTCCTTGGAGAATGATGTCTTCTTTATTTTTCTACTACAATAGATGAAAGTTTCCTTTTCCCTTTCAGGCAGTTCAGTACAAATTTATCAAGTTTTGTATTGAGAATATAAGATGTACATTAGCTTATGAGGCCCCATAAGTGTAATTTTTCAACAATCCTTGTCAAAGTTTAAGTCTATTGATAAAGCAATGCTAATGCAAAGAAAATATCTTCTATGGGAACTTAGATCCCAAATTAACTAATTCATTTCTTTAAGGCACCAGATATGATGACTCTATTGTAGTGTATGCCCAATGCAACAATACCCTTTACTATATTTGGGTGGAGAAGGTCCACACAATATTTCATAAACATGTGCTTTCCTACTGGGTGAAACTTGGAATTTCTGGGAAATTCCATTAATCTGCAACAAGTTCCCAAACAATATTGATTGGAGTAATTGAAAGGAAACAAAACAAGTTAATTAATAAACCGAGTCACCTTTCCTAATCATATTACAATAGCATCAAATAAAGTATTGAATCTCATATAGATAGAAACACTCATCGATTTATAGAGTTTGTTAATGAGGAGCTTAAAAACATTGTATTTTATAGTTATTTTGTACCTGCACATTGAAAAATAGAAGTAAATGCCTTGTAGTATAAAATGTATGATTAGTGTTACGAAAAAAGATAAACATAATGTATGAAGGAAGTAGATGTGAATCGAAGGATTTATATTCAACATAATGGAATGTTGATAGAGTGGGGAAATTGTTGGATGCAATAACAAATGAATATGAAGCATGAACTTGCAAATCATGGAAATAGTGATTGTGCTGTGTCAGTAATTTTTTTGTTGGGTAAACCATACAAAATTAATATGAAAATGAATAATATATTGAAAGTCTTAGTATAGAAGGTTGCATTAACAATTGTGTACCTAATGTCATTATAATGAGAGACAATGTAGTCGAGCTTCCTCCCTCTTTCTAATAATGGTATATGGGTTTTTTTCATTCGAGAATAGTAGTCAAAGGAGAATGGCAATTCTATTCAAAGACCGCTTTTTGATTTGACCCTATACATAGCTATAAAAGTCAACCCTTTTCTTTCAACTTTTCCAATATCAATTATTGCCTTTTTTAGGGTTATCCCATTAGATTTATGTATGGTAGTAGCCCATACCATGGATAGTGGTATTTTCCTACAATTTCCAAGAGATATGGGTGTTATAGGTACACTTTTTGGGTCATTTGGGTTCCACGGTGGGCCATTGTAGTCATCAAAGTGCACCACTGCATATGAAGGTAAATCTAGTGGGCTAGAGGTAGTTGGGTAAACAATTTCTAGTGGTTCTACAAGAGACCCATTCACAAGACCTTCTTGAATCCACAAGTTTTTTGTTATCATGACTCGTTGGCCTCTACATAGTAGGACCTCTTTTGGAAGTTGTTCAAAATTGTCATCAGTATTTTATTTTATATGTGTTTGTATTACAACACAAAGAAAATTCAATAGTTTGAGCAATTTTTTTTTATGTAGCCCCACTAAATCATTTGTAGAAAATAGGTGCATTGATAGATCAAAATTTGTGTGCTCATCATTTGATAGATGTTTGTTTGCATGAGTCATTAGCAGTTCCCAATCTTCCTCAACCGGTTTTGCATTACACATATTTTGTAATGTGTGAGGAAAGGAAGTTTGGGTGTTGGAGCCACCTTGTTGATGAAAACTTTTTTGCAAAGTAACAATTGTAGTGAATTGTTCCCATAGGACTATAGTATTTGAGTGGGATTCATAGATTGGTTTGTCCATAATAGGGGGGATTCGTGCCAAGTCACCTAGAAGTATTATAGATGTACCACCAAAAACATATGTTGGTTGTGGGGAAAATCTTCATCCAATCTACTATCTATTTTTAGTAGCAATTTTGGTCCAATAAATCTCATTTCATCAACTAGTAGGTATTTAATGTGTTTCATCTCTTCTTGAAACAATGTCAGTGATTGTCCTTTTAATGGTTGTATTTCTTTTATTGATTTTTTTTAGGGCTGAATATATTGTTGAGGCATTTATATTGAATGCAACAACAAGGAGGGGGTTATAATTTTGTGATGATAAATTCTAGAGTGTGTGTCTTATACTATGAATCAAATTTGATTTTCTTGTACTTGTTCCTTGTATTATCATATGTAATGGTTGGTTCAAGGAAATGTTGTTATAGTGTTATTTAATAATAGTAGGTGAAATTTGCTATTTTGATGATAGTGGGTAAGCTAGGTCAGCCAACTTAAATGTGGATTGGTCATTTTGTTATGACAGTTTGTTTGTGTGTATAAAGTGTTTTGCACCTTCATGTAAATGGGGAGGAATAGTATGTGTATCCCATTTGTTGTTGTTGTCAAAATCACATTTACTAAGAATTTCAAGGGTATTTACATTTACATGACTAGAAAGACCCATTTGTGACAACAATTCCCATTCATGTAGTTGCAATGTAGTTTGTGCATCTATTGCAGTCTTAATTTCATCATCTTCTTCTTGGTTAGCTTCTATATTTATGATGCGATCGACATGCCAAACAAAGTATTTTTTGAGATTCATTTCCTTCCAATGTGCAATAATATGATCTTTAGTGAGGCCAATATTTGTGGCTATGTCATGAAAATACTTTTATAAAAGTAGCTCACTCCAACAAAATGTCTCATACTGTTTTGAATCCTTATTTGAAAAACTATAAAATAGAGGAAAGACATTTACAATTTCTTTGTGCTTCCTATGTATCCACTTGCACCCTTTTTGAAAGGAGGAAAAAGAGAAAGATTGGGTAGAGTCAATCAATGTTATTGTTTCCATATCAACAAGTCATTGCATAGAGGAATGTAGATAGTGTACATAATGGTAATGTATCTCCATCTATATTTCTTCTAATTCAATGAAAGACTTTGCGACCAGCATTTAATGTGAAAAATAAGCAATTACAAACAATAAGAGGCAATTTTTGTAGCATATGGAAGGTTTCTTGGGCACCTATATCACGGTCTGCAACAATCTCCATCATGAATTTTCTATAGGTTGCTAGACATGGTTGGTGCTTGGTGTCTACATATTCGCATTAGCATGTCGATACAACTCTCAAATTTTCTTTCTACCTTAGCTGCATATTTAGCAATGTATCTAAGGACATGAATTTTTGAAACTACAGGCTGGAAATCCATATTATCTCTCCATATTAAAAGCATGTTTGGATTGTGTATATTTAATTTTTCATCATTACGTGCAGTGACATATTATTTTTTGTTGATTCATTGCATGACAAGGTAGAGGTAGCACATTCAATCCAAGGAGCTTTGTATTGACATGCTAGAACTTGACCCTTTTTACATAGGTAAGTTCTTCAGTACTTTTTGTGTGTCTTTGGACATGGTTGAGCAAATCTTCATAGTCATCAAGTGTATTTCTAGAGAATATTTATGACGTACTTAGTAGGAAAGTATCATCTTGTGCAGATCGATGTCGTGTGATATTTCTTTCAGATGGTGTACAAGGGTTCCATGAATTGACATATTTGTCAAAGAATATTTTTTCTTGTTATACTTCTATATTGTTCTACCAATCAAGCTTGTCCATGTCTAGTGCATTAGTAAGCCAAACAAAGCCATGTATGTGTGCAAAACCTCAATGCTGCCATTCATATCTATACTAATAATTTGTTTCATTCAAGAGCTTATATAATAATTCTTCATGAAATATGGTGAACCATTGGTGCAAGTATAGGGATGTCATATGTGGGTTGTTGATTATGTTCTCCATGTGAGTTTTGTTAGTTTGTGGTGCACCTAAAACGCCATTTGGAAAAAGCCTATGTAAATCTGGCCATCTACTATCTGCTGCACTCAATGTAAAAAATAAAGTGGGTGAGCCAATTTTGTTGATCATGTTTGATAGCTCACCTCGACACTTGTTCCAATATGACTATGTCCCTCTAAGGGAAGAACCAAAGTGCATTAGTTGTTGAGCCAATTAAGTGTCAGGAAATTGTTGCATATGGATACAAAGGCTATCAATGGTTGTTGGTATACAATCCTCTGCATTTTTCTTGAAAAAAATTGATGCAAGTCCTTGGCTATGGTGGCGTGTCATAAGGTTAAAAAAAATAGCGAAATATTAGGTGTCTAACAAATCTAGTGTCATGAAATCACATTAAGTGCAATACATATTCATGCAGTTCAACTTGTTTGTAGTGAGGTTGCAAGTGTATCACAATTCTAGTTGGAAAGAGTGTGGAAAAATCCATATCAAAAAGTCCCTTAGTATTATATTCATTGATTGGTGATGAATCCAACTATGGCCATAGTATGATGTCAGGTCCATCGCTCACTTGCAAGCTTTCTTTAATGATTTCTAGCTCTGGTTAGTTATTTGGTAGTCTAGCCATAAAGGATGATGAATTAGTTAGTTCATTTTCTATTTGATTGGAATCATGCTAATATAAGGGGAAATAGGATGGTATAGGGTTTTACCAAAATGGAAAAGTGGATCCAAAGAGGGAGAAGGGGTCCTACTTCTCTCAATTCATTAGGAAATGAGATCCACACCATGAAATAATAATGAAGGTGTGAATCTTCTGATTTCCCTTTTTGATAGGACGGGGGTCTAAGCTAAACAACATTTTAGGGAGAAATATTTGTTCTAGGAAAACAAATCCAAATTTAGATCTACAAAATGCATTAATGAGATTTAATAGAAAACAAAAGGAAACAATAAACTTTCTGCAAAAAACTAAGGATATTAAATGTTGTGCACTTGTCAAAACTTGTTGTTTTTGCAACCCTAATAGGGACTCATTCGCCCTAAGGTGAATGGATCCTGGTAGAATTTTTTGGGGAACTTTGAATTTGAAATTGTAACCTAGAAACTTTGAAAACTTGCTATCCTTGCAACCTTAACATGGACTCATTTTCCCTATGGAGAATGGGTTCTGACAAGCTTTTCTAGAAAACCTCAAATACAAATTCGAAGCTCTAGACCTACAATTCCTTCTTGTAACTTGAAATTTCCACTCTCAGATCTAGATCTATCAAAAACTTGCAAAACAAATTTTGTCTTTTGTTGGTGGATAGGGATTCTCCTCGGTCAAATCCCAATTTTAGTAATTAAACCTTGATGATAAATATAAATCTGAAATATGAAATGTGTATGCAATCCTAATCGTAAGTGTGTCTAAGATTAATATTTATAATAATGCAAAGAAACCCTATCAAGTGTGTTAGAGTAGGATCCTAAAATGAAACATGAACAATGCATAAGACCTACTTTAGAAGACCTCAAATCCCCTTAATAAGTCACAAATCTGAATATACCTCTCTTTAGGATAAAAATAGAATGATCATATAAGATGGAATCAATTAGGAAACAAGTCATGTTAGGCTTGATTTAATCTCATGGTGCTTCTCCCAAAACCTAGAATCCATCACGATTCTCCATAGACATCTATCATCAATTCTTCAACAATGCTTGATCTTTGATGACAAAATGAGCTTGAAGACCTATAAAAACAATAGAATGCTGCTCCAAGACTTCAATTTTTCTTGCTCATTTCTTTTGAATATGAATACTTGATCTCATGTGAAATTCTTTCTCTTGTCTAGTGTAAAAATGAATGTGAAACTTAGATTTATAGGCTTCCTTCTCTAATTGTCAATTATCAGATCTCGAAAGCCGACATGTAAGATTTGAATTTTGAACCTTAAAATACCACCAAAAACATATTTTAAATGGGGTCCTAGTTCTAAGTGAGGACCCATTCACCATGTGGTGAATGGGTCCTAGGCCACTCACCTAGGACACACATTAAACAAGGTTGAATATTATGCAAAAATAGGGTCCTAAAACAACGTGAGGACCCATTTTCCCTATTCCAAATGGGTCCTAGGTCACTTACCTAGGAAACACATCTTCCAAATTTGAGTGTTGTGAAATGGAATTTATGAATGTTGGGCTTTATCCCTCAAAATTTGCAATTAATTAGGATTAAATTTGAATTAAAGGGGACAAATATAGAAAATTGACCTCACATGATGCAGGAGCATCCCTGGTTGTAGAGCAATCTTGCATCAACAAAAAGCAATTCTTTTCTTGCATTACATTAAGTATTAGTTCCACTAGTTCATTCCACATTTTACCGCATTACCTTTCTCAGCTCATGGCATAAGATATAATATCTACACATGGACATCTATCACATATCGAGATTCTAGATTGTTTACACTTGTCTCCTAAAATTTTCCACTCTTAGAATTTTACTGTATGTTCCTAGACAGAGCATTGGGGCTGACCTAGCTTAGTTTCTTAGTGCAGACCTGTTTCTTGAGCATGTAGACCTAAATGAAATATCATTACAACATCTTGGGTTCATTTGGACCTATCTTGGGGATCCACAAGTTACATCTTCTCGCGTGGAGTTATCTACTCATGTTTTGAGGCCGTCCTTCATGTTTGATCTTATTATTGGGTTATTAACCCTTGTGACCAACAAAGATCTATTTGGGAGCTTGAGAAGCATATATAAGAGCATGTAATCATTTAGGAGGACATCATCAAGTAGTTAGATTGGCATTCGGTTTAGTTCTTAGTCATAGGTTCTTACTTTTGCATCAACCCTTCGGGGGAATGTAAGAAGGAATGTTGGCCAATTATATGTTCTAAGCCTCTTAAGAAATGAATGTACAATTAGAAGCTCACCTGTGTGGCCAAGTTTGCATGTTAATGAAGATTCTTGTTTTGCATTAGTTCTTGTGTTAATTCTACTATATTGACTCTTAGTTGCACGATCCAAATTGTTCCTCTAGAACCCTCCTATTGTGACTGCACCAAGTGGTATTAGAGTGAGTTTTCAAGTCTTGAAGGCATTTCTGGTGGTGAATAGGTCACCGACTTGAGACAAACTACATTTATTTCCAACCGATCGCTAATTGTGAGGAAGTTGAAACCTGTGTAGCCAGATTGCTGAAGTGAGGCATTTGCACCATTTTGAGGAGAGACATGTTGTGAAGGAGAATATTTGCTATGGAAAATTGCAGGAAGAATGGATGAAATGTTTTAAGTGATGCACGAGATGCGAGTCCGATTATATGTTGTTTAGGAAGATAGAAAGCGAGGCCTAAAACCTAGGCATCATCATGAGAGTGATGATGAAGTAGATCATGCGAGTCCAATTGTAAAATCCATAGGAAAATAAGAAGAATCAGATCAGGTGAAGATGTTGAAAGTGATCTCAAAGATTGGGAAAAGACTTAGAGTTGAAATTCAAAACTATGTGAGAAATTTGAACCCTGAAGAATTGATTGATTGGATCAATGAAATGGAGGAATAATTTGAATATGAAGAAATTGAAGATTCAGAAAGAGTTAGGTTTGCAAAAAATAAGTTGAAAGATCATGCTGCATTATGGTGGAAAGAAGTATAATTGGATAGAAATACAGGAGGCAAGGAAAAAGTATCAAATGGGACTGAATGGTAACAAAATTAAAGAGTCAATTCATACCAACCGACTATGAACTGGAATTGCTGAAAAGATTACAGAATCTGAGACAAAATGAGTTGATTGTGAAGGAATACACTAAAGAATTCTACAAGATAATAATCAAAACTAGTTGTAGTGAAGGAAGCAAAGAAAAGGTTGTGAGATACATCAACAAACTGAGAACAAGCATTCAAGAAGAATTGAGCCTAATGAAAGTGACATTAGTTGAAGAAGCATACCAAATGGCATTGAAGCTGGAGGCAAGGCTGAGCAAGAAATTTGAACAATGGAAGAAGAGTGCAAAAGGAAGATTTTAGAAGATTGGATCCTAATCTAGAGAAAGAAAACCCTATACAGATCAATGAAAAGATGTAAAACCCTACTAGAGTGAGGTGAAGGATAGCAATTCATACCATCAACATAGAGGAAGTCACAATTCATACCAAAATGATGGTAGATTTGAGAGAAGGCCATTCAGAGGAACCTATTTTAAGTGTGGAGGACATATATCTTTTGAGTATCATCAAGAGATTACTAGAAAGAATCTAGACCATATCGAAAGAATAAAATATATGGAGAAAGAACTTGTTGAATCCCCTAACTCAATTGGGAAGCCATAGAAAGGTAAATCATTGGTGATGAGGTGAGTTATGATGCATGAAGAATTAATTGAGCAAACTCCACAAAGGAAAAGTCTATTCAGAACCATATGCAAGTTCGGAGGGAAGGTATGTAAAGTTATCATTGATAGTGGTAGCACTGATAACCTAGATTCAGAGGAGATGATAACCAAGTTGGACTTGAAGAGATTGAAACATCCAAACCTTTATAGGATTGCATGGATTCAAGATGAGCATAAGGCACTAGTGAATGAGAAATGTTTGGTGAAATTTCGTATTGGATCATATGGGATGAAGTGTTGTGTGATGTTATGCTTATGGAAACTTGTCATTTACTATTAGGAAGACCATGGTAATATGATAGGGAATTCATTCATGATGGAAGAAGGAATACCTACACCATGACATCAAATGCAAGAAGAATCAAGTTGATACATTTGGGAGAGGAAGACAAGAGTAAGGTTTGTAGCACCACCAAACTATGTTTGGAAGATGGAAGAAAGAATATTAATGGTTTGAGGCATGAAAGCATGTGTTTTGCATTGATTCCAAAGAAAAGAAACGATCTGAAGATAGAGAATACCACCAGAGAGAGTGAAGAAGTTGCACAATTGCTGACTGAGTATAAGGAAATATTCTCAGACAATGTAGTAGATGGTTTACCATAGGTCTAGAGTAGGATTCATTAGATATATCAAATACTGAGAGCTAGTTTTCCAAATAAAGTAGGACATATAATAACACCAACAAAAAATGAAGAGTTGAACTGGAAAATACATGAGCTGTTAAAGAAAGGACTGATTAGAGAAAGTTTGAGCCCATGTGCAATACCTATTGTACCTACACCAAAGAAGGATGGAGAATGGAGAATGTGCACAGATTTGAGAGCAATTAATAGGATCACTATCAAGTATTGATTCCCATTGCCAAGGATGGATGAAATTATGGATTTTTTAAGTGGAGCAAAGTATCTCACAAAGATTGATCTCCAGAGTGGATACCATTAGATCAGGCTCAGGGAAGGATATGAATGTAAGACTGTATTTAAGACAAAGAAGTGTTAAATGAGTGGTTAGTGATGCCTTTGAGATTGATCAATGCACCGAGCACTTTCATGAGATTGATGAATGAGGTATTGAAGAGATTCTTGGGTAAGTTTGTCATTGTTTGCTTGGATGATATTATGATTTTTAGTAAAACCAAAGAACATTTTTTGCACCTTAGACAAGTATTACAAAATTTGAGAGAAGGGTATGTGCAGGATCATCATGGAAAAAAAGGCCCTTAAGTGGTGAAAAATTCAGAAAAATCAGAGTTAGGCAACTTGATGTAAAAATTTGAATAAGTTATCTATATTATTTCAAAAATATGTAAGAATAGAATCCATAGCCAATTGAATGTAGTTTCTAAGCTACTAGGTTTATTTAAAAAAAAATTTGAAATTTCAATGTAGTAGTACTTAAATTTTAGGGAAAAAATAAGTAGGTGTTTGTCCGACCACCCTAACCACAATAAAATGATAATATTTTTTTTTATAATATTTTAGATATAAGTAGAGGACTCATGTCCGGATGTGATGCATATTTTTTTGTAATTTTTTCCAAGTAAAATTAATTATGAATTTTTATTACAACTTTTAAAAATATAAAAGCATATGTCTGACCAAGTAAAACTTGGTCAAAACTTCATGAAATTCATTTTTTAATCTTATAGTATGTGAAGCATAGAATGTGACACATGTTTGATTCAAAAAATGTGATACCATTTGAAAGCTATAGATGTTTTTAATCAGCCTATCAATCAAGGCTTTAGTCATAATTCAAATAGAAAATGAATAATAATTATTTATTAAATTTGAAGTAAAGCATAATTTATATTGGTGGAAAGTTGAGACTCTCCTTTAAAAACCCTTTTTTTTTCATCAATTTTGGGTAAAAAAAAGTCGTCAGCCACATACCCTACACATACCCATCATATCGCCACTTTTTGGCCCATCATACCTAGAAGAGAAGTTGCTAATAAATGTCAAGAGGTGTAGTTTCATGAAAACAGAGTTGGTGTATCTTGGATTTTTTATTTTTTCTAAAGGACTGAAAATGGATTCAGAGAAAGTAAAAGCCATCTTAGATTGGCCTACACTAGTACATATTGGAGAAGTAAGATCATTTCATGGACTAGCTAGTTTTTACTGAAAGTTTATCAAAAGTTTTAGTAGTGTTTGTAACCCCATGATAGAGATAAGAAGGACTTCAAGTGGACTTCTGGAGCAAAAAAGAGTTTTGAACTGTTGAAGCAAAAGGTGACAGAGCAGCCAATGTTAGCACAACCTGATTTTGAAAAAGTATTTCAAGTTGATTGTGATGCAAGTGGAAATGCAATAGGAGTAGTATTTAACAGAGAAGAAAGACATGTATAGCCTATTTTAGTGAGAAATTGAATGATGGTAGAAGAAGATACTCGATTTATGATCAAGAATTTTATGCCATAATTCAAGATTTGAAGAAGTGGAGGAATTATTTACTGCCTAAGTAGTTTGTGTTGTACACAGATAATCAATCTTTGCAATAATTGAACAATCAAGGGAAGTTGAATCAAAGAAATATAAGGTGGGTTGAGTTCTTATAGAGTTACACGTTTATGTTGAAGCATAGGAGTTGAAAGTTAAATAAAGTTGCAGATGCACTAAGTAGGAGAAGGAGTTTGCTAACAAAATGAGAGTGGAAGTACTGAGATTTATGGATTAAAGCATATGTATGAAGAAGATGCAAATTTCAGTGGAGCCTGGAAAGCATGTAAGGAACCCGTTGTAACAAATCAAATCCAATGGTTTGACTACTTCATTCAGGAAGGTATGTTGTTCAAAGGAAACTAGTTGTACATTCCAAGGGGTTCAATGAGAGAAAAAATGATTAAGGAAAAGTATAGTGGAGGTTTAGCAGGAAATTTCATAGTGGATAAGAAATAGCTTTGGTTAGTGAACACTATTTTTGGCTGCAAATATATAAGGATTTAAGGAAGTATGTTCAGAATTGTAAAATTTGTCAGGTTGCAAAAGGAAGTAATAAAAATACTAGATTGTATAAACCTTTGATAGTACTAGAGAGACCTTGGGAAGATTTGAGCATGGATTTCATATTAGGATTGCCTAGAACACAAAAAGAACATGATTCATTAATACTAGTGGTGGATAGATTTTCTAAAATGGCACATTTCATTCCTTGTAAGAAGACTAATGATGTTGTGTATGTGGCTGATTTATTTTTCAAAGAGATTGTGATATTGCACGGAGTACCTAAGAGCATAATTTCAGATAGAGACACTAAGTTTTTTGGATAATTTTGGCGAACATTGTTGAAGAAGATGAAGACATATCTAAAGTTCAATTCAACATATCACCCACAGATCGATGGAAACATAGAAGTAGTATATAGAAGCTTAGGTAACTTGTTGAGATGTTTAGTTGGAGATAAAACAAGAAATTGGGATATAATCCTACCACAAGTAGAGTTTTCCTACAATAACTGATCTAACCAGAGTATAGGAAAGACACCATTTCAGATTGTGATAGGAGAAAGTATTAAAGGTGTTGCAGAGTTAAGAGACATTAGTATGGAGAACAAAAGGAGAAAAAAAGTAGAAGAGTTTGCAGATTTCATCGATACAGTGCATAAACATGTTTGAAAAATTTTGGAGGACATGAATAACAAGTATAAGGAGAAGGAAGATGAGCACTGGAGACCTAAGGAATTTGTTGTTGGAGGTGAAGTGATCATATATCTGAGGAAAGAGTGATTCCTAGTTGGCACCTACAACAAGTTGAAGATGAGGAAGTTTGGACCATGTAAGATTCTAAGTAAATTTGATTCTAGAAACACATACAAAGTGGAGTTATTGGAGACAATGTGTATATCACCTATATTCAATGTGGCAGACATATACAAGTTTCATGAAGGGGAATCTAGTGGGAGTAGCAATGAATTTGATTTGGAGAAGTAGTTACCACATCAAGAACTAGAGGAGATTGAGTGGATCTTGGATACCAGAACTGGAAGGAGCACTAGGAGCAAGTAGTACAAAGAATACCTGGTGAAGTGGAAGGAAAAACTAGTTGAGGATTCATCATGGATATCACAACTTGAGGTGGACCATTTTGGTTTTCCTCTTAGCCCTGTAAAGTGAGGGACTCAATTTTCTTCCAACCCTGGGTGTTTGATGCAAGAGCATCCCTAGTTCTAGGGAAATCTTGCATCAACCAAAAATAGTTCTTTTCTTGCATTGCATTCAATAGCAGTTCCCCTAGTTCATTCAACATTTTACCATATTACAGTTTCTCAGCTCCTGGAAGAGGACAAAACATCTACACATGAACATCTATCACGTATCCGGATTTGAGATCATTTACACTTGTCTCCTAAAAATTTTCGCTCTTAGAATTTCATTGTATATTCCCAAATAGAGCATTGGGGTTGACCTAGCTGATTTTCTTAGTGCAGACCTATTTCTTGAGTGGGTGGACCTAAACGAAATATCATTACGACATCTTGGGTTCATTGGGACCTATCTTGGGGATCCACAAGTTACATCTTCTCATGTTTTGCGATTAACCTTCATGTTTGATCTTCTTATCAGGTTATTAACCTTGTGGCCAACACATATCTATTTGGGAGCTTGAGAAGCATATTTAAGATCATTTAATCATTTAGGAGGACATCATCAAGTAGTTAGTGATAAAATTATTAGCATTCAATTAAGTTATTATTCATAGGTTCTTATTTTCGCATCAACCCTTCAGGGGCATGTAAGAAGGCTTGCTAGCTACTTGTATGTTGTAAGCCTTTAAGGAAAGACCTGTGAGATTGGAAGCTCACCCATGTGGCCAATATTGCATGGTCCATTCTGTTCCTTCTAGAACCCTCGTATTGTGACTACACCAAGTGGTATTAAAGCAATTTTTTGAGTCTTGAAGGAATTCCTGGTAGTGAACAGATCGCCAATTTGAGGCAAATTAATTTTTTTCCCAACCAATCATCGATTGTGAGGTAGTTGAAACCTATGTAGCCAGATCGCCGAAGTGAGGCAGTTGAGCCATTTTGAGGAGAGACGTGCTACCAAGGAGAATACCTGCTATGGAAAATGTTGTTAGAAGAATGTATGAAATGTTGGAAATGATACATGAGGATGTGAGTCTGATTAGATGTTTTTGAGGAAGATAGAAGGCGAGGGCTGAACCCTAGGAGAAATGATGAGAGTGATGATGAAGCAAATCATGCGAATCTAATTATAGAATCCCTAGGAAAAGAAGAAGAAGAAGAATCGGACCAGGAAAAGATGTTGAAATTGATCTCAAAGATTGGGAAAAGACCTAAAGACAAAATTCAAAATTATGCGGGAAGTTTGAACCCTGAAGAATTGATTGATTGGGTCAATGAAATGGAGGAATACTTTGAATATAAAGAAATTGAAGATCCAGAAAGAGTTAGGTTTGCAAAAACTAAGTTGAAACATGTCATGTTGCATTATGGTGGAAAGAAGTATAATTGGAAAGAAATAGGAGAGGCAAGGAACGAATCATCAAATTGGATCGAATGGTAAAAAAATTAAAGAATCAATTCATACCAGCCGACTATGAATTGGAATTGCTGAAAAGATTACAAAATATGAGAGAAAAGGAGTTGACTATGAAGGAATACACTGAATAATTCTACAAGATAATAATCAGAACTAGTCATAGTGAAGGAAGCAAAGAAAAGGTTATGAGATACATCAATGGACTGAGAACAAGCATTTAGGAAGAATTGAGCCTAATGAAAGTGACATTAGTTCAAGAAGCATACCAAATGGAATTGAAGGTGGAAGCAAAGCTAGGCAAGAAATTTGAACAACGACAGAGGAGTGCAAAAGGAAGATTTCAAAAGATTGGATCCCAATCTAGAGAAAGAAAACCCTACTAGATTGAGGTGAAGCATAGCAATTCATAGCATGGACATAGAGGAAGTCACAATTTGTATTGGAATGATAGTCAAAGATATGAGAGAAGGCCATTCATAGGAACCTGTTTTAAGTGTGGAGGAGAAGGACATAGAGCTTTTGAGTGTCATTAGGACAATACCAAAAAGAAGCCAGACCATACCAGAAGAACAACATATGTGGAGGAAGAACCTATTAAATCTCCTAACTCAACTGAGAATCCATAGAAAGGTGAATCATTAGTGATGAGGTGAGATTTGATGCATGAAGAAGTGACTGAGGAACCTCCGCAAAAGAAAAGTCTATTCAGATATGCAAGTTCGAAGGAAAGGTATGTAACGTTATCATTGATAGTGGTAGCGGGTAAATGCAAGAAGATGAGTCCAGAAAACGTGGAATTTTTTTCCTTAGAAATAATCCCAAAATCGGCTTCAATAAAATGGGATCTTGTTCTTTAAAAAATGGGGTCCCGTTCTAAAATGAGATCCTGCTTTTTTTAAAATAAACGGGATCCTGCTTTTTAAAAAATAGGACCCCGTTCTAAAACATGATCTCGCTTTTTAAAAACTGAACGAGATCTTGCTTTTTAAAAAATGAGATCATGTTCTAAAATGGGATCCCATTTCATAAAAATATTATTTTTTTATGTTTTTTTAAGAAACGGGATCCCATTTTTTAAAAAGCGGGATCCTGTTTTTTAAAAAGCAGGATCCCGTTTCTTAAAATTATAATTTTTTTTAATGAAGCAGGATCCCATTTTCAAAACAGGATCCCGTTTTTTAAAATTTCAATTTTTGGTCAAGTTTTTGCTTTGTTTTTCGGTTCGAGAAAAGGCTTGGGGACCTGAACCTAAGCTTTGGACCTAGTTTGACCTGCAAGTGGAAGGTCCTAACAATGTTACAAGAAAATAATGATTTGTGCATATGTCTGAAGATGTTTTTTGTAGAATTTTTTTACGAAATTAAAACCCATTATAGATGAGACAGTGTAGATTCTAAATATGCAATTTTTTTTACAATTGAATTATTTTTTCTATTTTTCAATTAATTTCTGATAAAACTGGTTCATAAACTTGAATTATCAAGGGTTTTTTGTATTCTAATAACATTTTATTAACAAAAATTTTTGAAAAAAATAATGTATGAAAGCGTAATTTAGACAATTCTTTTCAATTTAAAAAAATGATAAGTTTTGGTCATCTTATGCGTGACGTACATGACGGTTTTTCAAAACAACAAATATGGCCAATAAAAAATTAACAAATAAAACAATAAAAAATTACAAAAAATATATAAAGCGTATTTTAGTGAGTTACAAATCTTTTCCCAGAAGGATTTAGAAAAATATGACTATTTAGGTCAAAATATGGATGATGTACACGTGCATGGTATGGTAAAAAAATCTTTTAAACAATAGTTTTTAGAAACGCCTATTGAAAATTAATTTGTATCATCTAGGTATTGAAATAAATTACATATTTGGAAACTAGACTCCGAGTACTACATTTTATGATTAGTGACTTTTTCAAGATTCCATCTGTAAGTGCTTCAAATTTTAAGGTCAAATGTGTCAAATTCTAAAAATCAGGGAAAAACTTCCACTAAATGGCCAAAAAGTGGACTCAACTTTTTGCCAGCACCCTAGCAATGATAACCTAGTTTTAGAGGAGATGGTAACCAAGTTGGATTTGAAGAGATTGAAACACCCAAACCCTTAGGATCACATGGATTTAGGATGAGCACAAGGCATTGGTGAATGAGCAATGTTTGGTGAAATTTCATATTGGATCATATAGGGATGAAGTGTTGTGTGATGTTATGCCTATGGACGCTTGTCATTTAATATTAGGAAGACCATGGAAATATGATAGGAAAGTTCATGATGGAAGAAGGAATACCTGCACTATGGCATTGATTGGAAGAAGAATCAAGTTGATATGTTTGAAAGAGGAAGACAAGAGTAAGGTTTGTAGCATCACTAGACTATGTTTGGTAGATGGAATAAAGTTTCTTAATGGTTTGAGGCATGAAAACATGTGTTTTGCATTGAATCCAAAGAAAGCAATGATCCATAGATAGAGAATCCCACCAGAGAGAGTGAAGAAGTTGTAGAATTGTTGATTGAGCATAAGGACATCATCTCAGACAATGTACTAGACAGTTCACCAGAGGTTTGGAGTATCAGCCATCATATAGTCTAATACTGGTAGCTAGTTTTCCAAACAAAGAAACACATAGAATGACACCGATAGAAAATGCAAAGTTGAACTGGGAAATATTGGAGCTATTGAAGAAAGGATTGATTAGAGAAAGTTTGAGCCCATGTGTAGTACCTAATGTACTTGCACCAAAGAATGATGGAGAATGGAGAATGTGCACATATTTGATAGAAATTAATAGGATCACTGTCAAGTACCGATTCCCATTGCCAAGGATGGATGACATTATCGATTGTTTAAGTGGAGAAAATTATTTCACAAAGATCAATCTCAAGATTTGATACCATCATATCACAATCAAGGAAGGAGATGAATGGAAGACTGCATTTAAGAAAAATGAAGGATTATATGAGTGGTTAGTGATGCCTTTTGGATTGACCACTGACACATAGCACTTTCATGAGATTGATGAATGAGGTATTGAAGAAATTATTGGGTAAGTTTGTCATTGTTTACTTTGATGATATTTTTATTTTTAGTAAAACTAGAGAAGAGAATTTGTTGCACTTTAGAAAAGTATTAAAAAAGTTGAGAGAAGAGAGGTTGTTGATAAATGTAAAGAAGTGTAGTTTCATGAAAACAAAGTTGGTGTATCTTAGATTTATTATTTCTGCTTAAGGACTGAAAACGGATCCAGAGAAAGTAAAAGTCATCTTAGATTGGCCTACACCAGTAAATATTGGATAAGTAAGAGTTTTAAACGATTGAAGCAAAAGGTGACAGAACATCTAGTGTTAGCACTACCTAATTTTGACAAAGTATTTAAAGTTGATTGTGATGCAAGTGGAAATGCAATAGGAGTAGTATTGAGCCAAGAAGGAAAAGCTATAGCCTATTTTAGTGAGAAATTAAATGATGCCATAAGAAGATGCTCAGTTTATGATTAGAAATTTTATGCCATAATTCTAAATTTGAAGAAGTGGAGGCATTATTTACTGCCTAAGGAGTTTGTGTTGTACACAAATCATCAAGCTTTGTAATATTTCAATAGTTAAGGGAAGTTAAATCCAAAAAATATAAGGTGGGTTGAGTTCTTGTAGAGTTACACATTTGTGTTGAAGCATAGGAGTGACAAGTCAAATAAAGCTATAGATGCACTAAGTAGGAGAAGGAATTTGCAAATATAAATGAGAGTGGAAGTACTGGGATTTGATGAATTACAACATATGAATGAAGAAGATGCAGATTTCAGTGAAGCTTGGAAAGCATGTAAGGAACCCGTTGTAATAGGCCAAAGCCAATAATACGTCTACTTCATTTAGGAAGGTATGTTATTCAAAGGAAACTAGTTGTGGATTCCAAGGAGTTCAATGAGAGAAAATTTGATTAAGGAAAAGCATAGTGGTGGTTTAGTGGGACATTTCAAAGTGGGTAAGACAATACCTTTGGTTAGTGAACATTATTTTTGGCCACAGATCTATAAGGATGTAAGGAAGTATGTTTAGAATTGTATAATTTTTCTAGTTGCAAAAGGAAGCAGTCAAAATACTGGATTGTATAAACCTTTGACAATACTAGAGAGACATTGGGAAGATTTTAGCATGGATTTCATATTGCAATTGCCTAGAACATAGAAAGGACATGATTGAATAATAGTGGTGGTGGAAATTTTTTCTAAAATGGTACATTTCATTCCTTGTAAGAAGACTAATGATGTTGTGCATGAGGTTGATTTATTTTTCAAAGAGATTGTGAGATTGCATAGAGTACCTAAGAACATAGTTTCATACAGAGACACCAAATTTGTTGGATACTTTTGGCGAACATTGTGGAAGAAGATGAGGAAAGATCTAAAGTTCAACTCAACACATCACCCACAAACTGATGGAAAAATAGAAGTAGTAAATAAGAGCTTAGGTAACTTGTTGAGATGTTTAGTTGGAGATAAGACAAGAAATTGGGATATAATCCTACCACAAGTAGAGTTTTCATACAATAACTCAGTTAACCGAAGTATAGGAAATACACCATTTCAGATTGTGACAGGAGCAATTCCCAGAGGTGTTGCAAAGTTAAGAGACTTCAATATGGAGAACAAAAGGAGAATATAAGTATAATAGTTTGTAGATTTCATAGATAGAGTGCATAAACATGCCCAAAAACATTTGGAGGATATGAATAATAAGTATAAGGAAAAAGGTAGATGAGCACCAGAGACTTAAGGAATTTATTTTTGGAGATGAAGTGATGGTATATATGAGGAAATAATGATTCCCAATTGGAACCTCCAACAAGTTGAAGATGAGGAAGTTTGGACCATGTAAGATTATGAGGAAATTTGATTTTCGAAATACATATGAAGTGGAGTTATCAAAGACAATGTGTATATCTCCTATATTCAATGTGGCAGACATATTCAAGTTTTATGAATGGGATTCAAGTTGCAGTAGTGATAAGTTGCTTTGGAGAAGTGGTTACCATGCCATGAATTGAAGGAGATTTACCAGATCTTGGATACTCAAACCGGAAGGAGCACTAGGAGCAAGTAGTACAAAGAATACGCAGTGAAGTGGAAGGGAAGACTAGTTGAGGATTCACCATGGATATATCATGTTGAGGTGGACCATTTTGGATTTCCTCTTAGACCTGGAAAGTGAGGGACACACTTTTCTTCCAACCTCAGGTGTCTGATGTAGGAGCATCCCTAGTTGTAGAGCAATCTTGCATCAACCAAAAATAGTTATTTTCTTGCATTGCATTCAATAGCAGTTCCACTAGTTCATTCCAAATTTTACCACATTACCTTTTTCTCAGCTCATGGCATAGGATATAACATCTACGCATGGAAATCTATCACTTATTTAGATTCCAAATCATTTGCACTTTTCTACTAAAATTTGTCACTCTTAGTATTTCACTATATGTTCTTAGGCAGAGCATTGGGTACGACTTGGCTTAGTTTCTTATTGCGGACCTATTTCCTGAGTGCGTGGACCTAAATGAAATATCATTAGGACATATTAGGTTCATTGGGACCTATCTTGGGGATCCAAAAGTTACATATTATTGCGTGGAGTTATCTACTCATGTTTTGAGGTTGAACTTCATGTTTGATCTTCTTATCTAGCTATTAACCCTTGTGGTCAATGTGGATCTATTTGGGAGCTTGAGAAGCATATATAAGAGCATGCAATAATTTTGGAGGACATCATCAAATAGTTAGTGATAAAAGTATTGGCATTTTATTTAGTTCTTAGTTGTAGGTTCTTATTTTTCACATCAACCCTTCAGGGGCATGTAAGAAGGCCCGATGGCTAGTTGTATGTTGTAAACCTCTAAGGCAATGCCTGTGAGATTGGAACCTCACCTATGTGGCCAATGTAACATGTTAATGAAGATTCTTGTTTCGCATTAGTTCTTGTGATAATTTTGCTGTGTTGACTCTTTGTTGCACGGTCAAAACTATTCCTTCTGGAACCCTCCTACCATGATTGCACCATCGCTTAATTAATAAAGCCCTAGATTAATGTGAAAGTGTAAGGTTACACCTTACAACATCAAAATAAGGCATTGGATTAAGTCCATTTAGTTTCAAAGGGCCCTAAACTTAATGTGAATATGTAAAATATATTACAACACTAAATCAAGGCATAATTAAGATTATTTTATTATTAATTATTTCTAAATTAAGTGTGAAAAAGGGATACTTTTTCCTACACTACATTTAGCCCCCACTTTAGTGGCCATATGATACTATGTGCATATGTAATCTAAAGGAATTCTAATTAAATTTATAAAAAGGATACTCATATGGATTCATTAGGGAGAATGAAGCCCCCACTATAGTTACCTACAAAACAACAATGTTAAGGACTGCATCCTACAACACATGTTCGTTATTCATTAAAAAATCTAATTATCAAAACTTCTACAGAGAATCAAATTCGAGGTTAGATGTATGCCCCCCTGATTTTGCTTGCTTTATGGAGGTGGAATCAGGGTGAATACAAAACCACATTGAATTACTTAAGTCGTATCATAGGGTATTTCCAAGTACCATACCACATAGTGATAGACATTTGATGAGACCAGAAGTGGAATTACGAATCCAACACAATAAATGACATCAAAAATGGAGTCATCTAGCCCCCATTATGCTAATTTGAATAAAATTCCCTTAAAGTGAAATAAGCTTTATCTACTAGGGTTTAGTATATATAAATGAAAATGACTCTTTTTACTATCATTTGACATTTACCTTTTTGCAAATTACCTTGTTGTAGATTGATCCAGGATGTTGAGCTGACGGACCTACAAGCCTCCCAGACTTGACATTGTTCATAACGAGGTGGCACAAGGCATGCTTCCTCACACGATGAGTGGATTATGTTCTAGTTTTTCTTTGTTTTCATGCATTTACTATACTTTTGTACATATTTTTATTAATTTTAGGACCCTAGAAAATATTGGTGCAAAGTGTTCATCTTTGTCACAAAGCATCCATTATTGGCACAAAGTGTCCCACCTTGGTGCAAAGTGTCCCACCTTGGTGAAAAGTGTCCCACCTTGGTGCAAAGTGTCCCACTTTGGCACAAAGTGTCAAGAATTGTCTAAAGTGTCCAAGACCCCCATCCAAAATTGACATAGGTGTCCACATTGGCCGTAAAGCATCTTAGAGCAACTCTAGTGTTATTTAATTGATATATTTAGGATTTATTTTATGTATTTTGATATTTTAGATTCCTCCTCGAGCCCTCCACTGGAGAAAATTCTATTTCCTTTGAGATTCCATCACATGACTGTTAGAGGAGGAGGTTAGCATTTTACAAGAGATATGATTGTTTTGGGTATACCTCATACCACCTATGAGGTATCATGATGCTATGATGATGGCACTAGTAGAGAGATGGGACATAGATTCATGTACTTTCCATCTTCCTACGGGCGAGATGATTGTCACCTTAGAGGACATACACCGCATCTTGTGGATTCCTATCTGATGTGAGGTTGTACACTCAATAGACAAGTGATCATACAGGAAGATGTGGGATGATATTCTATACCATTTAGAGTGGTCCATCCGATGATCCTCCATCAATCCATACATTGAGCTTAGATGGCTATGACATGCATAGACACCACTACTTCGGTGGATCATGATCACTACCATAGCACTTGCACTAGCACTAGAAGAACAAGGCACCCACTTATCTATGGTGGAATTTTTCCCATCATTTTGGATATGGAGGAGCATAGGACCGTTTTGCTTGGGGTCGCAATATGCTTGCTCATTTGTATTATGATTTAGGATGATTTGTATACCAGGATCTAGATAGCATAGTACATTGTACACTCTTGCAAGTATGGCACTTTGAGCACATCACATGTACTAGACCCACTGGTTTTCCTACCATAGTGGCCATGGGTTACCCATAGGCCTTCAGTTATGCATTGAGAGGAGCATGGAATGAGGGAGATTTATTGCACTAGCATATTTGATTTGATCAGTTAGATGAGGATGATATCTCCTGGAGACCATATCTTAGGATTCCACAATGGACAAATGACAAACAGGAGCTAGTCAAGCAGCAGGAGGACCGATTTGTTGTAGGGAGACACGATTACATAGTGAGACCATTATACTATGATTGTTTCATGCGCTATTTCATACATGTTCATGTACCACCACAAGATCAACCTAGATACCTATGATCAACACAGAGTGCTCCTAGACCTAGGCACACTCATCATCTTATGATTGAGGATGTGTACATTAGTGGTTCAAAGGACGAGGACCATGATGTGCCCCCAGTCTCTGCTTCTGATGATGTAGGCACTACTTGAGCCTACGATGAATGGTAAATTATAGCATGACCATCCCATGTCTTTCCCATTCACTACCCTATAGGCCACACCAGACCTCTTCCAAGTCGCAAAGAGGATAGGGATGATGAGCATGTTGATGGAGATACATATGATGATGACACTATGCCTAACATATTTTTGAATACAGACGAGGATGAGGAGGAGGAGGAGGATCCCCAGTCTATGAGTGAGGATATTGATGAGACAAAGGAGGATCCAATTTCCCTCAAGAGGAGAGATGCACCCCCTACCAGGGTCACTAGATCATAGGCGGTAGCCACATCATAGATTCACACTCATGAGAATGGAGGGGCCAATAGTAGTGAGCCATCCACACCTCCCACATAGAGGGAAACCACCATTGTATGGTTGTCTGATTGTACCATTGTCAGGCTCACCAAAATGAAATAAGGGGAAATAGGATGGTATAGGGTTTTCCCAAAATGGAAAAAGTGGATCCAAAGAGGGAGAAGGGGTCCTACTTCTCTCAATTCATTAGTAAATGAGATCCACACCATGAAATAACAATCAAGGTGTGAATCTTCTAATTTTCCTTTTTGCTACCTAGATTGGGGTCTAAGCTAAATAACACTTTAGGGAGAAAGATTTGAACTAGAAAAATAACTCCAAATTTAGATCTACAAAGTACATTAAAGAGATTTAGCATAAAATAGAAGGAAATAGTAAAAATTTTGGAAAAAAACCTAAGGATAATAAATGTTGTGCACCTGTCAATTTTTTTTTTTTTTACAACTGTAACAATTTTTCCTATGGCGAATGGGTCCTGGTAGACTTTTATGGGGAACTCTAAATCTAACTGCAGCCTAGAAACTGTGAAAACTTGCTATCCTTTCAACCTTAATAGGGACTCATTCACCCTATGGTGAATGGGTCCTAGTAAGTTTTTCCCAAAAACCCTAAATCTAAATTTGAAGCTCTAGACTTGCAATTCCTTCCTGTAACTTGAAATTCCCACTCTCGGATCGAGATCTATCAAAAATTTGCAAAAAAAATTAGTCTTTTGTTGGTGGATAGGGGTTTTCCTCAGTCAAACCCCAAGTTTGGTAATTGAACCTTGATGATAAATAGAAATCTAAAACCTAAAATGTGTATGCAATCCTAATCTTAAGTGTGTCAACTAAGATTAAGATTTCTAATAATGCAAAGAAGCCCTACACAAGTGTGTTACAATAGGATCCCAAAATGAAACATGAACAATGCATATGACCTACTTTAGAAGACCTCAAATCCCCTTAATAAGTCACAAATCTAAATATACCTCTCTTTAGGCTAAAAATAGAATGATCGTAGAAGATGTAATCACTTAGGAAACAAGTCATTAGTCTTGGTTGAATCTCATGGCACTTCTCCCAAAACCTAGAATCCATCACAATTCTCCATAGACATCTATCATCAATTCTTTAACAATGCTTGATCTTTGATGGAAAAATGAGCTTGAAGACTTGCAAAAACAATAAAATGTTGCTCCAGAATTCACTTTTTCTTGCTCCTTGCTTTTGAATATGAATACTTGATCTCATGTGAAATTCTTTCTCTTGTCTAGTGTAAAAATGAAAGTGAAACTTAGATTTATAGGCTTCCTTCTCTAATTTTCAATTATTAGATCCCAAAATCCAACATGTAAGATTTGAATTTTGAACCTTAAAATACCCCAAAAACATATAAATTTTAAAGGTGGGTCCTAGGTCTAAGTGAGGACCCATTCGCCATGTGGTGAATGGGTCCTAAGCCACTTACCTAGGGCACACATTAAACAAGGTTGAATATTATGCAAAAATAGGGTCATAAAACTAAGTGAGGACCCATTTTCCCTATGATGAATGGGTCTTATGTTACTTACCTAGGACACATATCTTCCAAAGTTGAGTGTTGTGAAATGGCATTTATGAATGCCATGCTTTATCCCTTGGAATTTGTAATTAATTAGGCTTAAATTTGAATTAAAGGGGCCAAATAAGGAAAATTGACCTCACTTAATTAATAAAGCCCTAAATTAATGTGAAAGTGTAAAGGTACACCTTACAACATAAAAAATAAGGCACCATTAAGTCAATTTAGTTTAAAAGGGCCCTAAACTTAATGTGAATATATAGAGAAACATATTACAACATTGAATCAAGGCATAAATAAGCTTATTTTTTATTAATTATTTCCAAATTAAGTGTGAAAAAAGGGATACTTTTTTCCTACACTACACATGCAAAGGTGGTAGATCTTGCTCAATTGCATATTTACTTTCAATATTTATGCTATAAAGCTTATTTGAAACGTTTGTACTAGTAGACAAGAGTAGTGCTAGCGAACCAACATCTATTTCAACATTTGTTTAGTAGGTATCATGTGTGATTTAATATTGTAATGCAGCACAAACACGTTTTCTACTTACGTAGCAATCATAGTGGTTCCCTTGTGTATGGAATCTACAAAAAATTAAAACATCCAAGTTTGTAAGTCTATGTGGAAGATATTTTTCTATCAATTTGATATCTTGTGGAAAACTGATTGTATGACCACTATATTTGTATTAGCCACCATGAGCATGGGTCACTTGGATGATTGGACTCACTCATTCTATTAACATCTCTTCTACCTGGGTTAGATTTTTTAACTCAGCTGGTTGTTTTCCCGGATCCATGTTATTAGATGATGAAAAACAATGTCTACCTTTTTCATGAAAGCATCTACTACAAATGGGACCATCGGATGTTGAATTGGTATGCATGCCAGGGTAGCGTTCACTACATAATGTACATGTTTGTAAATTTGATAGTGCATCTATCCTTTTTTGAAATATTTTGGAAGTTGCAACGAAGTTGTTATTTACTTCTATAAGGTTGTTGTTTAAGTGTGAATAGTTTGTGTTGTTTCATGGAAACTCATGAATTTTGTTTGGGAATATTATCCTATTGGGGGATAATTTGTGTGCACATGTGTGTTACTTTTGAACTGGTCTGAATGAGTATGGCTTAGTCCAATAGTAATTGGGTGATCCATGGATTGGATAGATTGTTGTTCCATTTGACGCATACGACAATGAATACTTATTTCTTCTTTATGGTAGGAATAGTAAGCTTGGCTAATTTTGCGAGACTTTAACTTTTTCATTTCCCTTTGAACAAATTTAGTTGGAACATTTGTAGGGGTGGAGATTACCATTATAAAGGAAAATAATAGGTCTTACTATCGATACAAGCAATAATGAGAATGTATGCAAGTAGATAAGATTAATTAGAACAAATATTAAAAACATGTGTAAGCATTATTATTCAGTAGTATAAAGCAAGAGCTCAATGAAAGATAGGAAAAACATCATTTCCATAAGTACATTATGTAAACATGGATAAACTAGGTTTTGTAACATACATTATGAGTTTTGATGACCAACATTGGCCCTAATCTATTAGACTTGGAAACAAAGGAATAACAGTAAAGCCAGTTGTGTTGCCTTAAGAATTAAAGTTGACATGAAGTACTAAAAACAAAAATTCCACAGAAAATATTGTGTATATGTGGATATGAATGCTAAGCTTCTTCCTCATCCAATCTAGCTAGATGACTGAAATTTTGAGGAAAGGTGACCTTTTGATAGTCATAAGTCATAACAACATTGTTCACAGTGTTTGATTTGCATGTTAAAGAAAAACTTGTGCAAAAGTTATGTTAGATTAACAATGTTACCTTCACGAGTTTAAACATGCATAAAGTAATCTCCTAAGGAATACAAGTTGGAAATTTTCCTATGGTTCAAATTTCAAAAAAGACTGCCTTGATGATAGCACAAGCTCACCCATTGCATAATGAAAACAATTTTTCATTGTTATTAAGTCAATTTAGAGACCATGCTTGGAAATACTTTTTTTTGAAAGAATTTGTTTGCTATGGAAAGTGAAAAGTTTTATCTACTTGTCGGATACAATTTCCCTGTTATTTGCATGTTATTTCAACTGTAATCCTAAAGGAAATGCATACTTGGCTTCTATTCTTGCACTTACCAACATTACAATAAATATGCAGTTATAAACAAGAGTTAAATAAAATCAAATTGTTTTTATGGTGATGGACCATTGAAATGCCCATAAACAATAAGTTAGTACAAAATTTGAAACTCAATAGAAAAACTTTCTAATGAATGTCTTACAACCACTTTGATTCATCGTGTTTGTTAGAACAAATAGCGTGTTGGGGAGACCTAAAGCATTAGACCTAAGATCATCACTCTAGAAATTATTATAGCACACACTTTTAAACCACCTTTTAACCAAGAAGCTGTCAGACCTTGCCACCCTAGACAAATTTATGTTCTGTCAATCCGATCAACAATCCTATTTGTTGATAAGATAAGTGGCAAAAACAACATAGATACCTATCATCTTTGGGCAGAAACAATGAGGAATAGTGTTAGCTACAATATTTACTTAAAAGGAGACACAGAACAACAATAACCTATGTTGCCTGTTCAGGTTTAGCAAAAAAATTCCCAGGTTTGTTACAGTTGGATTCGACTGTTTAATTATATATAATTTGAAACAACATTATGTATTGAATGATTTCAGTTATGAAATTCATACATGGAAAAAATAGAACTATAGACTCTCCTCATACATATTTCAGATACATAATTCAAAAAAATACGCGTCTTGTATATCTATTGTTGTTCAACAAAAAAATACTTCTGACACCCACAAGAATGCTCAACATAAATCCACGGTCAGCAAATAATATATACAAAATTCCTATACATAATTCATATATTACATTATATTATTGCAACTTATGATGGTGATAATATTATGAGGATTATGCATATTAGTCACTTAATCCGAACAAGTGATAAAACAGCCTATCTTACATTATCATTATAAGCCATGGTATGCTTAGGCTTTTATTAGAATACCAAATTATATTAGTTTAAAGAATAATGGTATATATTATACAAATATAATATTAAATATACAAATAATATAATAGATAATGTAATATTCTAGTACATTATAAGAAAACTTAATAGATAATGTACTAAATTAGTATATATTACATAATCTAAATGTTAATGCTATTACTCAATATATAAATCAATTAAATTTGTTAGGTCCAATGTAGTGGTTATAATAGTCACCCTGGACTATTATATTATGACCTAAATTCATACTAATCAATAACTGTCTACAATCTAATCCCACTGTACTTCATTATATTATGATGTTTATGGGAAACATGTGAACCCAATAACATAGGCAATACCATTAATTTCAAAGATTTTACACTCCTAGTAATGGAAGAGGATGACAATGACCAACTTTGAACTTGTTTGCTATGGAAAGATATATTTGGCCAATCACGTTGATTACTAAAAGTAACAACAAAAACATAATAGACTTGTCATCTTTGGGGACATAGTGAGGAACAAGGTCCTCTAATATATACTTAAAAAGGTGATACAAAATAACATCTTTGCTAAGTTCTGATGTTTTGTAATCCAAATATGCATAAGGATGATAGTGACCCCCAAAAGACATTTTTTAATATTTAAAACCTTTACAAAAATCTTCTTCAGTAGTGAGCTAACCTAATCAAAACGTAGAAGTATCATAACTACAGTATCAAGTATTATCTGTATTGGACATATCAAAGAGTCCATTGGGCAACAACTTATTTTCTTGATAAAAAATCCAAGAGATAAATTTTGGTGATGGTTGCTTTTAAGCATCTTTGAATGTCAGTTTCATTAGTTGTATATAAAAGGGTGAAGAGATAATATTTGAAGAAAGCTTGTTTAATTATAGCTACAACACTCATTTCTACTTCCAAGTCAAATTGTAGCATATATAAATCCTTTACAAAGATACCAAAAAGGCTAGTGGTTGAATCTTCAAAAGAAACAACCCATGATGTTCTTATATGATCTACAAGCTTTATTTGAAGTACTGTAGTGATGAAAAATGTACCCCTTTACATTTTCTCACTTGTTTGGACTCTCCTAATTAAAATGAACTTAATTATGCCTTAATTTAGTGTTGTAATATGTAGATTTACATCTTCACACTAAGTTTAGGGACCTCTTTATTAAAATGGAATTAATTATGCCTTAATTTAGTGTTGTAAAATGTATTTATTTACAATTTTACACTTATTTAGGGACACTTTAATTAATTGAGCTTAATTAGGCCTTAATAAGCCCTATAATTCATTTACAAGCCTAATAAATTACATTTTCCAAAGAGAAAACCTGACATTAATTAATGCCTATACATTACCCTTCACCTTGAGCAATGTGTGTCCTAGGTTTAGGGACCTAACACCCATTCTCCCATGGGCGAATGGGTTCTCCCTAAGACTTAGAACCTATTTTTAAAGCATGTTTTGGCAATATTTTTATCATCCTAAATTCAAATTTCAAATGTCGGCTTGTAATGTTTTAATTTCAGGAAATTATGGATAAATATCTATAAATACAAGGTATTTTGATCAAATCAAGTCTAAGGAGAATTATCTAGCAAGAAGGAAAAATTAACAAGCGAAAATATTATTGTAAAGAGCATTCAAGAGCATATTTATTCATCATTTGTTGCAAAAATCAAGATCCAAGCATTATGTCAAAGTTATGTTCAATCATGCATGTTTTTGGAGCAAACATTGTGATGTAGGTTTCAAGATCAAGTTCAAGCATTCAAATCAAATATTCAAAGTAAGATCCACATCCATTGAAGCCATTTCATGCAAGATCAACATCAACATTTCAGTCCTTCAAAGGTTTAATTAAGGGTTTGGTGAGTTGCAACATTCCATTTGTTCATTCATCATTCCTTCATGTTTTTGATTAGTTAAGCAGGGACGGGCCCTAATCCCATGGTTATAGCCAACAGACAAAAAGGAACCGAAATAAGGTGGGAAACAACAACCAGATTAGCATGCAGGCCATCATTCAACATAGTAACCATAGTACAACCAATATTAATCAAAAATAATAATTTTATGCTAGAAAAATTAAAACTACGTAAATCATTGATCAAATCTATAGTGTCCCAGGTAGTATTCAACCATAACAGAGCTATTATAAAATAGCAATCTAAGATTATGAAACAAAAGGACAAAAAATGGAAAGCAGACATCAAAGCAGCAACAAGAATCCATTACTTGGTTTTCTTTAGAAGGTCCCCATATTCGCCAATGAGGGAGATGTACTCCCTCCAGTCAGGTCCCTTAGACTCATCCAACATCTTTAAGACATCAAGCTTCCCCTATTTTTCAACTTCCTAATAATTATGGTTTCTCTAGAAATAGCTCCCAACATCACCCTCCTCATCAGTCTATTAGTTACCTTCATTAGCATAACTAAAGCTTTCTCCATATCATCAACTTGAACCTACAGAAAAGTTAGAGTCTACTCTTCATGAAATTAGTACTTGAGTCCTCAGTATTAATCTCCATGCCCATATTCACAACATCTTGCACATTCTCAATATCATTCCTTCATGTTATTTCATTTAATTTCAAGGTTTAATTACCAAAATGGGGTTTGACCAACTCAAACCCCTATTCACCCAAAAATGAACATTTTTCCCCTCTTTTTGCATGTTGTAGATTTGCAAGGTGAAGAAAATTTGAAGATCTCAAAAGTTGCAAAATTGCAAAGTTGCATTTGTTATCACCTTTGTTGCTATCTCATGGAAACTCAGATCTTAGATTTATTTATGACTGTTTGACTGTGAAACCTGAGGAATAAGAAGTGCAAACATAGGAGCAGAGGACCCAAAAACTAGTTTTAAAACAACTCTACCAGGACCCATTCGCCATAGAGTGAATGAGTCCTCAAAAAACTTTTGAAAAATAGTGTTTTCTTAGTCATTCCTGTCAGGACACTTTGTGCCAGAACAAGACACTTTGCGACTATCTTTTAGACAAGTTTTAAGTGTCCTCCACTTATCTGATTTGCATGAAACAAATTGTGTCCATTAGCTCTATGTTTAATCTACTCATATTTGGTCTTACATTTCAGTTTTGAGTTGATTTACTATATTTAGTGTGTCTCCCAAAAGTGTTGTTTGGCCTTTACCCCCGTCTACACACACATAAAGGAAATTGCAAGATTCCTCAAAGAATTCACTCACCTAAGGGTTGTAAGTGGATTTTAACTTGAGGGATCTCATTTATTGAATGCAATAGAAGAATAGGTAGGCTCATTCACCCCATTTTGGCCTTTCTATTTATGGTAAGTTTGGGGAAACATTCCAAATTTAGTATAAAAAACCCTATATGTTTGAACCCTAACCCATTTTTCTATTTTTCATTTTGGTGAACCTAAGTATTTGAACATTCTATTTTTTTATCTGAGTGCATTCAAACCCTAAATCTAGGATTTTCATTAATTCATTGCATTTAGGGTTTCTAAATTTGACATAAAGTTGCATTCCATTTTAGGTGTAAACTTGCATTTTGCATTCATTTTAAATCTAAAAATTCAACAAAAATTACATAATGTTAGATTGATTTTGCATAGTATTTATTTAATAGCATACATTTAGTCACTTGAATTAGAAAATCGAGTTAAAATTACATTTCAAAAAGTGTCATATAGTTCATCATTTTTCCTTCATTGCACTTGCATTTAGACATCAAATTTTGGAAATTTCTATCACAAAAGTTACAGTCTGAAACTTGGAACAAAAAGAAAATATAATCACTTATAAATTGCATTTTTCATTTTTAAAAACCCTGTATTGGGACCCATTCACCCTTGGGCGAATGAGTCCTTTAGGGCTTATATAAACGAACTTTTTTGAGCTTTTTATGGTTTTTTGTACTTCTCGGATCTCCTGGTAACCCATTGTTTTAGTTTGGAAAGTTCTAGGAAACTCTATTTTATGAAATGGGCCTAAATCATCCATTTAGTGTAGTCATTTTAAATCATTCCAAAAATTATTTCAATATTGAAAATAATTAGATTTGTAGGACAATTGTTTATATTTTTAAGCATTGCATAAGTTGGATAGATTACTTTTCATATCAACATGTTTCCTTTTCAAAGATGTGGATTTGACATGGTTAAAATTGAATTGTATAAGTACAATATCCCCTCTTATGAGTTCAATTTAGGGAAAATAAGTGAGGTCATTAAGAAACATGTTATCCATCTTTCCTAGTTATGGCAATAGCTTAGTGGAAGAGAACCAAACCATTGACACATTCCTTAATATCACCTTTCCTATCCTTCACTCAATCTCTACTATCTCCCCCATTTTTGAGGATGATATGATTCAAGAGGATACAACCATGGATAATCATGAAAACCATAATTGTTCTTCTCCTAGTACCTCTCCTATTGGTGATGAAGGTATCTTGGTGAAAGAAGATACAACCATTGAGAATCATGAAATTCTTGTTTGTCCCTCTCTTTATCCCCCTTGGGAAGATATTATGACACAAGAAGATGATATCATTGACATATTTCTTAGCATTACTTTACCTAGTCTCCATTCATCTCCCAACACCTCCCCCACTTGTGAGAATGCTTTAGTGAAAGAGGATGCAATCGTGGACAATCATGACAATCACATTTGTCCTTCTACCAAAATCTCTTGTATTTGTGAAGAGGATATTTTGGTGTTAAGAGATCCAATGATTGAGAGCTATGCCAATCCTATTTTTTTATTTTCCCCTACCTCTCCTACTCGGGAAGACATTATAGGACATGGGGATGTAATTGTAGGTAACCATGACAATCAAATTTTTTCTTCTCCCAATATCTCTCCTAGATGTGAAGAAGATAGTTTGGTGTTAGAAGATACACTTATAGAGAGTCATGAGAATCTCGTTTCTCCCTTTCTTAATGCTCCCACCATTTGGAAAGATCTATTTTATTGAAAGGATTCAATCATTGGTAAGCAAGAAAATCATATATTTGTTCTCTTGATGCCTCCCTTACTTGTGATGAAGCTATCTTACAAAATCTAATCATGGAATGTGATCAACATTTTGTTTTCTCCTCTCCTAAAATCTCTCCTACTAGGGAAGATATAATAGTACAATAAAATGATAGAATCGATATATTTCTTTCAAACAATATTAATGTGGCTTCCTTAGATGAAGATGATGAAGTGGCATTAGACTCCCCTTCACTAAGAGATCATGAAAATAAGGACAATTCTTTTGACATATGCACATTAGATATCCCTTGAAGCAATCTCCTGAGCCACTTCTTACCATCTACCCACCCTTACAACAACCTCAAGTTCAAAATAAACCCGTACTTGTCTTAGAACCACCTACAAGGAAACTTGATAGTAACATTTTTTTGCAGCAACCGAGTTACAATACCGCTGCTCACACATATAATACAAGGAATAATAGGAAACCACAAACCACTCCCATTTTATTACCATTACCTCAACCTATTTTTCCTAGTATTCCTCATTTGGCTCTACATAGTGGAAAGGAGTATGAATTTGTTAAACAACTTGAAAACACTCCTACTAAGATATCCTTATGGTATCTTATTCAAGTCTCGCCTATTTATCATAACATGCTTCAAAGTGCTTTACAAAAAGTTCCTACCCCTCCTAATGTGCAACCAAATGAGGTGGTAGCCCTAATTCAAGGTATGAATTCAATCAAATTAGACATTACTTTCCATCAAGATGAGTTATCTCCATTAGAAGTGAAAATAAATAAATGAAGCTCTCATGATTTTAGCCCTTGTTAATAAGGCAGGGATAAAGATAACTCTGATTGGAAATGGTTCAATGCTTAATGTGTGTAGCGTACTCCTTCTTGATAGGATTAAAATAGACAAAAGCCAAATTCAACATGATTCTTTATCCATTCATGGGTTCAATAATGTAGGGAAACAACTGCTTGGTTTGATCACATTACCTATCACAATTGGAAAGGTTACATTGCAAACTCCTATCCATGTTATGCCTAAAAATATTTCATATAATATTGTTTTAGGAAGACCATGGATTCATGAGATGAATGTGGTGCCTTCTACTCTTCATAGTAAATGAAGTATCTTTATAAAAAAAAATTGTACACAATCAAAGTTGATCCTGAACCTTACAGTGCTTTACAACTTGAAAAATACAAGGAAATTCCTTTGAAAATATTGACACCAACTATACAAGTGGAACCCATGCAAGAGAAATAAAAAGAAAAGCATGTTGAAGAAGTACAAAGTTATTGGAAGATGATTGTGGATCATTAGATTTCACACCTAAATTTTATGGGAAACTAAAGATCATAACAAAAAAGTATGAAAAGGGAAAAGAACGAGTGGTAATGTCAACACAAAATTCAGAAGAACACTCAAAATAATCCACCTCAACCACTTTAGGAGAAGAATCAAATTACACAACAAAATTTGATGAAGTTGATTTTGAACAACCACCAAATCCAAAAGAAATGGAAAATATTTATGGAAGAGGTTATGAACTTTTGAAATAACTTGGTTATAGTGGAAAAGGATGTGGTGCTAGAGAACAAGGTACCTGTGTCCTTATAGAGCCTAATACACAAGAAATGACTAATGGTATCGGTTATTGTCCCTTGAAAGAAACAAAAGAATAAAAAAAACCTTCACTCAATACCAACACTATTACAAAATATTCTTCTAAGACAACTTTAACCTTAGTACATCCTGAACTAATATAAACAACTAGTGGTCTTGGTTATTGTCCCTTGAAAGAAATGAAAGAATAAAAGAAATCTTCGCTTAATATAAATTTCGTCACACAAAATACTATTGATTGGAGTTCATTAGATTCTACACCCTCCTTTAAGGGAGAGTACAAAATATCAAAATCTAAAGAGTCTTGTGTATGTATGACACCTTGTAAGAAAGAGATATCTTTGTGGCAAACAAAAGAAACATCTTCAACTATTGATCAAGAGAGTATCTTGTCAAGACTCCTCCAAGATCACTTGATATCTCTCCCTCTAAGAACATGAAAGAAATTTTACAACAAAATCTCATTTTGTGCATATCATAGAGCTCATGGTCATTCTACTAATGAATGTAAGGATTTGAGTAATAAAATTCAACACCTTCAAGATTGTGGTGCTCTTCCTTGTGTTGATGCACCTATTTCTTCTAATTGATATTGATTTTTCATCCTATCTTGTTTCTCATCACTATGAGGAATTAGTAGCTTTATGTGTCTTTCTCTTTGTAATTCATGGTGGTATAATGTTAGGTGCAACCATATTTCCCTTGGTAGCAATATGATAGTTCTTGATGGTTGTTTTTGTTTCTATAATTGGGGGGCATCGATAACTAGTTTTTCAAGGTGTGGATTCTTCTCAAGGGTCACCTCTTCCTCTCTTCTAATTAAAATACCAAAATAGAAAGTATGTTGGAATTTTAAGTGGGGGACATATGGTCCCCAATTAAATGTTTTTGTGTTCCCCTCTTAGTGATGATATTATATACCTCCTAGAAAGTGTGAACTTTTTATTCAAAGCGTGGTCTTCTCAATTCATGTGATGTGTCTTCTTCTTGGTGATATTGTGTTTGATTCCCTTCAAGAGTGTGACCTTTCTTGTCGTATGAATTTCATCTTAGTGGTGATGCTATGAGTTGCATTCCCTAAGTTGTGAATATTTTATCCTAGACTAGTCCTCTCTTGGAGACATTAAGCACGATGTTCCCCAAGGTGAAGAAGACTTGGCATGACCTAAGCAAAATCCCTTTGAACATGTCTTATTTTATTTTAATTTTTTTTCATAGGTGCTTAGCATAATGTAGCTTGTTAGGCCTTATGAAGCTTGAAGTTATGTTTTTTTTGTGGTTCCTTATTGAAGTTATCATAGGGATAGCTTTGGTATAGTATGAGAGCCTAATAAGATTCTCTCATTTGCCACCCCTTTTTGTATGTTATGTGGTTCCTTATTGAAGTTATCATAGGGATAGCTTTGGTATGGTATGGGAGCCTAATAAGATTCTCTAATTTTCCACCCTTGGGGGCTCACCTAGTGGACAACCGAAGTTCCATTAGTTAGTGTGAGCATGTGTTTTTTTTGCATAGTGGACATCGAGTTTTGCTTATGAATTTTTTTTTTGGACAAATAGTCAAGGCGTGATCCACATTGCATTGGACAGTTGAGGCTTGATCCACCATTTTTATTTTTATTTTCTTTAATTCTTTGACATTGTATGTTTGGGTATCTTGTCTTACTCCTTCATATCATACATCTTGTGTGTGTCCCTTTGTGATTATGTTGGTTTAACGTGGGATCTTGGATCCTGAGGGCTTAGCCACCTCCTTGATCTTTGTCATCCTATACCATCCACATTGGTACACTTGGACCCCTCAAGTGATGAAATTTTTTCTACTTTAGTGTGAGTTTGCGCTTGCACTCATCCTCTCACTAAAGTGGTGGCTAAATATAGTGACGAAAAAATGTACCCCTTTACATTTTCTCACTTGTTTGGGCCCTCCTAATTAAAAAGAACTTAATTATGCCTTAATTTAGTGTTGTCATTTGTATATTTACATCTTCACACTAAGTTTAGGGACCTCTTTATTAAAATGGACTTAATTATGCCTCAATTTAGTTTTGTAAAATATATTTATTTGCACTTTCACACTTATTTAGGGAGCTCTTTTAATTAATTAAGCTTAATTAGGCCTTAATAAGCCCTATAATTCATTTACAAGACTGTTAAATTACATTTTTCGAAGGGGAAATCCTAAATTAATTAATTCCTATACATTGCACTTCACCTTGAGCAATGTGTGTCCTAGGTGTAGGGACCTAGGACCCATTCACCCATGGGAAAATGGGTCCTCCCTAAGACCTAGAACCCATTTTTAAAGCATGTTTTGGTGGTATTTTTATCATCCTAAATTCAAATTTCAAATGTCGGCTTGTAATGTTTTAATTTCAAAAATTAAGGATATATCTATAAATATAAGGTATTTTGATCAAATCAAGTCTAAGGAGAATTATCTAGCAAGAAGGAAACTTTCACAAGAGAAAATATTACTGTCAAGAGCATTCAAGAGCATATATCTTCATCATTTGTTGCAACAATCAAGATCCAAGCATTATGTCAAAGTTATGTTCAATCATGCCTATTTTTGGAGCTAACATTGTGATGTGGGTTTCAAGATCAAGTTCAAGCATTTTGGTCAAAGATTCAAAGTAAGATCCACATCCATTGAATCCATTTCATGTAAGATCAACATCAAAATTTAAGTCCTTCAACAGTTTAATTAAGGTTTTGGTGAGTTGTTACATTGCATTTGTTCATTCATCATTCCTTCATGTTATTTAATCTCATTTCAAGGTTTAATTACCAAAATGGGTTTGACCAAGGCAAACCTCTATTCACCCAAAAATTAAAAAAATTCCAATCTTTTTATATGTTGTAGATTTGCAGGTTGAAGAAAAGTTGAAGATCTCAAAAGTTGCAAAATTGAAAAGTTGCATTTGTTGTCACCTTTGTTTCTATCTCACAGAAACTCAGATCCTAGATTTATTTCCAACTGTCTGATTGTGAAACCTGGGGAATCAGAAGTGAAGACATAGGAGCATAGGACCCAGAAACCATTTAAAAAAATGATCTATCAGGACCCATCACCATAGGGTGAATGAGTCCTTAGACAACTTCTAAAAACAACATTTTTTTAGAGTCATTTATGTCGGGACACTTTGTGACTATTTTTTGAGAAAATTTTTAAGTGTCCTCCACTCATTTGATTTGCATGAAACAAATTGTGTCTATTAGCTCTATGTTTAATCTACTCAAATCTAGTCTTACATTTCAATTTTGATATGATTTACTATTTTTATTGTGTCTACGAAAAGTGTTGTTTAGCCTCTACCCTAGTCCACACATACATAAAGGAAATTGCAAGATTCCTCAAAGAATTCACTCACCTAAGGGTTGAAAGTGGATTTTAGCTTGAGGGATCTCATTTCCTAAATGAAATAGAAGAATAGGTGGGTTCATTCACCCCATTTTCCCCTTTCTATTTATAGTAAGTTTGGTGAAACATTCCAAATTTAGTATAAAATCCCTATGTGTTTGAACCCCAACCCATTTTTCCATGTTTCAAGTACATACCTATAATTACAATATGCAAATGTAACTTTACACTTTGAGAAATACCACGACTCATCTTCAACTTGCACAACTCTTTTTTTACATTGTTTTCCTTCCAACTCAAGGGGACAAGATGGATAGAAAAAATAATTTGATTTGATGAATTGCACAGTTCCTTTCAAAATGCATTGGAAAGATTGGTTCATGTGCATAGTATGTTCTTCAATAGCAACAATTGTCCTTCTAGTGATTAGGAGGGGAAAACGTACAACTTGTGTAGATGATGAGACAAGATCATTTCCATCCTATGAAAACCAAGATTTTAGTTATTTTGTTTCATTTATGATTGGGTGAATAAAGAGTTGTGTACTCGCCAAAGTGCTTACCACCTTTCCATCATATTATGTGACACATCCAAATTTTACTGCAAGAACAACAACATTATGTAAGCGGTACATCTCTTGGAGTTGTGCACCTTCTTTTTGAGTGGTTGGACCCCATAGAGTCACATTAGCAGTAGAGGAAGTCATATCCATTAGCTTAATACTTCTTCTAAGAGCCTGTGAGCCATCCCTTCTTCTTACTGTAGAACTCGGTTCAACACAAATGACAATTCAAATATTATTAACAAGGGAATTTTTGGTGATGTGGAGAATGTCAATGAGGACTGTGAAAGAAAATGGATGCTTCAGAATTGCAAGGTCATCTTCAGAGGGTGAAACCTTGGAATCATCCAATAAACAAATTTCAAGTTGGCTATTGAGTTTTTTGTATAATCTATTAGCTGATTTAATAGTCCCCCTAGATATTGTATAGATAGCTCCAACTTGAACATTCTTGTAATGAAAATCTGCAACATCATTGAAGCAAGTGACATGTATCTCAGTACCATCACAATCAATAATTTCAAAGTAGAAGACATGTCCTTTCCCCTTTTGAGTGTTGAATTGGTGTGTTTCTTTTTTCATTGTGACATGACCCTTTATAAGCCATCTTGTTTGAAATGGGTTCAAATTTTTGATACTATTAATTATGGAGGCACTCTCTTTCCTCAGCTGGGATGAGCTTATTCCAAAGAGGGTTCTTCATGGATTTTTCTTTGCTATTGTGTCATTCTCGGGCATATCTGTGGATGAAACAAGTGAATATGTGGCATGTAGATGTTGGTTTGGTTCATTAAACAAATAGATTGGTTGACCAATGATATCATGGTGTGAACATGTGATTTCTAGGTTTGAGATGACAATCCACCTATATAGTTAAAATGAGTAAGTAGTATGAATAGAAACAAAATTTAAATGGTGGATTGAAGAATTCTATTCTATATTCAATATATTAGAAGTCTATAAGAAATCAACTAAACACATTCTCTCACATTGACATGCAACTAATAGGGAAAGTGTATCCTACAAGCATAAGTATAGATCCCTTTTGGATTTCTTCTAAATCGATGCAGGTATTGTATTTATTTGGAAGAGTAGCCTTTTACTTATGAACTCTATCAGATAGATCTATTTTATATGGGGTTGTTGATTCAGGACTATGGCCAAAAATAGCTATATCTATTACTTGCAGGCATGGTTGTAATTTCAACTTGCCATCATTTATCATTGTGATCGCATTGGAAATCAATGAATACATGCTTCCATGTGTGTAAAGTACTCCTATGAAAGTACAATACATATGAGAAGTATTATGGTATGAAGGTAAGTTGCAAATGTGTACTTTATGAAGTAGTGATTGACAATGAAGTGGAAATAATATTGTTTACTTAATTATAGATATATGTACCACATATTGAATAGAGAAAATTTACTTACTATAAAAAATCATAATTTTTTTTTAAACAATGTACTAACTAGGTTCAAATAATGTATGAGTGAGTTTATTTTATGCTAATAAATAGCTTTAGATAAACATGTTTTTTTCATTTCAAAGTGTTTGTCAATTTATTTGTTGTGTGCTTTTGTAACAAGATAATGTCATAACGTAGCTTCCACCTATGCATAATGAAAAAAAACAAGGGAAAGGTGGTGAGAATTAAGAGTATAGGGAAAAAAGGATAAGATAGTAGTGTAATTTTCATAATTCAAAATAATTTATACATTTCAAACCATCGATAACATACATCAGCAATTCATTTGGAATATGTTGATAGTTGAAGTTCGAATACTCATTAAAAATTTTCACAAACTAAAACAACAATAAAGCATTCATGGTCATTATCTCTATTCAACATCAAAAATTAGTTTAGACCATCAATCACAACACTATTGATCTTCTTAAACAACTCATACAAAGCTTCTACTTCACTCACACTAACTACAAGAAATTAGGAAGAATAGAATCTAAAAATGTTAGAAAATCATTCTCATATTCTAGAAAAATATTTTAGTCATCTCTAAAAGTTGTGTACAATGATTTATTATTCTTTTCTAGAGACAAAGCAAGTCTTCTTAAACAACTAGTGATACATATCTATTGTGAAAGACCAAAATAGTAGAGAACCCGCTATTTAACATTTGCATTGAAAAAATAGATATAAGGTCCCTCAAGTAAAGTTGTGTTATAGATCTAATCATAGAAGATAAATATGAAACAAAATATAATATCTCTAACACACTGTTGTAAATAAGGACTGCAAATAAGAGCAATCCTAAGTAGCCAAGAAATACAAAACCTCTGTTACAATTTATTGACAATACCAACTATTAGATTATATATATTTTATATTAATTATAGAGAATTACATATCATTGAGGCTCATTACATATCACCCATTAGTTACAAATGGCTAGAGTTCAATGTATAGAGCTCCAATTTACTCACATAGATACACAATTACAAAAGAACCACCTTACAATACATGTTTTGAATGTTATGTACTACTTAGGATTTAAAAAACATTATCCATATTTCCTTTATTACCATCCCTTGTCTCTGTCAAGCCTTGTTGTCTCCAATTGCACTAGTGCATCTATTGCTTCCTACTCCTCTATGTACTTCTCCTCTATTCTTCCTTTCCTATTACTCTTATCCCCCCATTTCCTTTTGGATTCCTCCTTTAGATCTTCCTGAAACTTGTGCATAGCCCTTAGGAATGCTTCAAACTTGGCTGATTATTTTTCCATGAGTGCACGTACCTTGCATCTTGGATGTCTGCCTCAATTTTACTTTTTTCAAGGAACCTCCAGAATTTATCTTTTGAGACCTTGAAGGTTAGATATACCTACATGGCAACATCAAACATGATGAGTCCTTTACAATACTCAATAAGCACCCTCCTTTGCCCCTTAAATTTTTCATTATTTTGAGCTTTCCAGATAGCACAAAGTATTTATGTGGATAGACACAACCAAAACAATGAATTAATCTTGTTCATTAAAACATCAGAATCAAAAAGAAGTTTTCCTACATTTGGATCATCATTGTTGTTCCAGATGTTTGGATTATTGCAGAATATTTTGTAGACTTCTTTAGCAAACAAACTCTCAAAAAAATTGTGTCTAACTGATTCAGGTACTCTACATATAGTGTAGATATCTATATTATTATGTGCAATTTTAAAAGGTAGCCTTTGTAATAGTAATAACCATCTAAAACATGCTTTTTTTGGTTCCAATTCCTTTGCCCAATTCTTCTTGAAAATTTTCTTCCATCATTTTTTATTTAGATTAATGCCCCATATTTTATTAATCTGTTCTATTAGATCCTCATGATCAGTCAAGGAGCAGTATATTAGCTTGGTGTTTATCCTTCTTAGATTGCTACCATCCTTCCATTTTAATTCTTTGTACTAGAAACCATTTGTTTCAATTTTCATAGGAAATTGAAATTCTTTATGTAGACATGAAAAATATCCTAATCAACTAACTTCAATTCTTCCTTGATCATTTCTTTACTAACTAATGAATTGAATAATCTTTATTTAATTACTTATTTCATCACAATTCCTCTTAAAATCAGATAATAGATGTTGTCAAATTATTTTCCTCTTTTAATTAAATAAATCAACTTTAATATTTGATTAAATCTAATTTTCCTCTTTTAATTAAATAAATCAACTTTATTTGATTAAATCTAATGTTCATCTTTTAATTAAATAAATCATTCTATTTGATTAAATCATATTCTCTCTTTAATTAAATAAATCAACTATATTTGATTAAATCTTAAAGTCGTCTATTCTAATTAAATAAATCAACTTTATTTAACTAACTTCTAATGTTCTTCATTTAATTGAATTAATCAAATTTATTTAATTAAATTACTAATGTCTCAAATTCTTCTCATTTTCATTTAAATAAATCCAAAAATATAAATCAAATGTCAAATCAAACTAACCTCCATCTAAGTTAATTAAATCTTGATTAAGTCCTAACACTAATCCTCTTTCCTCTAGCTTTTGCAACTTGCACATGTAAATCAATTTATTTGATTTAAATTCTTCTATTTCATTCAAACATGACATCTTATTAGAATATTCCTCTATTTTGAAATCTCCCTCCCAAAAGGACTTGTCCATCCAACAAGGCATTAAAGGCCTCTTACATGTCCTTTTTTCTTGAGCCAAGTGACATTAACTCCTCTTTCTTCTCCCTCCAACATGTCATTTCATTTATTTTAAACTTTCACCTAATTGCATTTATTTGCACATTGATCAAAATGTGCTCAACCTTCCTCCATTAGCATGTTGACAAGTGGCGCAATGCCATTGGCTCATGCTTTGTCCCACATCCTTCATGTTTCTCATTCTTCTATCACTCTCTTCTGTAAATAGAGGATTCTTCTATTGATTTTGGATCCACAACTTTATCCAAGATCACTATCTTCATGTTTTGAGCAATTTCATCCACTTTCATCAAGTTTTCATAGTTTTTATCATTTCATACTAGGTTATTGCACATTTTCATAAAGGATCAACAATCTTCATCAAAGTTCATCGAAGCTTACAAGGAATTGGGAAAGCGCTCTTTTCCGCATCAAAATAGCACCAATTCCCTCATGGGATTGAGGGTTTGAATGTCTTGAGCAGGATTTAGTAGCTTTTATTTGATATTATTTGCTTTTTTTCTTGTTCTTTGCATTTGAATGAATTGAATGGGGAATGATTGTTTTAGATGTGTTTGATGACTAACATTGTGTTGTTTTTCTATGTTTGAGTAGGTCTAGATCAACCATTCACATTTTGGCACTAGAGGGAGGGAAAATCTTCAAGAATTGACACATTTTTTCCAAAAAAATTGTTTTTTTTAAATTTTTTGTGTCTATACGAAACTATGACATTGCAAATGATAAACAATGCCACTATCATTCTAGCGTCGCTATATAGTGATGATGCATCAGCTTCAAAGGGCAACGCTACTTTCATTTTCCTAAGGGTCTGACCAGTCAAACTCCAAACAACGCCACTGGGTGAAATAGCAACACATTTGTGGTCTTTGTTTCTCCACAAAGCAATGCTGACTTCACCAGTACACTGCTGACCTGCTCCAAATAGTGACACCTTTGCGGATTGTGCCGCTGGGTTGGGTAAAAGTCAACTTTCAAGTTATTATGACATGTTCTTTTTTTCTTTGATCATTTTGAACCTTTAACCTATTTTGTGGTTCTATTTTTTGTAGGATTAGTCAGTTTTTGTAGGTTGAAGTGATCAAGAGGGAAAGGAGAAAGCAAGGAAAATACTTCTTATGACATCTTATTTCTATTGTATCAAGTGTTTTTAAACACTTTGGAAGCAATTATAATTCCAATCTAAGGATTTTGATATCTTCAAGCTTTAGGACTGAATAAATTTAATTTGGGTTTTAAAAAGAACAATAAAAGGGATTAAAAAAAAATTTAGGAACTTACTAGAGTTGGTTTTTGGATTTAAAAATTGAACAAGAAAAATTCACATTTTATCTTGGTGCTTAAAAAGAATCCATTACTACTTTGAGGTATAAAATGAACATGTGTCTTGTAATCTTTTTTACAAAGTAATCTCAATCAAAAGGGAATATGCACTTCTCTCGCCCTTCATGGCGATCTTGAGAATCAAGAGTCTTTTTGGTGACATTAAGTTGTATAAAAGATTTCCTACATATTTCAATTTGGGCTCATAAAATTGAACAAAGCTTGCTAATGTGAGTTAGGTATATCGTGTGTGTTCTCTCTTTGCTCTTGCAAACAAGGATCAATTGAACTACGAATGTGCTTGCTCACTATTGTTTACCTTTAGAGGGTCTCGCCTAAGACCAATTCGAAGGTGCCTCCAACTGGTTTTTCACTTGGGTCGGTATATAAATGGACAAGACTAAATTGTCAAGTCCTCATGGTATGTAGGCCTTAGCCGTACAGTGTCTTTTAGAATGGGGTACTACCGTAAAAAGTATAAGATTCCCTAGTAGGATTGATTAAAGTCTTTAGTGGCTTGTTGGATGCTTGCAAGGTGCCATGTCCTCGATCACCCTGACTAAGAACCAATTTGTTTAGAAGCCCGAATCCTTATCTATTTGTTGGTGCAATAACGATCATTATGAAGTTGTCCCACATTTTTGTGGATCTTAGTAGAGATGAGAAGTATGCCATGGGAGATTCATGGGTACTGAAGTTTTCCTAACCGCGAATAGAGTGCACTATAAGGGGGAGCCTATGTGGTCAAGCTTCTAATCATCCGCTAAGAGTAGGTGCAACTGGATTTATCCAAGTGGGAACTCAACAAATATTGTCTCATTCTATCCTAGGGATTGTGCAATCTTTGAGTCAGTTACATACTTTGCTTGGATCTAAAACTTTGAAAACAAACATTCAACATGAACATCAAATTTCAAACCCTTTAGGAGGAGCAAATACCTTTGAAGAAATCCAAGAGCTATTTCTTTCCCTAGGGATTCTATCCTTAGAGGTTTCTAAGTATTTGGATTTATATCTCAATTTTCTCTTACTAATGTCGACATTAGGAAACTATTGCCTTAATTTCCTTGATTTCCACATAATGGACCTTTTGGGATGAGAAGAAATTGGGACATTAGACATTTAGTTTGAAAAGATAAGCAAGAAAGTGTTTGTGGTAAAAGCAATTCATTAATCAAGATTAACTCAAATTGAACCCCACACATGTGCTTGGTATCTTTTGGTCATATGATTTTCCATGCAAACATTGGTCTTTTGGTTTGAGTTATTCATAGGGTAAAGCATGTTCTTCACTATCTTTGTCTTGTAAACAAGGTCCCTCTTAGGTTCATTTAGGATCAAATCAAACAATTCATCCATCCCAAACATTTATCATCTCCATCCCACAAACAACTTTAGAGCTTTGGAAACATCATTATCTAGACTTGGGTACATCCTTAAACCAAATCAAAATCATCTATTTAGTTAGGTGTGTTTGGATGAATCCTTCCTCACACACTTAGTTAAATTATCACCTCTTTGAACAAGTTTACCCTAAATATCATATCTAACATCTTAGGGTTTACAAGTTCATTATCCAATCAAAACAATCAAAATCAAATCCTAAAGTCTATCATTGATCCCAAGTTCCTAAAAGTTCAACACCGATATCACCCACCCCTTTCATCATTCATCTCATCATTGGTCCTAAATTCCTTAGAGGTCAACAAGGTCAAAACACAAGGAAAACATGGAATATAAACTTGCTCCATACATCATGAATGGTCTAAATCAAAGAAACTATCAAAGCATTACAATGCCAATTGATTATCAAAACTCACATTTATACAATCCATACATGGGATCATTATCTCCTACAAACCTCAATGGTACAAAAAATGTGAGTATACCGAATCTAAATTTTGGAACACCTTTCCCTATGGTAGATTTAAATCAAAGTCCAAACCTACAAATCTATCAACCAAACAATCAATGCATGAGTCTTCAACAAAAATAAATTATCCCACCAAATCCATACATGCCAAGTGTGAATATACCAAGTACAAGTTTACCAAACAAGAACATTTCAAATCCACACTTGGTAAACTTTGGGATAGATATGTTCATGAATCGTACAAATGTTGTTCAAAGTCCAAAAAAATTGTTGAAAACTCCATGTATTAAACCAAGTCAAGGTAACACCATGAAAAATGAAAGTTACCTAAATCAAGGAAATGTGATTCCCAACCACAACAAAGTTCAATTTCAACCTATAATGCCAAATCTAAACATCATCCCAAATCAGAACATTGTCCAAAATCAATTTTTCCATGATCCCATACAGACACTAAAAGTATACATTCCAAATCTGCTTGAACAAAAACCAAATCAACTATATCAAGGGTGTTAAGATCAAAATGAAGATCAAATTTTGCTAGATCAAATTGCTACACTTGCAAAAATAATTGACTCATTGCAACAAGAGACATCTCCACCCCAAAATCAATACACTCTTCCATTGGTTAAACCATGGCATCAAAGCATTGAGTTGTGTCCACAACCACATCAAGAACAATATCTCCAATGTGAAGAGGTTGGATATCAAGATCAACAACATCAACAAAAATCCCAATCACTCCATCTCGAAGATCAATCACAACTATCCATCAATGAGCACCTTGAAGATATTCCTACCTCATCCAATGATCAAATCAACATATATCAAGAGTCACTTTTCAATCATGATCAAAATCCACCAACAATACCCAATAGTGATCCAATTCAATAAATGTTAACATCATTTGATCCTATGGTTGAAAACAATGATAATTTCTCCACCACAATTGTTGAAAAAAATGATCAAGATCTACCCATCAATGAGCACCTTGAAGATGTTTCTACCTCATCCGACGATCAAATCAACATACACCAAGAGTCACTTTTTAGTCATGATCAAAACCCCTCAACAATATTCAACAATGATCTATTTCAAGGAGTGTTAGAATTATTTGATCCTTTTGACATAATCCATGATCCATTGACCAATGATCATTTTGGAAATGTCTCTATATCACCTAATGAGTTAGAGGACATATCTCAAGAATTTATTCCAAAGCATGATCAACATCTTTCACCATATTCTAGCAATGGTCCTGTCCAAGACATATTGACATCCTTTGAACTCATGGTTATAGATACTAAAGGGATCCTCAACTCAACATTTTATCCAAGTCCACTCAAAGATCAAGAGGATATTGAGCCACTTCCCATGCCTAATGACGATGTCCAAGAACCCTTTGTAAGCAATCCATCCTTTGAAACTGACCCATGTCAATAACTTGATCCAAAGCATGTCAAAAGCAATTCCAAAATTAATCAAGATCAATAATTTGTATCTCCAAGATACTACAATAATCTAATGGACACTCACCTATCTATACAAGATGTCACAAATAATGATTATATCCATATAGCACATACTCCTCCATCTACCCATGAGATGCTTTCTTTGGATGGACATGTAGATGATATTCATTCAAAACAAGAGTCTCATGCTCTTGATATCATTACCAACAAACAAGAGTCTCCTACTCTTAACATGTGTACACATGATCAAGATATAGAAAAATATAGAGACATATCAGAAATGAGTCATGAAGAAGGCTTCTACAGAAGTTGTGAATAAGAAACATTATGTGAAGGCATATCAAAAAATAATCATGAGGGAGACTTTTACATGGACAATGAATCATCAACACCTCTTGAAGAAACATTAAAATCTGATATTGCACAAGATCAAACCAAAGATATGAATCAGGAAGTTATCCCACTTATGGAGGATCCTATCACTTATAAACTTGGATCACTTACCATTTTTAGGGCAGTCTATCTTATCAATGAAGAACCTATCACCTTTGAAGATCCACGATAGAGAAAAGAAGGATTAGCACCTTGTTTCCAAGGTAAATCATATCTTATTGCAAATAAAATGTTTCAACAAATGAATTATCAAGGAAGAGGATTAGGCCTACATGAACAAGGTATCCTAGAACCATTGCAGATTATTAGCAATCCTAAGCATCAAGGTCTTGGTTATATAAAAAATTAAGGGATCTAAACATATCAGTGATACCTCTATAATACTAGCCAGTATTGGCATGGTGTGATGGTTTATAGGTGGCATTGATGTTCTTGCAACCAAGGTTCAAACCCCATTGGGGTGGTTGTATTCCAGTTCATAGCTCCGGTCAAAAGCATTTACCCCTTGAATAAAGATACCTCTATAATACTAGGGGCAACTTCGTCTCAAGTAAACGTCAACATAGGAAGCATGAAGAATCCTTATGATGAAACCAATGCCAATACTACAACCAGCCATGTCATGAATCTTCATCCACCCATCACCCCATCCAAAAATGGAGACCAACATCAAAAGAAATATTTGAATCAAATCCTAAAGAATATCATCAAAGCAAAAGAAGCTAAGGATCATAATGGGAAAATAAAATACACATGGATACCGAAGAATACAAAGAAAGATTATCTCTATCAAACTCCATCAGTCAAAGAAACTATGAGGCAAAATAAAAAAGGGACAAGTATCCATCAAAGATGTCCACAAAGGAAAAAAAAGGATTCTCAAGCAACATACAAAGTATATCAAGCAGTTGGTCCTAATTCCATGCACACTTTCGTATCCACCCATTATTGCTCATCTTCCCAAGTTTGGAGAGTCAAAGGTTCCAAACTGTCAACCAATCCATCTCCTATTCCTAAAAACACAACACTATCCACGCCTCCACAAATGATATCTAATTCTCACATTAACCATGTATTGGTAGCAACCCTTCATCATAAGAATTTAGAAGGCACTCTATTGTGATGTGCACATAAAGACAGAGTTAACTCCGGTATCAACAAAGTAGATCAAGAATCTCAAAAGTTGCATTCAAGTGAGTGTATCTTGGCAAATCAGCTTCTTAAGATATCGATGAAAAATTATGATAGAAGCATCTACATCAACACAACAAGGTGGTTTAGGATGAGCTTAAAATATTTCAGAAAAACCAAAAAAATATAAAAAAATATAAAAATCAAAAAACCAAAAAAATAAAAAAAGTCATGAAAATAGTAAAGATAAAAAATAGTCCTCTAGTGAAAACCACTACGGTGGCACTTTGGGCAAGTACCATGATGGAAACCTGGAAAATAGGCGTCATGTGTAGAATCGAGCATCTACGTGCGCTAGTTCAGGTGGAAGCATCTCATCTCATACATAATAAATTCATTCATCCATGAACCATTTATCCAATCTATTTTCATCCATCTACATCCATTTTCCAAATTATCTTGATCTTGATGAAATTTTGGTGTACAATTCACACTTGCTTATGGTAAACATCTTGACATGAGTCATTTTCATTGATCCTATCTACCCAACATTATCTGAGCCATGGAGCATTATCCAAATGAGCATCCTCTATTTGAACACCTTATCTTTTAACAAGATAACACTTGGAATCCTTTATGTGCTTACTAGATCCATCCATCCACACACCCATCTAGGCATCCATCCATGACATTTCAAACATTGCTAGACACTGGGGGTAGATATTTAAATCTTGCTTTGGGAATAAATCTTGATCTATATCTTCCAACTTATGTGGTGATCTAAACATTGACAAAATGTGAAATCAAATTGGTCAAAGCAGTTGTGATTCAAAATACAAATCACTAGCCCATGGTATATCTTGACAAGAAGAAGTTTTGTATCAAGCTTTATCTTTCATCAAACATCAATCCAAATAATCAAATATCAGTTGCATCTAACGTTTGCTTCAATGTCACATCAAATCATTCAAAACAAATTTTGTTCCAAATCAAGCTTCAAAATCCTGATCAATCAAATCCAATCAATCCATCATCATCTTGATATATCCTTCCCAGTCCTCATGTTACTTAACACTATCCTTGCATTGTTTTGTATTCTCAACAATGTTATCATCATCAATCCTGATCAATCAAATCCAATCCAATCAATCATCATCTCAGGATATCCATTCTAATCCTCGTGTTGCTTAAACACTATCCTTGCATTGTTGTGTATCCTCAACAATGTTATCATCATCAATCCATCAATCCAATCAATCAACCTTAGCTTGGTTTTTAACAAAATCCCAAAAAGATCACTGATATCATCACACATATCCATATCCAAATCATCAAAATCATGCAAAAATCCAAAAACATCCAAAACATATCAAAATCTCAAAACAGGTTAAAAAGTCAGAAAAAAAACGTCAAAAACATGGATCTGAACTACGTTGTCTCTGAGCTTAAACATAGGAAAGGCTAATCTTTGATCAGACCCTAAGAAAAAAAATCCAAAAACATTGATAAAATCTCATAAAACACAAAATCATTGGAAATTTTGAAAATCAAAACATTTGTAAAACATCTCAAAAATACCAAAAATAGCCTCAAAACATTTCAAAAATATCAAAAAATAATCCAAATATTTGAAAAAATCCACCCATCCCATTTCACAATCACTTGAAATAAATATTCACTCATACTAAATCATCGTCATCCTCAACCTTTGGTGAAACAATTGGAAATAAGTCTAGCAAGTTACAAAAGTGAAATCTCAAGCATCAAGGTCTCAAGTATAGGTCAGTAGGTAAACAATTTGGTCAACTCTTCGCATCAATAGCCCATCATCTAGTTTGTCCCAAATCATCTAATAACATCATGTCCTAGGATGCATCCTTCCTACAATGGACGTCAACATCAAACATCACCATAGTTTAGTCTTGGCTAGAGGTGTGAAGAACATTGGCTTGTTTTTGTACTTGATCTTTTCTTTTGATTTATCTTATTATGCTCATTTCAATGACCTCTCGATGATGTCTAATCAAAATTATTTAGAGAGAAAGGAATGGGGCATTCATCATTATCTTTTGTCTGTTGTGCTTGTTGGATGTTCTTGTAATATAACTTGGTGAATTCTTGCTTTGTTAGATGTGTATGGAAGGTGTTTTGGAAAACTTGTTGACTACCACATTGATAGGTTATACCTTTCCATGTTTTGGTTCGAGATGTTTGAAACTTTGGAAGTGCACCCTAGTAAGGTTTTTGTATGTCAGGTGTGAACAAGAATACTCCTATTTGTTTATCGAGTAAAAGTCCATCTCACTAGATACAATGCCATCCTTGTTATTTGTACCTTGATGCATTATATCTATGTGTGTTATCAAACATAAGGTAAGTAAGCTCTTTTAAAATCCCAATCCCTAGATAAGCAACGCATCATCATCATCCATCATCATATCTAATAAAGTCTCGATGACTCATAGAATTGTTAGACTTTTGCATCTTCTTGGAATCAAAGGATGATCCCTCTAATTCTTCTATCCTCTTTCACACTAACATGCTATCATGACATGCATCCATCCTACATTCATAACATCATCTCACATTCATTGCATTATCATTTCAGTTGTTTAGGATAATATAGATTGGTTATTCTAAGCATCTTAAAACCATCTCATTTTCATCATCATCATAACCATCCATATGTCCATCTTGAACCTCTTTGTTGCGAGATTGACCCTCAAATCAAACTTTTTGCTCGATCTCTCGAGGGGGCAGTCTACTAGTATACTTCTTTCTACTAGGGAATCCAAAAAAAAAAAAATATATTTTTTAATTTTGATTTCGGAAAGGTTATTCTTTGAATCAACGCAACAAGTACATTGCTTCAAAGAGGGGGAAAATGTAGACATGAAAAATATCTTGATCAACTAACTTTGATTATTCCTTGGTCATTTCTTTACTAACCAATTAATTGAATAATCTTTATTTAATTAATTATTTCATTATAATTCCTCTTAAAATCAGATAATAGACGTTATCGGATTATTTTCCTCTTTTAATTAAATAAATCAACTTTATTTGATTAAATCTAATTTTCCTCTTTTAATTAAATAAAATCAACTTTATTTGATTAAATCTAATGTTCCTCTTTTAATTAAATAAATCATTCTATTTGATTAAATCATATTCTCTTTTTAATTAAATAAATCAATAATATTTGATTAAATCCTAAAGTCATCTCTTCTAATTAAATAAATCAACTTTATTTAACTAACTTCTAATGTTCTTCATTTAATTGAATAAATCAAATTTATTTAATTAAATTACTAATGTCTCAAATTCTTCTCATTTTGATTTAAATAAATTCAAAAATCTAAATCAAATGTCAAATCAAACTAACCTCCATCTAAGTTAATTAAATCTTGATTAAGTCCTAACACTAATCCTCTTTCCTCTAGCTTTTGCAACTTGCACATGTAAATCAATCTATCTGATTTAAATTCTTCTATTTCATTCAAACAAGGCATCTTATTAGAATATTCCTCTATTTTGAAATCTCCCTCCCAAAAGGACTTGTCTATCCAACAAGGCATTAAAGGCCTCTTACATGTCCTTTATGCCATTGGCTCATGCTTTGTCCCACATCCTTCATGTTTTTCATTCTTCTATCACTCTTTTCTATAAATAGAGGATTCTTCTATTGATTTTGGATCCACAACTTTATGCAAGATCACTATCTTCATGTTTTGAGCAATTTCATCCATTTTCATCAAGTTTTCATAGTTTTTATCATTTCATAACTAGGTTATTGCACATTTTCATAAAGGATCAACAATTTTCATCAAAGTTCATCAAAGCTTGCAAGGAATTGGGAAAGGGTTATTTTCCACATCAAAATACCACCAATTCCCCCATGGGATTGAGGGTTTGAATGTCTTGACCAAGGTTTAGTAGCTTTTATTTGATATTATTTTCTTTGTTTCTTGTTCTTTGCATTTGAATGAATTGAATGGGGAATGATTGTTTTAGATGTGTTTGATGACTAACCTTGTGTTGTTTGTCTATGTTTGAGCAGGTCTAGATCAGCCATTCACACTTTACAAGCTTCTTTTAGTGTGGTATATGTTCTCCATTTGCTCTGGGGTAGGTTAAATTATGTGCTCAGCTCCTCCCATTATTTTAACTTACCATTATTGAAGATTTCATTGAAGCATTTAATTCCTTTTAGCGCCCATTGTTTAGCCGAGCACCCTTGGATAAGGAAAGGGGTTTACCTTTATGCTCTAGATTCCATCAATCATATTTGTGTGCCATGATGGTGCTATTATCGTCCTTGATGAAGTGACATTTGGTGAAGTTTCCTTTTATAGTCTCACATGCTTTTTAGATTGTTTAAAATACATTGGAATTGGTAGGGGCTATATGATACTTGTTGCTAAGAATATCACACAAGGGGAGAGACCCCCATGCCTTAGCCTATTTTGGAGCAGCATTACTTATATTTTTTCTAATGAGGATCTTCCATGGTTCCTCTCCCTCCAGTGCCCCTATTATCCATTTGGATGTTAGGGCAATACCTTGCAACCTTAGGTCCTTCAAACCTACTCTTCCTTTTTCTTTGGCAATAGTGCACCATTCCCATTTTACTGCATGCCTTTTCCTTTTCCCTTTCCCATCTGACCACAAAAATGTCCTTATTCCTTTTTGTATCTCACTAATTTGGTAGTGGCTGAAAAACCATATTGATGCAAAGCATATGATGTATGAAGAGGGGATTTTTTGACATACCTATAACCTTCTAGCTAGGGTTAGGTATTGTTTGTTCCATTTATCAATATTTTTCTTGACCTTCTCTTTAATCCATATCCACATCTCTTTTAGATTGAGGTCCACAGAAAATGGAATGCCAAGGTGCCTTACTAGTTTTTGGGGTCCTCCCCATTGAAAACTGTATTTTTTTAGCCAATCTGGGGGGGCATCCTTCCAACCTAGCATTATTGATTTTTCCATTGAAATTTTGGCACCTAATGTCTGGAAAAATGTATTCAATTTTCCCATAAGTTTGTCCATGTTCCCTTCTTTTAGGTTGGGGAACAATGTAGTGTCATCTGCAAAATGAATATTTATGAGTTGAGATTTTTCAGGCAAGGTGATACCTTTGACCCTAGGGGATGCTTTGTTGTCTCTTAATAAATAATGCAGTTCATATGAGGCAATACCAAATAGGGCCGGGGAAAGGGGGCACCCTCACCTTATTGATATTTCTAGTGCAAACTCTTATGTGGGGGCACCATTTATGTCCACTTCTCCACTGCATCCTTAAATAGGGTGCAAACCATATTGCAGAAGTAGGTGGGGAAGCCAAATGCTTCAAGAACCAACATTACAAACCCTCACTCTATTCTATCATATGATTTTTCAAAATCCAACAAAATAATAGCTACCTCCTGATTGGTCTATTTTTCCCATTCCATCCCTTCCCAACTTGTGATGAGGTTTTCTAGGATATACCTTCCTTTTATGAACCATGTTTGTGTGTTGTTTATTATTCTTGGTAGCACATCTACAATTCTATTTGCAAGGATTTTTTCCAAAATTTATAGGATACATTTAGTAAGGTAATTGGTCTCCAATTTTTAACTAGGGTCATGTCCCCCTCTTTGGGGAGAAACTTAATGAGCCCTTTTTTTATATCCTTCCCTAGTGACCCCTTATCTAGACCCTCCATGTAGACAAGGTATAGATCGTCACATATCCATTCAATGATTTTTTGTAGAATTCAGTCGGTATTCCATCCACCCGCAAAGATTTGTCATTTTGTAAGGATAGGATGGCCTTCCTTATTTCATCTATTGCAATTGGTTTTTCCAAGGCAGTTTCCTCTTCCTCCATAACCCTCTTAGGGATGATCTACTTTATTATCCCTCTAGCCTGTTGGTTGCCATATTTGACCCCTTATGAGGTAAAGAGTTCTTTATAAAATTGAAGGAATTTCTTTCTAATGTCTTCTTGGTTTTCCACAACTATCCCCTCAGCCCATATTTTCTCAATCTACATTTTGTCTTGTCTTTCCTTTATGAACTTAAAGAAAAAATTTGAGCCCTTGTCACCATTTTCCATCGAGTTCATTTTTGCTCTTACCCTCAACCCTTTAATTATGACCGCCGGCAATCTCCTATGGGAATTATTGGCCATGTTCAATTTGTTTTTTAGGCCTTCATCCTCTAGTTTTTCTTGTATGCAAGACTCGTTTTTGTATAATTCATCTTGTAGTATACCCTACTGCTTTCTCCTATCCCTAGCATTTTTCTTCCCAATGGTCTGAAAAGGTATTTTATAGCTTTTGACATTAATATTCCACATGTCAATGGCCCCATCCCTTTATGCATCCATTTTTTGACTTCCCTTAAGGTTTCAATGGAATTCTTCTAGTCTTGATCCCTAAGAAGCCTACTGTTTAGAATGAAACATTCACTAAGTTCCTTATCTTTTCTTCTACTTTATTTCAAGCAAAAGGTTGCTTTGATGGGATGATGATTAGACAAAGTTTAGGGGATGACTTCTATCTTGCATCCATCTCTCATTGGCTCAATGGAGAAAAATTCCTTGCTCATATAGAATCTATCCAGTCTACTGTAGATCCTCCTAGCACCTTTTTGTACGTTGCACCAAGTGTACCAAATACTAGAGCACTCCCCTTTTTGGGCTTCAATGGGATCTTCAATTTTAAGCTTGGATTTCATTCTTTTCCAAAAGAATCTTTTGTTTCCCTTCTACTCCAGGTTCACCCCTCCCCATTTTTCTTCACTCCTTTCCATAAAGTTGAAATCCCCGCCAATATCTAGGGGATATCATGTAAGTTGCATAACCAATTCCACAACACAATTATTTCCCTATAATAATTTAGGGCATAAATAGAGCAAATGCTAAAGAAATTTTCCCCTTTCTTAAAGGTAACTGAGAATGCCATGTTGCAAGAAGAAACAACAAAACCATCCACAAGCTTCCCCCACTCCTTAGCTACTAGTATGGCAGCCCCACCTTTCCCTTTCTCATGTTTTGAGGTGTACTATGAGGCTTCCCCCCAGATAAACCTAGGGCTTCCCCCCAAGTTGGTTTCCATTGTGAACCCAATGGCCCTAACCTCTTGTAGCATCACCACATTGTTTCCCCTTATTTGTGATAGAAACCTTCTAACTATATGTTTTCTATCTGGGGAATCCAGTCCCCTCACATTCCAAGAAATGCAACTAATATTTATGAGGTTGGTTCATTGGGTTGGGACTCTTTGTCACTCTTGAAGTTTTCAAAGCATTTGGGGAGCGTATTCTCAGTTTCAATCCTCTTTGTTGTGGGTATGGGGATAACCCCATTGTTCTTTTTTCTTTTTTCCTTAGGCACTCATAATCTCCCCCTAGGTCTCCCCCTAGGTCGTTTCCCTGAGCCCCTCCTTTTCTTGAATTTCCTAGTCTTGTTCAGGATCACATCCATGGGAACCTCTTCTCCTTTTGAGGTATCCTTAGCAGAAAATTCTCCTATATTCTCTATTGATTCCATTCCTAAGGGAGACCATATTCCTTTTGACGTTTCCATTTCATCAAGGTTGTTAATAGCCCCCATAGTTTGGTTAGAATCTAGAGCAATACTTTTTTTTGTATCTAGGAGATCATCATTTATCATGATTTCCCCCACTTTTTCATTACAACTCATGAGATAAATAGTGTTAAGACACCCTCCTCCCTATTGCAATTAGCAAGGGCTTCATTATCACTCCCATATTGTTCCCCCTCCCTCGTACAGGTGGGACTCTTTCTCTGCCCACTAGGGGCAATATCCCCTCCTTGAGTAGGTGAAGGAGCTATGGCATTTATGTTGTTTTCAATTTTTTCCACATTAGCCAAGCCTTGTTTGGGCTCACTTATTCTAGTGAGGGATTTAAAATGAAAGGAGTATATTTCCTTTTCCATGCTTTCTTTGGGTGTATTAAGCTTTTCTTCTAGTTCTCTTAAGTGTGTTTTTTTCCTAATCTTTTCCATTGCCAATTGTTGGGAATTTCTCCTTCCATTAATTTGGTTCCTCTTGGTTCCCTCTATATTTGTATTGCTATCCACCTTTTCCTGAACCTTGTTAATTTTGTTTGGTTCTAGATTATTACCTCCCAATTTTGTGTTGGGTGGGCTTCCATCCAATTCTTGCATTAGGGTTTTAAGTTGTCCTGCTATTCTCCCTTAGAGTTTGAATCATTGTTGGTGTATGTTATAGACCCCTCAATTTGAGAGGAGTTACACTCCTGGTTATTATTACTTTCATTTCCAAAATATGGGCATTTATCGTCGGCACCCATGAGAGATCTAGTCAGTATTTCTGTTGTACTTGAGTTAATTTCATTCTTCTCCCTCTATTTGGAGGTCATTGTATCATGGGTTGTTCCTTTCCCTAAAATTTGGTTATTAATTGTGTTATTTTTTATTATCGAACAATTTCTCCTAATATTCCCTTCCTTTCTGCATAAGCAACATGCATTCATCCCACTGAGAATTTTGAGGGCACATGTAAACACATTATTCTTAATTTTTATTTCTAACACTTTGGGATATCAATCTTTGGGTGGAGCAATACTAAACCCCTCACATCAGAGTGTGGCAGGAAAGTTTTTGTTTCTTCCAATTTGATTAAGTTCCCATATGGATCCATTAGGAGTGGAATAAATTTCTAGATTCTGAGGGGGGAATTCTTTATAAGCATCCATCTTGGGTTAGATAATTCCAACAGCTTCTCATTAACAGCTTCCAGAAACCATGCTAGGGCATGTAAGATCTCCTTTCCTACATACCAAAACTATTTTTTATTACTTCCTCCTAGGATTTAGGGTTATTAAAGAATACAACAAAAATAATTTTGTGCCATTCTACACTAATAGTAAGAGAACCCTAGTTTCTTTTCCCACACTTTATTCAACCGCTTATCCATGTATTTTCTAGTCAAGACCCTATCTATATCCACGGTAGTAAAAAAAATGGTAGTTTTTTTGTAAATTGTTATCTTCTTCATCAATTGCATTGTTAAGAACATCATTCAGAATAAGAAAAAATTTCTTGGTGTCAGATGAGGGGTGGTTACCTTTTCTAACACCTCTCATTCCCTCAACATTTTCTTCCACCTCGCACATGAACTTAGCACCTTGCAGTAGGGTGTGCCTATTATCTGCAACGATGTCCCTGAATGATTTTTCCTTTTAAGTGCCAAATTTACCACCTTATTCACCATTTAACAAAATTTTTGGAGGTTACATGTCACCCTCCATTATTGGCATGATACCCTCAGATCACCACACATGCAGAAGGATCCCCACACAAACAAAAGGACTCAACCAACCGCAGAAAACTAACCACAATAGAGGGGAGAGGAATGTCAAACTGCCAACAGTGCACACTCTGCATGGAGGAGGCCAAGCCTCTCCCATGGGAAAGAATTAACCCTTGCATAAACAAGACACCAATTCTTCACACATGCATAACCCTCGGAGCCAAATTTTTTTTCTTCTTTAGATTATATAGTTGTACAATAATAGCTAATAATACCAATTATTAGATTATATAGTTGTGTAATAATAGAGATGACAGTCTTCTTACAATGATTATATATTCTATGAGTTATATGGTCTTATTTATATTGGCCTTAATTTTAATTAATATTAAAATAAGTAAACTAATCTTAAAAAAGAGATAACTCATATCTCTCCTTAATTTAGATTTCAAGTTATCACCGTCTATTTGCCAACTAAATGCTATAACACTCGTAATATGCACTTCTTATATTAGAAGGTAGTTTCCAATACAAGATGCCAACAAATCACACACTTAAATCCTAAAATTTTTAAGCTAGACTCAATAGGTAGGCTATTATTAAGTAGAAATATGAAATTCACCCTTTGTCATTTAAAGATTTTTTATCAGGGACAAAAATAAATTATATGTCTCACATTGCTATATGCTCTTTTGAAAATTTATATATTGAAGACTCTAAGGTATATAATTTAATTGAAAAGTAGACTTACCAGTAGATCTTCAAAGGATATTGGCTTGGAGTATACAAATAGAAGATACATTACATATACTAACAACTAGTTAGTTTTTCATATATCAATATCAAATAATACAAGAATGCATACATGTCTGGTCTTGGCTACTTAGGACTGAAAATATATATGAAACTCGCTTTCCCTATCATCCATTATTACATTAAGGTTAATTAGTAGTTTGATCTCAAGCCTAAATAAATTGTTTGTCTAGAATTAAAGCTATTTGTATAATTGAATATTGAAAGAATTTTATAAATAAACAGGGTTTAGTAAGAATTCAAATTACAAAATAGTCAATTTATATGAAGAGTTCAGGGCCACAACAATGAAGATATACATGTGTAATCTATTAAATGAGAAATTTTGAAATAAATTAGTCCAAAAAATATTGACAAATGAACATTTGAAGTAAAGTATTAGCTTGTACAAAGCTTCTACTTCACTCACACTAACTACAGAAAATTAGGAAAAATAGAATCTAAATTTTTTAGAAAAGCATTCTCATATTCTAAAACAATATTTTAGTCATCTCTAAAATTTGTGCACAATGATGTATTATTCTTTTCCTGAGAAAAAACAAGCATATCCTATAGGAATTGAACATTTCCATTGAAAATTGATAGAAGCAATCCACAAATGGTTGTACATGCACATAGACATTAGAATTTGCTATTAACTAGTTATTTCTAAATATACTTGTTCAGAAATCTCTGAGAGCTTAAAGAGTAGTTTATTCAAGGGAGGGAGGAGAAGCTATGATTCAGAATCCCGACAAGATTAACCTATTATGATAGCTTTTTCTTTAAATTGACTCAATATATGAGATACTACATATTTTCTTCTTCTTATTTATTTATTTATTTATTTTGATCAGTGATAAGAGTTTTTTTTTATTATTAATTTTTTTTAAGTGAGCTTACAACAATACTTTTCTGGCTCTATCCAGAAAAAATTACAATCGGTGGATCCCCACCCAAGAAAGAATCACTACAGACAACCCAAAGACACACTTAAGTCCTTTAGTTCCTAAAAAGTGACTCATTAACAAGTCTACAAATTTGAAGCAACATTTGGTCTTCCCTTGGTCTAGGACTAGAGGACCATAGAAAAAGTTTACTTCTTTAGATTCTTGTCTTTCTTTCTCTTAACGACTTGCCAGCCGTGCTCCACCCTTGCAGCCTCCTTTTGTCAATCCAACTATTTTCCCTTCACTTCAGACCATCCCTCTGCCATCTTTGTTTCCTTCTTCTACCTTTTCTCAAATGTTGCATGATGCAAACTTGTTTCTCCAAGATCTCCATTCCTTGCTTTCCCACACTGACCTTCTACAACTCCATTTCCCACCCCTTTTTCATGTGCCCTCGTAGGACCTGATTTCTCCTTGCACTTTGGAGTTTTAGCACCATGATGGTTTTGCTCTGCCATATCTTCATTGGCTCTCCCAACTTCATCATTCTTTGAAAATGGTGCCTTAGCATGATCCAACCCTCCCAGTCGATTCGAATCCCCATTTGGTTGAAGCGGCTCAGAGTTACTCACAACCTGTGCAAATTTCTTTCCCTACTTGTCTTTACTCCCACTTTGTTTCTCCACTGCATAATGGCTATTGGAGACATCCCACCACCAGGTAGTTGGTTTGGACCATCTGGGCCTTGAACATTGTGCAGTAAGATGTCCAGTCTAGAAGCATTTCCTATAGCGAAATTGTACCCCTTCATAATCTAAGGGTTGTACCCAACATCCTTTGGAATTTTTGATTGAAACCTCTTATGGGAGATTCTTTGATACTTCCATCTCCACCAAAATTCGGGCCTAGGTGGAGTGCATCATATTTGAAGAACCCTCATCAATAATCAGAAAATCCCCTAAAGAATTTCCTATGGCCTCTAAGCAAGACTCAAACCAAAAATGGAGAGGAAATTTTGGGAGTCTCACCCATAGAGGTACTTTGTCAAAAGTCTCTATTGCAGGGTTGAAAGCTGGATGCCATGGCTTCAAGGAAAAATAAAATTTATCCTCCCAACTCCAGAAAAAATTACACAAAACTTTGTTTCTATCAACCACATTTTTAAAAACCACAATAAAATAACCTCTAACAGCTAGGTATAACACAGTATGGGTTCCTAGTGTTGCAGGGTTGAAAGCTGGATGCCATGGCTTCAAGGAAAAATAAAATTTATCCTCCCAACTCCAGAAAAAATTACAGAAAACTTTGTTTCTATCAACCACATTTTTAAAAATCACAATAAAATAACCTCTAGCAGCTGGGTATATTTGGACACAACCTTCCACAATGGGTTCCCAGTGTTCAGAAATCCATTTATGGAGATCACACAAATGAGGCCAAAAACCCTTGAAGCATCCTAGCAGTCCTAAGTTTGAAAAAAAATTGACATTTTGCATGACCTCATCTTCAAGCACTTCCGGCAAGAGAACTAACGCTTTGTTGACAGAAACCCCTACACCCCCTGCTGAGGACCTCTTGGTTGGGTTCTTCACAGTCTGTGTTTGCCCAGCTTGGTTCCCCCCAAGCTCAAGCTTCTTGGACCTCTTTAAAGATCCTTCTCCCTCTGAAATGTCAGCTCTAGAATTCCCTCTTTTCTGACCTTTTTGTGTGACAAGTCACCATCATTCACACCTAAACTAGCACCATTCTTCCCGACATGTTTCCCAATGGATCCTTCTTGAGCTTTCTTCCCACTACTGCAGTCTTTGCCCAGTAGAAAAATACAACTCCTCTCCTGTGGAGCCAGTCCCAAATGGCTCAGACCAGACACAACCCCATCCACGACAACTCTTTATAAGTGATCGTTAGCGTCCATCCCACTCCTTTTCTAATTTGCAATTAAAAGAAAAAAATGTGAATAGATGTGGATATTCTTCTTATTTATTGTCTACAAAAATACAGTCCAAATATAAAAGACTGGAGCTGAAAATTGGCGGAAGTAAAGAAAGAAGATAGTGAAGGATTAAATATAATATAAAGCTATATAATGATACACCATCCGACAATGAAAGGAATAGATGATAATGAATACAAAATATCATATTTATATTAACATATGAGACCTACGTTTGATACAGGAAGCATTTCATGACTTATTAATGTTCATTGAAGCTCTAATCTTGTCAGGAATTACAAAAAATAGTTAGCTTCTCAGATGGTACATAGAGTTGTTGTACAATAATTATTTGTTACAAAATTCATAGCTATAACTATTTGTATGCATTAAACCCCATGATAGCAATCTCAAACTGCATATCATTGAAAATGTAAAGGAATGCATGTTTGATAGAAGAACCATTCCCCACTCCATAATATTCATTGTATCTCAACTCTCGTAAGAGACTATAGAAGGAAACTAATTTCTCACATGTTATGTGGAATTGATTAACCATTTGTTGAATAGTCTGAATCTCAAGATCTTACACAAGTCATGCATCCAAGCTCATTTCTCTTGCCTGTTGAATGACTTCATGACAACTTGTTAAAACATTGTTTGCAAAAAATTCAATGTTTGTTTCATGATTCGCATTCCAATTGGTAAATGCAGATGATTCATTTGGTGGAAAGGGTTGGGTTGTGGTTACTTGAGAACCAGTGCTTGAAATGTTAATAATTTCTTAAGGTGGTGGAAGGTTGGCCATAACCTGACAAAAAAGTCTAAGTCAAAACATCAAATAATGGTATATTATAAAATATTCATATTATAAATGTTATATCAAGAAAAATAAATTCATGTACAATATATATACATTCAAAAATATCAGCCCCAAATCATTGGTGGAACATTGGACAAAGAAAACCATACCATGAATTGGTAGGATGTAGGTAAGAAAACAAGACTATGTTAAATGAGATGAATACATAGATAATGAAGAATGTGCACTTTAAAAAAGTATGTATCTTGTAGTACCTACTAAGAATGCAAAGAAGAACTATACAAATAAAATACCATAGAAAAGAAATAATGGAAAATAAAAATATACAAATAAAATACCATAGAAAAGTAGGAAATTTGAATAATTCCTGTAGCATGTCAATTTTTTCTTTATAGGTAAACTTTGTGCCCCTTTTTTAAATTAATTATTGTAGGGGAAAACATGATTACCATGACAAAGAAATCCCCAAAAACTGGATGGGAAGATTGTAGACTTTGTTATTATTGTTACTAACAATCAGTCAAAGTTTTAAAAAAATCATTCAAAATTTAAAATAATTGAAAAGAAAATCCGCAGAGTGAGATTTGTAGAAAATTTAGAAGAAAAGATAAAAATTTTATTTTATTTTTCTCATCATCCTTATGTGAGATAAGGTGGATTCACTACTCACGAGTCTCTTTGTTCTCAAGAGAATCCCAAGGAGCAAACTTCCCTTAACCACCTCAAATATTTTTGAATGAAGAAATTGGAAAGAAAACCATATACAGACCAATTATTCTAGAAGACTGCTTCAGAATCCAAGAGAGAAGGATTTCAATACATCCACCTCAGAAGGAATAGCTCTTGGCCAAAGGACTATATCATGGTATTAGGATGCAAGCATGGCGCGCTGGAGTCCAAAGGATGCACTAGTGTATAAGGAAAACAGAGAACTCAAACCCTGAACAAAATAACTAGAACCCTACTATCTGTTGGAAGATTCAAGAAGAAGACCTATGGTATGTTGTCATTGATGCCAGCACTATTTTCTCATCTGGTAAACTGTGTCTCTATATTGATTTGGTAATTTGGTTTGAAAATATTCTCAGTAAAAGATCGTTCTATGATTTTTTGATATGTTGGTCAAGACTGTCAATTACAGCTATAAATGAGTTTTCAACAATTTTGGTTGATTTGGATAAGATATCTAAATGACATAAGTTTGACATTATTTTGGCTAACACGATTAAGTGGTGTTTGTCTCATGAATGGTTAAAGAGTTCCTTATTAGGTCCAAGCCAACCTAATCTATGTCTGGCATGTTTTGTTTTGAGCACCAAAGATATTTTTCTTTTGGGCTAACAAGTCATTTTGAATTAAGTATGCTTACATCCAAATTACGCTGACCTAATTGATGTATGAAAATGTAACTGTGTTTATATATATATGGAACATACTTGTGTTGGGTGTGAAGAATACATAGTGAGTGATGATGCGAGTTATGTGACAAAGTGATATGATATGAAGTTGTTAATAGTTGTTGTATACCTACAAATCATAGTAGGATTTTATTTTCTAGAGCTTAATTGGAACTAAACTCAGCACTTTGAAGGTGTACTTCTTCAGTTCATCTTTTGGCAGTGAGCCATATTTTTGTTTATCTTGGCGGTAAGCCATTTTTTATCTACTTCAGGTTGTGAGCCTCTCAAGGATAGTGAGTCCCAATAGTGAGCCATGTAATATCTTATGACTAGTTATAATATACTGTGAGCTAATCCTCACTGTGGTTTTTCCCATTTTGGGTTTCCACGTAAAATCTTGGTGTCTATGTGTTATGAGATGTTATGATTCCTTTCATGTTTTGGTTTATTGTTACAACTAGATATTTTTTAATAAATTGAATGGTTAGTAGTCAAATGGTTTAGTAGAATACTGATTCACCTGCCCTCTCAGTATTATGTGTGTTCAACAATTGGTATCAAAGCTTGGTTCCTTTTGAGAAGCTTAACAACTTAAGGAAGATCTTGAAATTTGAACATATGGCTGACAAAAGGTATCTAGTTCCTCCGAAGGAGATCTCTGCAACTGAGGAACTCCATGCTACACTTGAAGATCTAAACAAAAGTGAAAGTGAGAAAGAAACCTTGAAAGAAAACTTGGGTGAAGTGAATGAATGCATTAGAAAGTTAAGAGAGAAAATCAAGAAATTGAAATAAAGGCATAGAGAGGTCAGTGATTAGTTGATGAAAGCAAATGAAGAAATTATTGGACTAAAAGTGCAAGTGGAAAAAAAGAAAAGAATTGAAGAATGTCAGAAAGCTGAAATTTAGAAAAAAATTGATGAATGTACAAAGCTTGAACAAGAAGTGGTGACTTTAAGGTCTGATTTGGAGAAAGTAAGAACTCATGAGGACAAATTCAAAGCAAGCTCTACAATGCTTGATGAATTGATTGCATTTTAGAAACCCTCTAAAGACAAAAATGGTTTAGGACTTGAAGAAGGACAAAGTTCAAAAGGAAATCAGATTCCTAACAAAGTGGACAATCAAAGGAAGACTAAAATCAATGGAAGGTAGATCAAGAACCACAAAAGCAATACCAGAAGGATTCCTATAAAAAAACCTAATGCTTAAAGGTACCCATCTTTTAATGGCACTTTTTTTTCATGCAATAAATTTGGTCATAGGGCAATAGAGTGTAGAAGTAGAATGAATCATAATGTTGGATTCTTTGTTGGACAATGATTTACTTACAATAAGTTTGGACATAGAGCTATCGAGTGTAGAAGCTAGATAATGATGAATAGATTCAATACTGGTAGAAAGATTCAATATTTTCAAGGCTATTGCTATATATGCAATATCTTCAAACATAAAACTATTCAAAAAGGTTAAATAAAAATCAATTTGGTCAAAAACATGTTGTGTGTTACACCTACAACAAAGCGGGACATATCTCAAAATTTTGTAGAAGCAAGAATGGAAAGAAATCCGATCTGGAACAAAAGAATAAAATTGTGAATAAAGTGGATCCTGCTGAAGTGAAAAAGGAAATGGGGAAGATCTAGAGGAAAAAGGAAGAACCTAAGAATAAGGATGAATCAAATGCATTTGTACCTCCTACTAGTGTAGATAATTCTTCTAAGAACTGAACCTAGTAGTGGTTTCAGGGGGAGCAGTTACAAAGAAACTCTAGAAACCCCTGATATAAGAGGTGTCAAGCTATGAGATAAGGATATATGATGTAAGGTGTTATTCTAAAGGTGATGAAGAATTTTCCAATAGAAAATATGCAAATTTGGATGTTTGCAAAGCATTTTAGGGTTTACAGAAGTATTTTATAATGTTTATCATCTTTTTGAAGTTGGTATGCATTTAATGCAAAATTAGGATAAAATTTGTAAGGCATAAAGTGAGAAATAAAGTCAAGTTAAATCACATTTAATAAATTAAAGAAAGTAGAGAAAGCTGAAGATATTTTAAGGCGATTTAGAGTATTTGGCAATGAACACTAGTTTTCGACGAAGTTTGAAAAGGTATTTACTACTATATGTATTTTGTGGGATTTATTTGAAGAAATTTCTCATAAGCATATACAAATAGTGCTGATAAAACATTTAGGCTCGGAGCCCCTTTCACCTTTCTTCCACACTCGTACTCCCACTCACTTCACACACCTTTCTCTCTTCAAGGAATCTTATATATATACAATTATTTCTTAATCATCAATTATGTCGTCCTAATTAGATGAAGAGAAAATAATAAAAACACTCTTGTTGGCACCATAAATGATTTAAAACATTTTGTCCATGTAGTGCATTATACCAAGTTGGTTGACATCCATAAAACATAACTAGTCTTCATATTGAATTACATACATTAGGTCAGCCAAGACTAGAACATAATTCATAGAATCTCCAAACAAACATATAATCCTCAAAGAAAACACCTTCCGGATCTAAGACCACATCATTCCCATCATACTATCATCAAAGAGACTAACATTAAAATGTTCTCCTTAATAAAATGTGTAATCTCCCACACGGATATGGTAAGCAAGGAACAACAGTAGAATACAAAGTTGAACTATGTTAGAGATAACTTTCTTCTCACAACCCAAAAATTCTCAAGATCAAGGATATAACTATCTGAATGAGACATGATAACATGGTTAATAGATTGGAGTCATATATATTCTTGTGGTGAGTTTCAGACTCAAATACCAATGCATCAGCTCATCAAAAGAAAATTACCGACAGAGAATAGATTCTGATAAACCAAGTAATCTTCCCATATAGTTGTCACCATGTTGACATCAATGACAACATAGAAACAACCAAAAAAAACTATCCATAATTCATGCGCATGTTGCAAGGCTTCATATTTCCAACAATCTCCCCCTTTGGCATTGATGGCAACATGCATGCCAAAAACATGTTTTTCAATATACGATGAAATGCAAAACTAAATACTCCCCCTAACAAAATTATTCTTCTCAAAAAAAATTTATTTTCCAACCTATATATCTCCCCTTTTGAAATCAATGGCAAAGGATGGGGTCTGGTATATATGTATATATGCTTCAAAATATAACCAAAAAGATATGAACACAAAAAATGAATCAACTTGAAGAAGAAGAACCTTTGAGACTCTCCAGGATGACCTTCCATGACACTTTTCATTCTTCCCATAATCCTTTTGCACTTACAAGATTCTTGTGAAATAGTTCAAGCTTAGTTAAGGACTCTATACCATCTACTAAAGTACTGTGATTAAGATTTATCTCGGATAATTCACTAATACTATCAAGAGCACTAGAAACAAGAACATGTCTAAGTTTAATCATGTCTTTTCTTTGGTCCTGCAGGGAAAATAATTTATCCTAAAGCTGCACAATGTAGGACAACCTTTTATTGTCTCTATCTTTTACCAATCTGTATGTATCTTCCTGAGTGGCCATTCGAGTTTCATTACTCCTTACCTCATTTCTTATGTTTAGTTTACTACCAGACCAATTTAGACAAAAGGAAGTAATTCATGTGCCTCTTTCTCACAATCTTGTACACTCTCCAACTCCTTCACCACTTGACTGTGTGCATTTGGACATTTTTCCTTGATATCTTCCAAAATTTCTTCAGTAGACCTGATTTCAGCATTCACTTCCAATACGAAGATGTAGACCTTCAAAGAATTAATCAAATTTCCTAGATTCTCCACAACAAAAATAGATGAATCAAAATTAGCACCGGGAATAACTTTATGCGATTCTTCCAGAGCTCCTTGAATATTTACTTTTTCATGCTCATGTTGAGCTCTCTTAGACTCACTTCCTTCTTCAACCTCTTGTTTGACAACACTCTTTCTTTTCTTGCCTATTCTGGTTGCACTACTGGAGGTACCTTCCACATTAGGATTCTTAGGGCTTTCCAAAAGAATTTTTGCATAATAATCAATTTCAGCCTTTGACACTTCATAATCTATTAATTGCATTAAGTTTCCACAATCCATAGTCAATAAGTGCATAAAATTTCTAGATTGCAGCTGTGTATAATCTTTTTTGCATCCTATAATCTGGATGCAAAAATTATTATACACAGTTGCAATCCAAAAAATTTATGCACTTACTTCATAATCTAATTCAGATATCCAAAACAACCTTGATTAAATTGCTTCCATGTGATAGAAATTTGTAGACATTAGGAAATTGATACTTCCATAGTACCTTTCAGTAAAACTTGACAAAATCCTTGACCTTCTATTCATTCTCATCTGAAAAAGTTCCAAAGAATGCAGCAAGAAAAGTCTCTTGTGCATCCGAATTTCCAAGATTTATCATAAAATTCCTAATTTGATGGGAAATAGGCTATTTATTTGACCATTCTATTCTTCCTATTATTGGTAACTCTTTCAAAAAGTAAAAAAGTAGACAACCAAATTGCCATATCGGAAAGTATTCTTCTTACTCTTCTTGATTTCCTTTAAATTCTTCAAAAGATGTTTCCAAAGTAATTCACACACGTCATAATCCATACCTCTTTTAACCATATCAACATAAATATGTACAACAGTAGCAGACACTATGAGGTCATTGCTAGGGATATAAACTATATGACCAATGACCATTGCCACATGCCTAATAACCGAATCCACAACTAATCTCAAATCAATCTCTTTCCCTTCAAGAGTCGCACCGATTACCTCAATTATATCTTGCTCATTTACAACCTTCCGTTTGGGAAGTAGTATGGAGGAACACAAACTAGTTACATCTCTGACTGCATCTCTGGTAATCAAATGTGCATCATTAATCCACAAATATTCATTATGAATTCTTCTCAAAACTATTTGAATATGCTTCCTGTCAAACTTGAACAAAGGGGGTTTCCACCACACATCCAACTTCTTCTCAACTAACACTTTGTAGGCATCATAGTTCTCTTCTAATTCATTCTTCCATAGAATGCTCAACTAGACTAGAGACAATTCCTCTATCTTTTTGTACACAAATGCATGAATATCTTCTGTGGGAAACACCCTGGGAGGGATGCAAGAGAATGCACCAACAGACTCTTTTGACAGATTCTTCAAATATTTCCTCAAATTAACTTGCACTCTATCTGCACTATTCACAACCTTTGAATTATCCATAGTAATAAAAATGAAATATTTTGCAAACATGACTACCATTGTAAATGCCAACAAGAAATGCATAGGTATCCAACTTCCAGAGCACACTTCAAATCCACTTGATTTCTCCTTCAAACCCTGAAACTCTGAATTTCTTTCTAAAATTCCTTTGCATGCTACTCCAAAAAATGCATATGCCTCTTGAGATGTCTAAATTTATTTCTTTCATTCTGAATTATTTTGCAATAAATGCTTCAAATTGCAAGTAGATTTCCTCAAAAATTGTGTGCACCTCCATTCTTTCAAATTCTGCAAACTTCATTCTTCACACATGCAACTAATTAATTCCTTAAATATGTTACCATATTAAATGTACTTCTGCCATGATGTGATATAAGTACCAATGAGGGGGTTTATTATATTTTATGATAATTGCTCCTCCTTAGTCATTGCTAGACTCAAAAATTGATAGGTGTATTTGCACTAGAGGTCGGCACAAATAAGACTGATGAATCTGATTCAACTTTCTTGAATTCTCCTTCCTTTCTCTAGATCCTTTTCATCTCTTTTCTTGCTTCTTCTAGATCAATTTAATCATATGCTTCTTCGCCAGATAATTATTTTTTCTTCTTCTACAGTTATTGAGAGGTTGTTCCTGATTGTTGTACTTACAGAAAGAAACATTCTTCCTTCCATTCTTTCTTTTATTCAATCTATTCTCACACATACTAGCTTTATGTCCAACCTTCTTACACTTAAAACATTTTTTAGAGAATGATAAATATCATTCATTTTACTTTTGCATTCCTTTGCCTTATGACCAAATTTCTTTCAAGAATGACAAACACCATTGAAAGATAAATGCCTTTTAGCAACAGGTTGTTTGACAAGAGTTCTTCCATAATTTCTTCCTAGATTCTTGATTTTTCCATCATTTAACTGAGTCTTCTTGTCAGTAGATTTTTTTTCTTTAGAACTTTGACCTTCCTCAAACCCTAAACCACTTTTATAAATTGCCAGCCTCTAAGAGATAATTAGATCATCAAGAATTGTAGAGCTTACCTTAAATTTCTCTTCAAAACTTCTTTCCTTTTCCAAATCAAATCTCAAGATTTATGCTTCTTGCTCAAGCTTAGTGCATTCATCCTTCTCCCTTTGAATTTCAATTTCCTGACATTCTTCAGTTCTTTTCTTTTCATCCAATTGCTATAGAAGTCTAGAGAATATTTCATCTCTTTAACCAATAGATCGTGCCTCAACAAATTTGCTTTGTAGTTTTTCAACATACTCAACTTCTTTCATCAACTTGTCCTTCATATCTTCTATTTCTTCTGAACATCCAATAGAGATCACTTCTAGAGGAAAAAAATCTTATATTCAAATTCCAGGGCCTTCCTCAAGTTGTTAGGCTCCTTCCGAGGAACCATGCTCTAATACCAATTGTTGAACATCTAGAATTCTGAGATGGGAGTGAATCAGTATTCCATAAAACCGTTCACATAAAATCCATCTAACCATTATTAGTATTCTAACTAAATTAGCAAGAGAGAACATAGAAACAAATTAATGCAACCACACACATGAACACCAAGATTTTTACGTGGAAAACCCAATAAGGGAAAAACCACAATGAGGGTTAACTCATAATATATTATATCCGGATACAAGATATTATAGGGATCACTACTAGGACTCACTGTCCTTGAAAAGGCTCACTACCTGAATACAAAAGATGGCTAACTGCCAAGATACAAAGATTGAGGCTCACTACCAAAAGGGTTGAACTAATGGAATACACCTTCAATGTGCAAGATTCAGTTCCAATGAAGCTTAGAATATGAAGTACTACCTCACACAAAAGTCTCTCAACAAATATACTCTGATCCCCAACTGATAAATCATTTAGGCTTGGATCCTCTTTCACCTTTCTTCCACACTTGCACTCCCACTCACTTCACACACCTTTCTCTCTTCAAGGAATCTTATATATATACAAGTATGTCTTAATCATCAATTAGGTCGACATAATTAGATGAAGAAAAAATAATCAAAAAGCTCTTGTCAGGACCATATATGATTTAAAACATTTTATCCATGTAGTGCATTATACCAAGTCGGTTGACATCCATAAAGTATAACTAGTCTTTATATTGAATTGCATATGTTAGGTCAGCCAAGACTAGAACATAATTCACAAAATCTCCAAACCAACATACAATACTCAAAGAAAACACCTTCCAAATCTGAGACCACATAAAATTCTCATCATACTATCATCAAAGAGACTACCATTAAAATTGTAGGATTAAAATGTTCTCCTTAAGAAAATGTGAAGTCTCCCACATGGATATGCTAAGCAAGGAATAATAATAGAATACAAAGTTGAACTCTGTGAGAGATAAATTTCTACTCACGACCCAAAACTTCTCAAGATCCAAGATATAGTTGACTAAATAATACATGATAACATGGTTAAGAGATTGGAGTCATATATATTCTTGCAGTGAGTTCCAGACTCAAATACCAACACACTGGCTCATCAAAAGAACATTACTGGTAGAGAAAAACTTCTAGTAAACAAAGTAATCTTCCCATATAGAGTTCACCATATTGACATCAAGGAAAACATAGAAAAAACCAACACAAACTATCCATACTTCATGCTCATGTTGCAAGGCTTCATATTTCCAACAAAGCGTAGCTGGGGTAATCTCCAAGGAAGTAATCCAAGCCGTAACTGGTCTTTGTGTCACTGGACCCATACTAGTGCTTAAAGCTATGAAAAATGATGTGGTAATGAAGCTAACTGGTGCCACATATGATGGGATAGCTCTGACTACTAAACCTATCTCAAACCCAGTCATGATATATGTTGCTGTTATGATTGGACAGAAAATATATTTTGCTAATCGAGGCAATTTGGTGTATGCTACAATAATTCATACCACACATGAAATGGTAGTGAATGGTAGATATTATGATCTATGTGATTTTCTTAGGCTAAAAATTATGGATAAATTGAGCCAGATTAAGTCAAGGAAACACTCCTTCAAGTTTGGTACATTGGTAGTGTGTCTATTCTATTTTTTGAGGGAGCTACTAGGAAGGAAAAACATTATATGGGAGTGCAACATGCCAGTTGTACATCAAATCTTTGAACACTTGAATAGTCTTTGAGATTTCAGAGTGCATAATAATGCTTTGACCACATTCTTTTCAATATTCCAATATGATATGCATGAAAGAGAAAGGGTTCCCAAAAGCCTTGTAAAGAAGTATGAAAAGGAAATAACTTTTCTTGTAACCACTAATGAATGTATCATAGAAGCAGTACAACCCAGAACTCTCTAGATAGAGTCTCTAGGATATGAGGTTGATGAAGAGATGGCTGAGAGATTCATTGAGATGTTGTTAAGCAGTCCTAGGGATCCCTCTTTGCCCCGACATGGTACATATGAAGAAAAATATAGTGAAGTGCACCTAGAAACCTCTGCACCCTTGAGAGCAAAGACGACAAGAAATAATTTTGAGGCATTCATTCTCCAAGAATTATATTGATATATTAAAGGAAGCTCTTGATGAGAGAAAGACTAAATCGGTTGAACAGTCCTTCAGATCTAGGAATCAGGAATAGTATCTTCTACTACTGTACCTACTTCCAGTGTTGCTACAACAAAGAAAGGAAAGAAGAAAGAACATGGTACTTATGCATCAGTTGATGTAACTGCTTCTGCTGGTCCTAAAACTCTTGCTTCTAAAAGAAAGGATATACCCCCTACTGCACCTTTTGTTACTTTTAGAAGAAGAGTAAAGAAAAAGGAAAACATGAAAAGAAACCTAAGTGATGTAGTGCAAGAAGAAATAGAAATTGGAATGGAAGAAGAGCAATAATTGAAAATAAATAGGAGTAGTACTTCCACTAGTAAAGAAGAAGCAAAAACTATAGTCAATATCTCAATAGATGAAGAGACAGGGGAAGAAGAAAATACTTTCAAAATTCATGTACATAAGAAGAAGAATGGAGAAAGCATATCAAATCCCAAGGAGGACATTCCTATCTCTCCTCCAGTAAGTGATAGGCCATCTCTAAATTTAGGAGCCTTAGTGAATAAAATGAGACACTGAAGATATTTTGCTAACTACTAAGCTATTTGATGAAGTCAATGATGTAGATAAGGAAACCATTATTAATGCCTTCATTCAGTATATAGTTATTTGCAATGTGAGTATGGAAACTATCTAGAAGAAAATGACTGACAATGTTTGGAAAGTGTTAGTACAAAGAAGGGACGAAGGTATAAATTTTGATGACAAGATGAAAAATGATGCCTAGAATTCTTATGGATCCTCTTTATCTAAGGAAGAGGTTGTTAATCTATTTTAAGAATGTTCTACATTGTTTAGAGTCAAATAAAGATTCAACATGCTTGAGAAAGAAAGTATAGAAAAGGTAAGAAACAATAGACACAGTCAGACAATTAGAAAAGAATTATGGGACAAGAACCAGTTCTTCATCCCATACAACTCAAGCATAGGAGCCTGTTAATATCACAAAGGTAATGGATAATCTAGTCTTGGAAAGTGTTGGTGAAATACATGATGTTTTGGAGACACCTGCCCCTCTGAATGACATAGAGGAAACAATCAGCAAAAAAACTAAAGATCAATATAAAGATGATACCGGTAATGAACCAGAAGAACATCATGAATCTACCAAAAACAATGGTGAGAAAGATAGAGATGAAGATGGAGGAAGCAATGATTAAAAGAATAATAATGACAATGATGATGAGGATAAGAGGGAGAAAGAAAACAAAGATAAATCTTTTGAAAAATCCTCTGAAGAAGAAAAAGAAGAATAAAAAGGAGAATGAAAAGAAGAAGGAAAAGGAGAAAAAAAAAGGAAGAAGAAAAAGAAGAGGAGAAGAAGGAAGAGGAAAACAAGAAAGAATCTTAGGCTAAAAGAAGTGAAGTAGAAAATCCCAAGGCTACTGAGCCATCAAGACCATCCAGAGAATCTTTTGGAAGCAAACTCAAAGGTCCATTGACAAGGAGACTTTAGTCAATGCTACCACCTCAATTAATCAAGTTACCATCACATCCAGGTTATGTATATTTGACTAAAATTGCACCAGATGAAAGAATAAAGATTTGTGGTACTTTTCTCAACTCTGTTACTTAGGAAATTGCTGAAACTTATCAAAGAGGAACTAAATTGATAAATGAAGCTATTAGAAATTTATAGGAGATAGGCCCTGGTGTCACCATTGATGATTCTTTAGCACCAATTGAGAACTTAAAGTTTGTAGTTGACTCTATCAAGGAATACACTTCTAATCTTAAGATATAGACTGTGAAAGAGGAAAAGTCAAGTCTTCTAGAGAATTGATTATTGATTGTATAGGATAAATGTGCAATTGTGCATGACAAAGTATTGCAAAGTTTGAAAGAATTAAAGGACTATGATGAAGAAGATCAGATATTGTTCACATACTGCTTGTTGTGGCCTAATTCCACTCGAGGCATTAAGGATTTAATGGACTCAATAGAGTCTTAGCTTGTTGATGCCTCTAGATTCTATAAGGTTGAAGATGACAGAAGCTACATTGGTTGGACTTCTATTGCATATCTTTAGAACAAATTCTTCATTCTGCAAAGGAAAAAGGAAGATGTTATAAGGCACTTTGGATAGCTTGGAGATCTGGTAATGTCTAGACATATCCCCATATCAAGTGTCTTAGTAGATGTAAATTTTTTGGAGAAGATGAACATCAAACCGTCCACTTTGGAAGAAGGAGAAGCAAGCTTAATGGAACTGGAATCATTGCAGAAATCCCTTACCAAAGAAAAATGGATTTGGGATGATGAAAAACTGGCTTGGGAAGCAATTCTTAAAGAATTACAAGGTTCCTGTAGTTCTTGATTAAAAGTTTCTATTTAATGTTTCCTTACCCATTTTCCTTGATGTCAAAGGGGGAGAAGGTTTTGTATAGAAAGGGTGTGTAAAGTATGTTTTGGTTTTTTGTTTTTGTATATATGAAAGAGGGAGTTGAGTGCATTGATTTTGCACAATTTTGGTTTGGAAGTTAGCTTCATTTTGGCACATGTTTCCATCAATGAAAAAGGGGGAGATTGTTGGAAGAATGAAGAACAAGACCTCCGGTATGTTTTCATTGATGCCAACACTATTTGGTAACTAAATATTTTCTCATCCAGTAAATTGTGTCTCTATATTGATCCGGTAATTTGGTCTGAAAATATTTTTAGTAAAAGATCACTCTATGATTTTTTGATATGTTATTCTGAAAGACTGTTAGTTACAACTATAAATGATTTTTCAGAAATTTTGGTTGATCAGGTTGAGATATCTAAATGATAAAAGTTTGAAATTCTTTTGGCTGACACGTTTAAGGAGTGTTTGCCTCATGAATGGTTAAAGAGTTCCTTATTAGGTCTAGGCTGACCTAATCTATGTATGACACATTTTTTTTTGAGCACCAAAGATATTTTTGTTTTGGGTCAACAAGTCATTTTTAATTAAGTATGCATACATCCAAATTAGGTTGACCTAATTGATGTATGAAGATGTAATTGTGTATATATATATATGGAACATAATTGTGTTGGGTGTGAAGAATACACAGTGAGTGATGATGTGAGTTATGCAACAAAGTGATATGATGCAAATTTGTTGATAGTTGTTGTATACCTGCAAACCGGAGCAATATTTGGTTTTTCCAAAGCTTAATTGGAACTTAAATTAGCACTTTGAAGGTGTACTTTAATTAATCTTTTGGGAGTGAACCATATCTTTTTGTATCTTGGCAGTAAGTAATTTTGTATCTACTTCAGGCTGTGAGCCTCTCAAGGACAATGAGTCTTGGTAGTGAGCCCTATAATATCTTATGACCAGTTATAATATATTGTGAGGTAATCATCACCATGGTTTTTCCCATTTTGGGTTTTCCACGTAAAATCTTGGTGTATATGTGTTATGAGATTTTATGAGTCCTTTCAAGTTTTGATTTACAAATGCAGCTAAATATGTTTTAATAATTGAATGGTTAGTATTCAAATGGTTTAGTAGAATACTGATTCACCCCCCCCTCTTAGTATTATGTGTGTTCAACACTATCTTGCACAGATTTGAGGTTTATTTAACAGAGTAACTAAACAAAGAGCAGGAAATAACACAAAGTACAAAGGAGAGCTAAGAGAGAACTTACAAACAACCAAATGTTTGAAATCTTCCTTCAAGCTCCGCTTCGGCAACCTGCACATAAGACGAACGAGGAAAATGTTGGGGTTGTTTCAGGGATTGTCACAGTCAAAACCCCGTTTCAGTGTTCCCACCTCCACGAACAACTAGATAGATAGAGAGAGTAAAAGAAATGGACAAACAAGAAGTGGTGAAAAGAATCCCCACTTGAGGAGGAGAACCTGCACCACCAAATAGCAAATGAACAAAGTGATCTAATTAGTCTATTCACAAATAGATAAGAGCAAGAGAGTGTTACCAATTGGCCTTGGCCCCCTCCTGAACACATGGGTGCACTGTTGAATGCTTGCTAGAGAGATTTGGTTGTTGGAGGGACCTCAGTCAGGGAGAGCTTCGCTTGTAGAAGTGATGTTGCAAGAAAGAAGAGCAGAGAATAGAGCAAGAGTAGAGAAGAATGAGAAAGAATCCCTCCAAACTAAGAGAAAAAGGGGAGTTTTGTTGTATGCAAGGGTAGGAGAATTTACACTCATAAATGTAACTATAGGGACACGTGTCACAAGTCAAGATTCTGAGATTCCCCATTTCAAACTCAGAAAACTGCCAGGACACTAGTGTGTCACATAGACGTCTACATGCCACACAAGCATCCAACACTTCAGATTTTGGGAAACGAGGTGGCAAACTATTGTCGCTTCATCATTGGACCTTGTGGAGTCAGAATCAAAAAATTCTGACCCATAAGGCTCTTATCATAAATGCACTTAGGTGTAATAAATGCTAGGAAAAGTGCTAAAATGTGAAATTGCCCCTAAGGTGCAATTTTGTGACATTACATTTTTCCCCCACTTTAGTGGGCTCAATTTTGGAAAAATCAACCACTAAAGTAGAAGAGAGAGAAATCCAACACAAAAATTGAAATTTTTACCAATTTGCATGCTAAAAGGATACTATAGAGGACATAGAGGTTGAGGAGGCAGGTACTGAAGATTCCCCTAGTGATCGAACTTGGTGAAAAATACAGCGTTTTTAGTAAAAAATCACACAAAATTTGATTATGCAAAACTCCATATTTTAAGTTAGCTCAAAAATTGAAAGAAGCTACCAAGACGAGAAGAATGATCAAGAAAATTTTTGGTGGTTCAGAAGAAAAAATTGATAAAGAAGTGACTGTATGCCCCATCCTGGTTTTTCCCCTAGTCCAGTGGGGGAAAAGAAAGAGAAATGGAGGGACCACAATCACCAAAAAAAATGGGTCCCGAGGGGCCTATATATACCCGGGTGGGCCCCTAGAATCCCTAGAATGGTCATTTTCACTATTGATTGTAGGAGTTTAGTTGACTTTTATGAGATAAAAGTTAAAAAAATTCCACGCAGATGATATTATCTAAAGCCTAGGTTGGACTAACTATAAGAGGATGTGTGCGAGAGCATCGAGGTCAACCAAGCGAGTCCTTAAACCATGTTTTAGTGTATTTTTTAAAGATTTTTACTAGCTTTTTAGAGAAATCAGAGCGCAAGCATCCATATTTCGTGCCTGCGTCCTCCTCATGCATTAGCGTCCCTCCAGCATGTTGGTTTCCCACCAGCTCTAATGGTAGGCATGAGACGCATTTGCGACGCGCTTGCATGTTAGAGGCTCCACTTAGTAGATTTTTTTAAAATTTATTACATATCGAATGTTCTGACTTAGGTTCTTTTCATTTTTCCAGGATTATCCTGAGATGAGGGAGCATCTCGACGAGTGGTTGCTTCGCCTAGTTCGAGATCAATGTTAGCACTTATCAAACACAAAGGAGATGCTTCTATGGTGGGAGGGTCTCAGGCATATTTATCAGATGCCAGATATGCTCTACCACTACCAAATGTTGATGGTGCTGATGGAGCGGTGGGATTCTACCACCTTGACTTTCTACCTCCCGGTGGGTGAGATGACCATCATGCTAGAGGACATCTATCGCATCCTCAACCTTCCCATCTATGGGTGGAGAGTCATTATCAATGATACACACTTTGTGCAGGAGCAACATGAGGGGGTCGAGTACTGCTTGGGCTACACTGACAATGGCGATGGGACCAGCTACATCTACACATGATGGTTTGAGTAGAGTAGTGCTACAATTCCCTTGTTACGATAGGTTTTAGTGATCACCATAGCCACTTGGGTCATGATAGATGCATGAGGCTCTCACCTGCACAGGGGCCTCATGCATACTATCTACAAGATGGAGTGTAGGATAGTGTATGCATGGTTGAACAACATTCTCGCACACCTATACCATGAGTTGGGCAGGTATGTGCACTACAAGTTCTGGAGCCTAACCACATGCACCCTGGTACAAGTATGGGCCTTTGCTCACATTACATTCACATGACTAGAGGGGTATCCCTAAGTGAAATATTATATAGTACTAATGGCTCAATAGTATGAGCTTATTTGATAGTGAAGGCATGAAGACTTGTAGTTTTGACGGTTGCAGTTTGATACCCTTTAGTGCACCCAGGTTAGGTGGTGGCCCCACTGATTTTTTTGATGGGTTGATGATGGAAAGTTCCTTAGGAACTTGCAGCACAACCGTTTTCTCTTGGGCCATACTGATTTTGTTATCATGCCTTACTATTGGACTAAAGTTATGCGGCAACATAGTCGCATCCAAACCATCACCCCCATGGTCTAATCTTATGCATGGGCCATGAGGAGCACCACACAGCTAGGTGATCATCGGTGGCCCACCATCACTGATGTCACCCTTTTTTATGACGACGCTGGCAACCAGGACCTACCAGAGATGCAACCCATTAATGATGTAGGGGTGGCAATAAGCTATCAGGCCTGGTGGGAGGCACAAAGCCATGCTCCCATTTTTTGGTAGATGCCCCCAGGGGGGATCTAGGCCTATAGGAAGAGATACCACCGAGGCCAAGGAAAAGGCGAGTAGAATATGGTAGGTAGTAGTAGTAGAAAGAGGGCGAGGAGGATGCTGAGGTAGTAGAGGTGAGGCTGAGGCAATGGCGGAGGATGTTTACTCGTCTACCTACGGTCCCAGTCTGGTCTATGACACTAGATCCAGTTGTCAACCCTACAACAACTCTAGCAGCACTAGGATTAGTACCAAAGGTAGGCAGTGTAGATCTAGCATTGCCCAACCTCCTGACCCACACTAGTAGCTAGGGGAGCCAGGTATAGCAGTTAGATTATGTCATTTTTTTTAGTACTTCTAGTTTTTCATCTCATGTATATATTTTTACTTTGGTTTTATGTCTATACATCATGTGATGCTAATATATATCTTCTATGTGTGGTTACAGTGGATACACAGGGATGGACTGGGCTTTTTGCTCAGTGCATATTAGAGGTGGCCCCTATTGTGCTAGTCTAGGGACCCATCTTTGATGCTTATCAGTCAATTTCAACGGGGTGACATGCCCAACTCTTTGATTCAGTCATGCATTTTAGGATGGTGTATGAGGAGGCATGGGTGGAGGGCATGCAGAGGACAACTAATGCCACTACCACCTAGGGACAGAGAGGTCAGGTGTCAACAGAGCTAAGGGTTGCCCTAGTCGAGTGAGAGGCGACTATGATGAGAGTACAGGGTGTTGAGTAGGAATGTAACACTCTTCAAAACCAACTTGATGACCTCATAGGGCAACCAATAGGAGATCAACAACTTTGGGATGTGCTCGGGGTAGTAGAGATCCGTATAGCCTCCCTTGAGGGAGAGATATGAGGATTCCATGTAGCACTTTCTATCTCCCGGTCGTAGAGGGCTCACTCCATGTCCACCATTTAGCCTTGACCACAACCACAGCCATAGCCACCAAAGCCAAAGGGCTCAGGGAGCCACATGCCCAGGGCTTAGATAGCCATTTTGTATATCACTTTTGTAGCCATGACACATATTTTGTAGATCATTTTTGATGTATAGACATTAACACATATAAACAACAACCACTTATTTTTTGATGAAAATGGCATGATACATGTACATGCCATTGATATATATATGCATGGGATACCATTTATGATATCATGGTGTTCTTTACTTTATGTGTATTCATTTTAATTTCATGTATGACTATGGATGTTATACTTATGGATGTATGTTTAGATTAGATACTATCATGATTTAATAAACACACATGGATGTATTTTAATTAAATACAATGATCTAATTGCCTAACAAAAAGATGTAATGTAATACATGGATACATAGCATAGTAAAATTGCATGCGTGTATGTCTCTCTCTTCTCTCACACATGGTTACATAATAACACAAAAAGTAAAATCAAAATATGTTAATGAATGAATGTCAAAATGTGTGACGCTGCAACCCCAAGGATTGAACATTACACATGTGACACATAGACACTACACATAGTATCAACAAAGGTGCATTGCATTAACAGGTTCTTTTAGAGGCGTCCCATCCATTGATGACAATCCATATGCACTAGAATGATACACAAAGATAATAATGTAAGGGCCTAACCAATTAGGAATAAACTTCCCCTTTTGATAAGGTGACACATTTAAATTTCTCTAATTCTCGTAGAGAACCAGGTCACCTACCTTAAAAGTCATAGGAAGAACACTTTGATTGCATTTATTAGATAAAGATCATTAATAAGCTTTAAGATGGTTGAGGGCCTATAATCAGCGCTCATCGAGCATCTCAAGCCAATGTAGATGAATAGATTGGTAAGTCTCATAATCAATTAATCCTTTAAGGGAAACCTACAAAGATAGAATTTCCAACTCCAAAGGCATGATAGCTTCAGTGCGATACATGAGGTTGCAAGGTGTTGTTCTCACCATTGTATGGACACTCATACAATATTCCCACAAATTGACGAAAATGGCATGATACATGTACATGCCATTGATATATATATGCATGGGATACCATTTATGATATCATGGTGTTCTTTACTTTATGTGTATTCATTTTAATTTCATGTATGACTATGGATGTTATACTTATGGATGTATGTTTAGATTAGATACTATCATGATTTAATAAACACACATGGATGTATTTTAATTAAATACAATGATCTAATTGCCTAACAAAAAGATGTAATGTAATACATGGATACATAGCATAGTAAAATTGCATGCGTGTATGTCTCTCTCTCTCTCTCACACATGGTTACATAATCACACAAAAAGTAAAATCAAAATGTGTTAATGAATGAATGTCAAAATGTGTGACGCTGCAACCCCAAGGATTGAACATTACACATGTGACACATAGACACTACACATAGTATCAACAAAGGTGCATTGCATTAACAGGTTCTTTTAGAGGCATCCCATCCATTGATGACAATCCATATGCACTAGAATGATACACAAAGATAATAATGTAAGGGCCTAACTAATTAGGAATAAACTTCCCCTTTTGATAAGGTGACACATTTAAATTTCTCTGATTCTCATAGAGAACCAGGTCACCTACCTTAAAAGTCATAGGAAGAACACTTTGATTGCATTTATTAGATAAAGATCATTAATAAGATTTAAGATGGTTGAGGGCCTATAATCAGCGCTCATCGAGCATCTCAAGCCAATGTAGATGATTAGATTGGTAAGTCTCATAATCAATTAATCCTTTAAGGGAAACCTACAAAGATAGAATTTCCAACTCCAAAGGCATGATAGCTTCAGTGCGATACATGAGGTTGCAAGGTGTTGTTCTCACCATTGTATGGACACTCATACAATATTCCCACAAAACTTATGTCAATTGAATAAGCCAATCCTTACCATGTTTATTCATTGTTTTATGAAGAGTGAGCTCAAGAGTTTTATTAGACGCTTATGCTTGGCCATTAGGTTGAGGTTAATATGGTGAAGAAAATCCATGTGGAATATGAAATTTCTTTAGAAATTTATTCACTTCCTTGTTCTTAAATGGCATACCATTATCAGAAACTAAGGTGGAAGGCAATCCAAAGGGAGCAATGATGTTATTTAGAAGATAGCTACAGATAGCTTTAGCAGTCATGGATTGAAGCAGGACAACTTCAACCCACTTCATGAAGTAATCAGTAGTAGTGATGATAAAGAAATGTCCTTTAGAAGGAGGTGATATTTTTCTAATAATATCCAACCCCCATTTTGTGAACTGTTGGTTCTGCAGATTTCTAAACTCTAAAAGTATGCCAAGCTTTGTCTTCAAGTTTAACAAGGATCTAGCCAACAAATGGAATCAACCAAGATGGTTGGAATTCCCTACTCTTTAGGCTTTGCTATGCCTACGTGGGTGTACTTTAATCACTAATAAATATAAACTCTTCCAAAACTAAATGGTGACAATTAAGAAAATTATATCCTCGCACAAATTAAAATGGTTTGTATAATCACAATTTCTTTAACTCATTCATCCACTCATAATCTATTTTGCACTGGCATGAGGGTTGAAATAGATAACCTAAAACTAATTCCTACTCCTACTCCTACCACTAAAATTTGAAATATATAGATCATGTTTTATGAAATGTTTATTTTTGTGATTAATGTGATCAATGCCTTCTTATTGGGGAATGGAGTCAAGATGTGAGTGATATGTTTCCTCCTTTTGGTTGGGACTCGAATTGTTTGGCACTTTTTAGATGTTTATACCCTGTATAAATGTGCAAGATTGCAATTACCAGACTCTTCTTAATGATCCCAATGATTTCCCCAGATTACTATGATTTACTTAAAATAATTTAATCATTCCTTGAAGGGATCAGTTAAATGAACCACACAAGAAAAATAGATGTGTTTTGATAAATCAAATATATCCTTGATATATCCCTGATATATTGATTTAAATAACAAGGAAAAACCAAACTGGAGACATCAAGATAACATTCATCAATTAATTTTGACAGACAACAAAAAACCAAAATTTTAGTCACCAAATTATAACTTCTCCATTAATTTGCTTCAAAATATTTTGCAATATGTATCAAAATTATTCTTGTACTTCAAAAAAAATATTCTATTAATTCCTTACAGATCCTTTTCGGTCTTGGTTTCATTCTTATAAATATATGAAGGAAGCAACAAGCTTCAAACCGTTACAATGCTTCAATAATACATCTGGTGCAACTTTTCATTTAATTATCTTTTGCAACAAAATATTTAGTTTTCTTTCATCCCCATGAATAATTTTGCCAATAATACATTTTTCCTATTTTTTTTCAGCAATTTCACATTTGTAATTTTACCCAATAAATATATCCTTTGGGTAAAATAATTACCCACTCCAAGATTTTAAACTTAGTTAACTCCCTTAGTGAAATTTTTTTCACTTCCCAGTGAAAACATTTTATGATTGCACATTACACCTTTGGTAAAAATTATATTCTCCCAAAATATTCTCATAATCTCTAGAATCATCTTCACCTTAGCCTTTAACATCATCACAACCCTCTTTTGTTTCTCCTTTATGATGCAATCAGGGGAGGTCCTACAACAAAACTCAACACAAAATCAACCAACAACAACAATTACAAGTCACAATTCTCAAAATTATTCTCTTTTCACCAAATCAACACTCTTCCTTGTAGCATTGCCAACTCACTCAATCGGGTATAACTCTTCAATGAGTTCTTTTTAGACTAATACATGTGAAGGGCCTTTAGGGGTAAAATAATTACCCACTCCAAGATTTTAAACTTAGTTAACTCCCTTAGTGAAATTTTTTTCACTTCCCAGTGAAAACATTTTATGATTGCACATTACACCTTTGGAAATTATATTCTCCCAAAATATTCTCATAATCTCTAGAATCATCTTCAAGCCTTTAACATCATCACAACCCTCTTTTGTTTCTCCTTTATGATGCAATCAGGGGAGGTCCTACAACAAAACTCAACACAAAATCAACCAACAACAACAATTACAAGTCACAATTCTCAAAATTATTCTCTTTTCACCAAATCAACACTCTTCCTTGTAGCATTGCCAACTCACTCAATCGGGTATAACTCTTCAATGAGTTCTTTTTAGACTAATACATGAAATTCTACAAAGACCCACAGGGAATTCATTAACATATTCACAAACCACTATAGACTTCTTTGTAACAACTCTCTCAAATTAGGCTTTCTATGCCAACTAGGCCTCAAATTAGGCCACTTTAACAAAGAAACTTGTCATAAAACTTCACCAAACCCTCTAAACTCATGTGGGAAGCAATTTTAAGGTGTTCAAACCATAGAATACACAATTTTTTTGTAGAAACTCTCACTTCAAAGTGCCACAATAGGAAACCCTCTTTATTTGCCTAAAACTTAGGGTTTTATTGAAAATCACATTACCAAACTTCACACAACCTTTCCAATACCTCAAAAAAGTCTAAAAACCCCTACACATACTCGTTCCATTAAGAAATAATTCTGCCACAACCTTTTACACATTTTTCCAACTCAAAACCTCTCAATTTCATGAGGAAAACTCACTTTCCACCATTAGGGCATCATGCCTAATCCACTAATTGGTCTCCCCTGCACTCACAAAGCATGAAAACATCTAAACCTACAATATCAATCCCATTCCACCTAGTTACAGTGATCACAGAGGGTGGAATGGGTTTTAATTCATTTTGGTAAAACCCTTAAAACAGGGTAAACAAATCAGTCACAGGAAAATAGGGATAAAATGCTTCAAATACAATATAAGTCCCTCAAACCACGTGAAAAAAAAAGTTAACACATGCCTTCTATAAATTTCATAGGTTTCAAAGAAAAACACCCCTATTCGAGATCGTACAAGTGCTAGAAAGGTAAGAATACACATAAAATCTAGAAAACTAAGATAAAGCAAAGAGATTTTTCCTTCCAATCTTCAAGCCAATCTTTACATCGATGCTCTCCACCTTATCTATGCTTTTTCTCTCCAAACTAACTATTCTAACTTCCAAAAACTACCTTTTGAAGTTTTATGACCGTTGGACTTCCTTTTTAAAACTTTTCAATTTTGCATCTTTCCATAATTAGCAACTTTTCACATTTTCGCATTTTTTGCAATGCAAACCTTCTAGACACCTAGACACCTAAATATCATCAAAATATGACTCATTACAATATCAAATGGTCTTAAATACCTTATTCAATGCATAAACTCCAAATTCCTAAAGCCTAGATCTTAACAACTTTGCTTGACAAATTTTGAACAATGGTGCCCCTACACCATACACCCTAACTTTGAAGTTTTCCAAGTCCCTTGGAAAGATTATTGTAGCTTACCCACATTTGTGCTCTTCACGCTTCTTTCCTTCTTGCATTCTTCCATCAGGTTCACTTTGTTTTTTATTCTCACTGTCCTTGTCCTCCTTGACCTTGCCTTCATTTGTTTCTTGCTCCAGCTGTTCACTGTGTATTGTGGGGTGTTCCTTAGCCTTTCCATCCTCAAATATTGTTGTCACATCTACTTTTACATATGTACTCTTACCTCCATCAACTACCATCACTTCTTCTTTATTTCCATGCTTATACCTCTATCCACTAGTCCTCTCAACTACGACTTTACCACTATCAGACTTATCAACAACTATACCATTACACTTAACAACCTTGTCAACCCTGCAACTATCCTTTCCACTGTCCCATCATCCTTACAAACCTTTGTGCTCTTATTTACTGTCTTCTCAGCCTCATAAGCTTCTGCTCTTATAGTATTCAACTGTCCATTCACTCTCTTTGCCACCACAGGGAAAATCACTAGCCCTATAATGATCTCATCAGATTTTTCTTTCCTTTCCATAGGATTTTCACACTTACTCTACACTATGTCTATATGAGACACAATTTCATCTATTTTCTTTTTCCATATGAAAACATTCTTCTTTCCATCTTACTGCAAATTATTTTTACTCTTCCTCTCTACTACCCTGTCTTTTTCATGGTTTGCACTGGCTGTCAACCATTTATCCTTACTTTCTTCAACATTTACAAACTCCTTTCTTCCTACCATGATGATCCCACCATTCTCTTTTGTCTCCTCAACCAATGGAGTTAAAATGAACACTCTCCCATCTTTTTCAATTGTGTATGTAATTTGTCTTCCATTGTACATGGCTGACCTATCAAACTGCCAGGGCCTTCCTAGCAACATGTGGTAACAATTCATGGGTAATATGTCACAAACAACCTTATCCCTATATTGACCAATCTGAAATTCAACTATAGCTTGTTCACTCACCACCATAGATTGATTATCACTAACCCATGATACTTTATATGGATTTTCTCTAGGCACTCTTTCCAAAAGCAATTTATCCACCATTTCACTAGATACAATGTTATTAGTGCAACCTGAATCAAATATTACCTTGCATACCTTATTTTTACATCTGCAGGTTTTCCTAAACAATGCTCCTCTTTGAAGCAACTCTCTCTCCTTTGTTGTCTTCAAGAATTTTCTTTTCATCATCAACATCTCACCTACTTCAGGAGTAGCAATAAGTCTATTTGAGTTTGAACTTTCAACTTCATCTTCATGAACTATTTGGGCTCTTCTATCATTTTTATTTTCTCCTCCACTTGTTGTTGAACCAAGTTTTTCAGGGCACTTCCAAGAAGGATGACCATATTCTTGGCAATTCTGACACTTACCTACAAAAATGTTAGGATTCCTTCCACCACCAAATATGCCCCTTGTACCTCTATAACCTCCTCTAAAATATGCAACTTGCTCATCTCTTTTGCTTGGCTCTTCCTGATTTTCATTTGTCTTTCTTGGAGTAGAGAAACATCTTCTTCCTCTCATTGTGTTGCCTCTCCCTCTAATAGTCTTCTCTTGTCTTCTTTTTACTTTCTCTTCAGCCTTCAGTGCCATTTGATAGCATTCTTCTACACTCTAGGATTTGTTAAATCCAACTTATCCTATATGTTCAATCTCAAACCACCCAACTACCTAGCAATTTTCTCATCTTCATTCTCATTATGGTTAGATCTCATACTTAATCTGTAAAACTCTTCAGTGTATGCCTTTACATCCATTTCCTTTTGCCTTAAACTTTGCAACCTGTTAAACATTTGAATTGAATAATATGAAGGGAGAAACTTACCTTTCAGCTTGGCTACCATCTTGTCCCATTCCACAATTTTGGATTTTCCTTGCTTTCTTCTTTCTGACTGCAAATACTCCCACCACAAAAGTGTGTGACCTTTTAACTTTGTTTTTGCAATCTTGACTCTTTGTTCTTCTAGAATCTCTTCACATTGAAAATAATTGTCCAAAGATGATATCCCATCTAACAACTCTTCTTCATTCAGATTTCCTCCAAAATTTTGAACATCTATTTTCACCTTGTACTTGTCACTTATAACTGCCTTCAAAAATTTGGCCATTCTTTGATCTTCAGGATCAAGTTCTTCTTCAACATCTTCAAATTCTTCATCATCTTCATCATCTGAATCACTGCTTTCAACTTCTTCTCTTCTCTTGTTTGTCTCTAAGGCTGCCAGTCTCTCTTTCAATTCTCTAATCTCTTTAATGTACCGACTCTTCAATTCATTCACTTATTTTTCCACATTCCTTCTTTTTGGAGGCATCTTTGCAATCTTGCCTCTTCACCTTCCAATCTTTCTTTCACAATCTTCAATCTCTTTCCACAGAGCTCTGGTACCTTCACTTTGATACCACTTGACGTAATTAGGGGAGGTCCTACAACACAACTCAACACAAAATCAACCAACGACAACAATTACAAGTCACAATTCTCAAAATTCTTCTCTTTTCACCAAATCAACACTCTTCCTTGTAGCATTGCCAACTCACTCAATCGGGTATAACTCTTCAATGAGTTTTTTTCAGACCAAGACCTAAACTTTTTTAAAGACCCATCAAGGCATTCATTAACATATTCACAAACCACTATATACTTCTTTGTAACTCTCTCAAATTAGGCTTTCTACGCCAACTAGGCCTCAAATTAGGCCACTTTAACAAAGAAACTTGTCATAAAAATTGACCAAATCCTCTAAGCTCATGTGGGAAGAAATTTTAAGGTGCTCAAACCATAGAATACATAATATTTTTGTAGAAAATATCACTCCAAAGGGCCACAATAGGAAACCCTCTTTATTTTCCTAAAACCTAGGGTTTTATTGAAACTCACATTACCAACCTTCACACAACCTTTCTGATACCTCAAACAAGTCTAAAAACCCTTGAACATACTCATTCCATCAACAAATAATTCTTTCCCAACATTTTACACATTTTTCCAACTCAAAACCTCTTAATTTCATGAGGAAAACTCACTTTCCACCATTAGGGCATCATGCCCAATCCACTAATTGGCCTCCCCTACACTCATAAAGAATGAAAAAATATAAACCTACAATATCAATCCCATTCCACCTAGTTATAGTGATCACAGAGGGTGGAATGGGTTTTAATTCATTTTGGTAACTATAAACCCTTAAAACAGGGTAAACAAATCAGTCATAGGAAAACAAGGATAAAATGCTTCAAATACAATATAAGTCCCTCAAACCAAGTGAAAATACAAGTTAACACATTCCTTCAAGAAATTCCATAGGTTTTAAAGCAAAACACCCCTATATGGGATCGTACAAGTGCTAGAAAGGTAAGAATATAGAAAATTTGGAAAAACTGAGATAAAGCAAAGAGATTTTTCCTTCCAATCTTCAAGCCAATCTTTACATCAATGCTCTCCACATTATTTATGATTTTTCCCTCCACACTAGCTATTCTAACTTCCACAAACTTCCTTTTGAAGTTTTATGACTGTTGGACTTCCTTTTTACAACTTTTCAATTTTGCATCTTTGCACAATTAGCAACTTTTCATTAGCAACTTTTCACATGTTTGCATTTTTTGCAATCCAAACCTTCTAGACACCTAGACACCTAAATATCATCAAAATATGACTTATTTCAATATCAAATGGTCTTAAATACCTTATTCAATGCAAAAACTCCAAATTCCTAAAGCCTAGACCTTAACAACTTTGCTTGACAAATTTTGATCAATGGTGTCCCTGCACCACTTTATCTCCTATGCCTTTTCATGCAATTTTTTTTATCAAAGGGAATTTTAAGTAACTCCTACTGATATGGAGTATTCTTCTTGATATAGGTTATTTCACATTTGTTTGCGTCTTTGTTCCTACCCCTATCTCTTTTTTTTCTGGATTTTTTCTATAACTCATTCAACTCTAGTTCATAAATGTCATCTGATGCCAACATTCACATCATCAAAAGTATCATCAATGTTTTGAATATCAATTGTTGATTAATCTATCATTTCCAAAATATTGTTGTCATCTCAATAAGGTAGGGAGGTGCCTTCATTGTATTGAATGGACCAACGTTTTTGTTCCTCTAATATTTATCTTTCTCTCCGATGAATTCCTTAAGCCAATCATATGCTCTTTCTATTTTTTGTGCATTGAAGGTACTTAAAACTACTCCACCTGATATCCCAAAGTTCCTTTGACATTTCCATTGGAGAAGTCTGAAATTTGTCTCTTCAAATTTTTTTTGTCACTTCGATGTATCTATGGCCCATTTCATATAAAAGTATATCTCTTCGATTTTAGTTGATGTAATATTTTCCTTTTGTATTATTAGATCCGAAATAGTTTGATCTCTTCATTAAATGTTATGTTTTTAAACATATCGTTTCATTGAAGGGACTCTAAATCATCTTCTACCGATATGATGTAGTCTATTTGATGATGTGTAAGCCTTTTGTGAATTGTGTTATTAGAGGGACTTTAAGGGAACTCCTACCAATATGGTGTAGTCTCCTCAATATAGTTTACTTAAAATTAGGGCCTGATAATGAGTATGAGCTTGAGAAGATGGCTATGGGGGACAAATAGGATACTTAGATTGGTGAATCTACATGACACATTAAGCGATAAGCTGCATAAAGAGAAAAATATAGTTCATCACTGGTCCAAGGTTAGGGTTTTTGAAGATAGGTTTATGCAAATTTTATCAATCCTAACAATGGCTCCAGTTGGGGATGAATGACTTATAGGTCATTGCAAGAATCTAGAGGCCATCTCTAGGATACAGATCAAAAAATTTAAAATTCTATACATAGAAGGAAAACCAAAATTTGGGGAGAAGCCTAAACTACAGTGCATGGAAAAAAGATCTTCTCCTAAGAGAAGAAATGTTTCAAAAATTATCCATGCACTGGAAAGTCCTAATTTTTACCCACCATGTTTTGCAAGTAATATGAATCTTCACCACACCTACCTGTAATGACAAATGGGCCCAATCACAATGCTTCAAACTTTCCATGCTTTATCCTATCTTGATTTCTGGTGTTCCAAATAATAACTGTCATCAATTTAGAATTTTCTATCCATAGCCCTCTTATCAAATAAATACTTCATCTGAAGCTGATTTTTTTCATTTTGCTTTTGCACCTGAGACCCAGTTTCATCCAATTCTACCAATTGTTCCATCCTTTCTTTCATGGGCTCAGGGATATCCATATCCTCTAATTGTAACATGAATTTTTAGGAAAAAGGTTGTGCATTGGCATCCTTTCTTGAGTTCCATACACTAGCTCAAAGGGATATTTTCTAGTAGCTTTCTTTACTATAATTCTATCTGCCCATAATGTTAATCTTAATTTTGAATCCCAAGCTTTCTTATTATTATCCAACATCCTTTTAATTATCTTCATAATGCTCTTGTTGATGGATTCAACCTATGCATTAGATTGGAGGTGATAAGGGGAAGCATAAGAGATTACTATGCCATAGGACTCAAAAAATTTCTTAAATTCATCTAATCTAAAGCACATCCCATTATCTGTGATCAATCTGACTGGGACTCCAAAACCTTGTAATTATATTTTCTAGCAAGAAGTTGATTACTTCTTTACTTGTATCCTACTTTGTGGGAATTTCTTCAATCCATTTGTTAAAGTAGTCAGTGGATACAAGTATTTATCTATGTCTCCCACTTGACTTATTTGTTATCTCTCCTATGAATTCAATACCCCATTGGTGAAATGGTGCTTCAATCTATATGGGTCTTAAAGTCAAATCTCCTTGATATTTTAGCTTCCCTGAGAAATTTTGACATGCTTCATACTTCCTCACATATCTATGGGCATTCACAAATACCTTTGGCCAATAGTAACCAACTCTTAGTACCTTATGTGCAATGGTTTTATCTGAAAAGTGGCCTCCACACAAACCCTCATGTATTGCTTTCAAGGTTTGTTGTGCTTGTCCCTCATCCAAGCATAACAATAGGATACCATCCCTATTCTTCCAAAATAGACCACCATTGATCAAAACATATTTTGAGGCTTAGAGTTGTAGTGTTATCTTCTAATTATCATTCATATTTTCAAGGCACTTTATATGTTTGAGATAATAGGCTATATTTTTATACCAATGGGTGTGTTTAATACTTGAAATTAGATCCTTGTGTTCTTTAATGTTGCATACTTGAGCAACTTCCAAATTGGACTCAGCCATCAATTTTTCCAGACCTTGTCCCCTCACAAGTTTTGTGATTTGGATCTCAATATTGAATTCTTGGATCCTATTTATCCACCTACACCTCCTTATTACACCAGCCTGCATAAAAACATCCTTGACTGCCACATTTGGCACATAGGAAATTAATTGTGCCCCAACTAAGTATGGCTTGAATGCCTTTACTGCTTTTATTAGTGCATAGGCCTATTTCTTAGTAACATCATACTTTAATTCAACCCCTTGAAGTGACTTGCTAGAAAATGAGACTGGTTGTTCATACCCCTCTTCATTCTTTTGCAACATCACAACATCAATAGTATGGTAAGATGCAAAAGAGAAAATTTGAAAGGGTTTACTGAAGTCTGGAGACTTTAATGCAAGAGCCTCTTTGAAGGCCTTACTTATTGACACAAATGCATCTATGGCTTCATATGTCCAATCTACTTGTGCACCTTTTTTTAGCATTTTTGATATAGGTTTTACAATTTTAGCAAAATTGGAGATGAATCTTCTGACAAAGTTAATTTGGCCAAATAATGATTGAATGAATTTCACCATTTTGTGGATAGGCACCTTATCAATAGCCTCTACTCTCTCTAGGTCAATTTTGACTCCCTCCTTGGAGACTATGTGTCCTAGCAACTTTCCTTCTGTTACTGCAAAATGACACTTTTTGGGGTTTAGGATATCCCACATTCTAGTGCTTTAATGAATATTTTTCCAAATGTAAGCAATGATCTAATGCTCTTTTTGAATAGGCTGCTGAGTCATATTGATAAGCAACCATTATGATGTTAATCAGATCTGCAAAGGCTACATCCATGGCTCTTTGAAAGGTAGCATTGGTGTTTGTAAGGACAAATGGCATTCTATACATACACATATGTCCCCCATGGTGTGGTGAATGTGGTCTTATATTTTTTTGATTCCTTCACTTTGACCTAGTCATAGCCTGAGAAGCCATCCATCATGGACAACAATTCACATCCAGTCACTTTTTGCAACATTTCCTCCATATTTAGAAGTGGGTAGTTATCCTTAAGTGATGAAACTTTCAAATTGCGGAATTCTACTCACAACCTTATATACCCATTTTTTTTTCTTACTAGTGTTGGTGTAATTAATTATTTAATTACACTTTGCATAAGTTTACTTAGGTAATATTTTAAGTCCTAGGTTGCATAATTAGATAAATCATTTAATAATGGGGTAATTCCCCCTTCCTTGTTTGTAGGAGATAAGATTCCTTCTAGAAGATGAGTTGTCCTTCTAGAACTTATCTCTATCTTTTTATCATTTCCTAGATAGGGTTCACATGTTGTCACATGTAGTGTGATTTTAACACTTGACAACATCTTACACATTTTAGGTTTTCACTCATGCCTATATATTCAAGGCATTTTGTACATTTGTAATCATCTCATATTCAATTTGGAATTCTTGCATCTTAATGATAGCATGATATTTCTTCCATTTCTCTCTTGTGGAAGTTATTTTGTCTTGCAGGTGATTTTGGGGTGTTTGAGGAGTTCACCTAAACTCCTACAATTGGTACTAAATTTTATACCCAAGATGAATGCCTATTAGGTTTAATTATTCCACCATCCTTGAGTTTCATCAATTCTTCCTACATCTTGGGTGCCAACATAGGGTTTATGGGCCTCTACTTTTTTCTAAAAGGTTTGGCATCTGGTTTCAAAGGAATCTTGTTATGCCTTGCATAACCACCCCACTTTGATCTAGATCAAAATGGGTCCCCCCCCTTTTTCTTTTGTTTTCTTTGGCCTTTGGTTTTCTGCTTTAGGCGTTTTTCCTTTAAAGTTCTATCGGAAGTGGAGTCGGAACCAATAACAGACTCAGAAGTTCCTTCTAAGTTCTGGTCTTATTCTGTCCCCGGCTCCAGTTCTGACGGTTCTTTGTCTCCATTTTTTTGTCCTTCCTCGGAGTCGGGTTCAGGTCCGAGTATGAGGGTTGAACTTTCTTCAAAGTTTTCCGGTTCGGGTTCCGTTCCAATCCCAGTCCCGCATGTTTCATTCCTTCGCTTTTTCTTTTCTTCTGTTGTCTTGTCATGGGGTTTTCTTCCCCTCTCTCTTTCTTTTTCCTTTTTCCTTTTTCCTTTCTTTGTCTTTTCAGATAACGTCGGGGACAAACCCGGAATGGAATCCGAACCCGAGACTTGAAATTTTTTTTGGTTCGGGTTTGGTCCCGATCCCGGTTTCGCTTTATCCATTTTTTGTCCTGACCCGGTTTCGATCATTTGGTCACGGGGTGTTGTTTTTCCTTCCTTTCCCCTTTTTCTTTTTTCATATTGTCATGTTTGTCAGAGGCGGAGTCGGGATGGAATCCGAAACTGAAACTTTGAGGAAGTTTCAATCTCGGATTTTGTTCCCCCCCCGCCCTCGTTGTGTTTCGCCCGAGGTCTGTTTTGCTCCGACCTCGCCGGCATTTTGTTTCATCCTTTGCATTTTGGTTTCCTTCGCAGACGCGGATCTGGGACGGGGTATGAACTTGGAAATGTTGATTATTTCCCTGGCTCGTTCCCACCCCGACTCTGGTGTCAGTTCTAATTTCCATTTTAGCCCTGCCCCCGCCAGTTTTAAAAGCGAGGGATGTTGTTTCTGGGTCATGTTTTATCTCGATTCTAGTTCTGCTGGGACTTGTTTAATTTTTTTCTGCTCAGTCCCGATCGCGTTTTGGTTCTGCTTATGCCAGTGTTGTGTTTCTTTTGACAGAATTAAAGGCATGATAAATAATGATATTTTTCCTTTGAGAACTAATGGGGGCATATGTTTTGCAGGATCTAAGTTTGCCGTGATGTCTGGCCGAAGGAACGAAGTCTTGCCGACTCGAAAGTCTCGGTGCAGGGAGGCGACTTCGGCGAAAGGTCTTGCTAACCTGATAGGGTCTCGCCGACATATTTTATGCCCTCGGTATAACATTTTGGACTCGCTATGACCTCCCCCGACTGATGTAAGTCTTTCCGATAGCAACGTACCCGCCGATGAAAAGCATATCACTATAACTCTTAGTGCCCGCCATAACGTCTTGTCGAATGCAGATGTCTCACCGATGGAAGGGGGGACTATGATATTTCTCCTGAGGTTACACCGACAACTTGCAGAGGGACAGATCAGGAGCGAGAAGGGCGCCGAGAGAAGAAGTCACCATGAGTCATAACGCCAGTTGGTGTCTACTAATAGGGGTAGCTCGACATTAATGGTGATATTTTAGGGAACTCAAAGCAGCCCCACTGGAGTTTGAAAATGGACACGGAGGAGTGGGAGTTAATACGGTAGATGCAAAAGATCTACAGAACACCTCGGAAGACAATCTTCACCAACATAGACAGCAAGGATCCGAGTTTAATGCAGAACTGACTTTCTACAAAGATCTGAATGTTGACCCTCTAACACAACAGATATTTTGTAAACCCTAAAACATGGGGCCGACATTCTTTTCAAGTGGGAATGTATATATGGCATTTTTGCCTCTTTGTAAAGCATCTTTTTTTTTTTTTAGAACTAGGACTTTGAGAACCAGTAGAGAAGGATAGAAGAGTTAGAAGTTTAGAAAGAAAAGTTAAGATAGAGGAGACAGAACTGCATCCTGATTCTTTGTAATAGGAGCTTCTTTTGTCTTCTTAGTTAGGAGTTAGACCCAACATAGGATGGAATGTATCTTTCCAGTTTCTTTAGTGTAAATGGAAGCAGTCTGAAGACACGGGTTTTTTGTACACTGGTGATTGTGCCAGATTTGTAAATGTTGCTTATCTGTCTCACCCACAGTAGAAGTAGCCAGATTCAAATCTACTTCATATTGTGTTCCAAAACGGTATTTATCTTAAGTTAATCATTTGATTTTGAAATATTTCAAGGAATAAAATCTCATTTTGGGTTTTACTTAAATGGTAATCTATAATCAGTTGTTGAAATCAACACTGTGAATGAATGCAACTATGTGTCAATCACAAGTTTATTTTGTTCTGCAGTTTTAGTTTACAAATTCCTTGAAGTTAGCAAGTCTGGTTAAGGCTAGATTCATCCTTTTGAGTTGTACTGCCAATTGGATCATTGTTTTTGAACTGAGATTGTTATTGTTTAATTCTAAAACTTCCCAAATCCACATTACAAAAGAAATTCATCAAATTAGGATCAATGTGTTCCACTACCTACTCTGATCATGGTTCTATGTATAATTTAACTTCTCTTCCATTCATGAGTATGGTTGCATATGATAGGTCCAACTATACATTTACTCCTAATGCAGCAGTCCATTGCCTTGTCAATAACATGCCATAATCAGGAGGTGTGTCAACCACAATGATATTAGTCTTATATGTCGCTTTAGGATATGCAGCCAATTTTAATTCCACATCCCACATTGCACCTATAACAGGGATGGATCTATTATCCATGGCATAACACTTCCCATAGGTAGTATCAACCCACAAGCCCAACTCTTTCATAACTACCATGGGCATAATATTGTTTGTTGCCCCTGAATCAATCATGCAATTTCTTACCAGTTTATCATTTATCAGCAAGGTGGTGTAAAAATGATCTACATGGGATGGGTTTTTTGTTAAAATGGTTCCCAAGTATACCTCAAGATTTTTCATGGTTTCTTTGAAATTATTGACTTGTGTCTCATTACTTTCTGTTTTAGCATTATTCCCACTTTGAACCCCATTCTTATTTGACACATTTGAAATCAACTTCATGGAGCTATCTTTGTATTCATCTATTTTCATCATTTCTAGTAGTGGTACTGACATCTTAAATTGGGACAAGACCTATTCCATATCAAAGGAAGGGGTGTATATTTCTATTTTACCTATTTCTACCTTAGCGGGTCTTTTCTCCTCCATGTATTTTTTAGGATTATTTCCCACTTTGTTTTTTTCACTATGTGCTAGTTCCTTTGCCACATATTTTTAAATTGTATCCTAGGGCTTCTTCTTTTCTTCATTCTTTTGATTTGCTACAATGACCGTTTTATACTTTTGTTGATCCTTCACAAACATACCCCCAGGTGTCCCTTGATCAGGATTCACACCTCTATTTCTAAGGTTGTAATTTCTCTTAGCTTGTGCCACAACAACAACCGTAAGTTCTTTCATTTCTTGATCAGTAGGTCTTCTTAGTTAGATCTGGTTTGATTGATGCTGAGAAGTATTGATCTGAGATACTCCTATATCATCATCTTCTTGGTCTGAAAATACTTCTTGTTGGCCCATATGAACATTTTATTACCCACATCATACTCAAATCCATCTTCTTTAGAAGATGAGTATTCTTTATATATTCCATGATACCTAACTGCCAACATGTTTATAGTGTGATCGTTTCATTCTTGGTCATATAGCCATTCATATTCCTAGATTGATTGTGCCGCTATGTAATATTTAGGAGAATGAGGTAGGTTGCAAGGTATACAAAATGGAGTGTTCTCTACCATATTTGTCCCATGCCTCTTTAGTGGATCAGGAGTGTCTCTACTCACGTTTTTCCTCTAATCATTACTGATAGGATTTTCATCCTTCTAATTTATTTTATAAGGAATATCATGCAACCTTGATCTATCATTTCTATGATAGTTTGGCTTCTTATGTTTATGGGGATTAGGGTTTCGTAGTATTCTAGCTTCATCCCTTCTTCCTATCTTCCCTGAGGCCTTTCTATTATTTTCTATGTTCAATGCAGCTCTGAATTCTTTGGTGAGGACAAGAGGGTTCCTCGTCCTAAGCTCATAACTAGTTTTTGGATAAAATGCATTTACATAGAAACTAATCACATAGGATCAGTTGGCTTTAGGTGAGGTGGAATCCTATTGAATAGCTTCATAAATCTTGTATTAAATTCTGCAACTAATTCATTATAACTTTTCTGGATATTTTTCAATTCATGCAAAGAAAATTTTGGATCAGAATGGTCTCCATATTGTTCTTTAAAAATTCTCTTAAACTCGGGCCAAGAGCTTATTGAGGCATCCGATAAGTTTTTATACCAATCCCTGGCATCTTCAAATATGAATTGCATAAAAAAATTCATATAGATATATTCATGTTGTACATCAAAACCATCCATTATTGTTTCAAACACCCTATTGTGATCCTCTCCTGATATAGTGTGGTTCCCAGAGAACTTTGGGATTGAATTTCTCATATCATTATCGATTGGATTTGGATACCCTTGAATTCAAAAAAAATCCAGTTTCCTAAATCTTTCTATGTTCATGGGTCCCCTTACAAACTGGTTCTGGTTCTAGGTTTATAATGTTGATGTTGATGTCCTTGTTGGTATTGGTAAGTATGCATGCCTTGCTGCATATTTTGGATAGAACCTCCATAAGGTTGTATATTTCTTTGTATATTTTGGTTAGGGCCTTGATGTGGATAGTGCCCAATATGTTGGCTATAATTTTGATATCTTATTCTTCCCTGGCCAAGTGGGAGTGGATAAGCATTATTCACGAAAGTATTTGGCGGGTTTGAAACTTGCATTGCAGGAACCTTCTGTTGCACATGAGTAGCACTACTTGTATTCCCTTAGTTCCCTATTGTGATGTGATATTCCTTCGGGATATTAGGACCACCTATGTTCTAATTATAGGAAGGTCTATTCTATGTCACATTGGGAGTAATTTGGTTGTTTAATTCAAAAATTTCTTGAGCTAATGCTTCCTCTTGTTTTATCAATTTAAGCCTTCTAACTTGTTCTCACATTTGTTCAACCCTTTTTTATAACTCTTGAAAAGTTGGTTCTTTTGTTGTAGTAGGACTACAATGTGTATCTGTGAAGGGTACTGTAGGTGGTACTTGTTCCATGAATCCATGTTGAAAGTTCTCAACATATTTTTGAGTCATTTTGTCCTCATAATCTCTTTGTGCTTTTGACTGCCTTACTTCTTCATCTATATGAGCATGGAAATCCTTCATTTTTTGAGGATCAACCTTAAAAGAAATGATAGATTTAGATAGATTGTTTTGTTGAAGAGAGTGGTGAGGATCCCTTGGTGGGAATTTTTTGTTGTTATGAAATTTTGATCCATGCAAAGAGATTATATATTGTGAAGTTTTTTTCTAATGTGTTCCCTTGATTATTGTGTGTATTACTTTGCAACTCTATGAATTCAGGTGGATTTGATGTGGATCCCTCCTTATTATTTGTGGTTCTTGAAGTGGGAGGGGACCTTGAACCTTGCTTCTTTTTCCACTTTTTATTATTATCTTTCTTTGGGCTTCCCCTGTGCAAGGATCTTCTACCTTCCATCTTGGGTGAAACTATAATGCTTTGATGTCTAAAACCTAATATTTCTGATCTGATGTTCAATTGATCACGCATACACAAGTCTTCAGAGATGTTTTACTAGAGTCACCACCTCCCTTAGGGAGGACTTGACTTTTTATTTTTTGGGCTCTTTTCACCATCAGAGTTATATCTTTTTACCATCACCGCAACAAAACTTTTTCTCCAACACTTCCCAACCTTCAACTATTTCCAATGGCAACAAAGTCGCTAATCTATTGGTTGTGTGATTTGAATAGGAAGTTAAAAATACACAATTACTAATCTCAACCTTAAAACTTTGTTGACTCTTTAACTTAGAGATAAGCTAAAACCAAATTTCTCTCTAAGTTTGTCCCTAGCAGAGTTGCCAATCTATTGGTTGTGTCACTCGAATGGGGAGTGTAAATTAGTCAACCATGAATCTCTAGTCACAGTGTGATTTAAAACTTCAACGACTCTATAAGGCAAGTTGATCTTCTATCAAATTTTCTTAAGTTTGTTCCAAGTAAAGTCGCCAATCTGTTGGTTCCAAAATCTATGGATTGTTAAACTCTAAAAGTATTCCAAGCTTTGTCTTCAAGTTTAACAAGGATCTGACCAATGAATGAAATCAACCAATATAGTTGGAATTCCCTACTCTTTAGGCTCTATTATTCCTAGGTAGGTGTACCTTGATCACTAATAAATATAGACTCTTCCAAAACTAAATGGTGACAATTAACCAGATTATTTCCTCACACAAATTTAGAGGGTTTGTATAATCACAATTTCTTTAACTAATTCATCCACTCATAATATATTTTGTACTAGCATGAGGGTTTGAAATAGATAACCTAAAAATAACTTCTACTCCTACTCCTACTACTAAAATTTGAAATATATAAATCAAGTTTTATGAAATGTTTGTTTTTGTGATTAATATGATCAATGCCTTCTTATTGGGAAATGGAGTCAATATGTGAGTGATATGTGTCCTCCTTTTGGCTGGAACTCAAATTGTTTGGCACTTTTTAGAAGTTTATACCTTGTATAAATGTGCAATATTGCAGTTACCAAGCTCTTCTTAATGATTCCAATGATTTCCCTAGATTACTGTGATTTATTTAAATGAATTTAATCCTTCCATGAAGGAACCAGTTAAATGAACCACACAAGAACAACAAATGTGTTTTGATATTTCAGATATATCCTTAATATATTGATTTAAATTACAAGGAAAAACCAAACTGGAGTCAACAAGATAACATTCGTTAATTAATTTCGATCGACAATTGAAAACTAAAATTTTGGTCACCAAATTATAACTTATTCTCCATTAATTTGCTTCAAAATATTTTGCAATATGTATCAGAAGTCTTCTTGTACTTCAAAAAAAAATTCTATTAATTCCCTACTGATCCTTTTCGGTCTTGGTTACCTTCTTGTAAATATATGAAGGAAGCAACAAGCTTCAGACCATTACAATGCTTCAATAATACATCTAGTACAAATTTTCATTTAATTATCTTTTACAACAAAATATTTAGTTTTCTTTCATCCTTGCAAATAATTTTACCAATAATACATTTTTCCTATTAATTGTCGGTCATTTCATATTTGTAATTTCACCCAATAAATATATCCTTTGGGTAAAATAATTACCCACTCCAAGATTTTAAACTTAGTTAACTCCCTCAGTGAAAAATGTTTCACTTCCCAATGAAAACATTTTATGATTGCACATTACACCTTTGGTAAAAATTATATTCTCCCAAAATATTCTCATAATCTCCAAAGTCATCTTCATCTCAGCCTTTGACATCATCACAAGGTTCCCTTTTGTCTCTCCTTTATCTCCTATGCCTTTTCATGCAATTTGTTTTATCGAAGGGACTTTAAAGTAACTCCTACTGATATGGAGTAGATTCCCTTATATAGGTTATTTCACATTTTTTATCATCTTTGTTCCTACCCCTATCTCTTTCTTTTCCAGATAAATGGTCTATAATTCATTCATCTCTAGTTCATAAATGTCATTTGATTCCAACTTTCAAGTCATCAAAAGTATCATCAATGTTTTGAATATCAATCGTTGATTAATCTATCATCGTCAAAATATTGTTGTCATGCCAATAAGGCGAGGAGGTTCCTTTGTTGTATCGAAGGAACCAATGTTTTTGTTCCTTTGATATTTATCTTTCTCCTTGATGAATTCCTTAAGCCAATTGTATGCTCTTTGTATTTTTTGCGACATCGAAGGGACTTAATACTACTTCACCCGATATCCCGAAGTCCCTTCGAGCTTTCCATCAGAGAAGTTTGAAAACTCTGTCTTCAAATTTTTGTTGTCACTTCGATGTATCTATGGGCCCATTTCATATTAAATTATATTTCTTCGATTTTAGCTGATGTAATATTTTCCTTTTGTATTATTAGATCCAGAACAGTTTGGTCTTTTCAATAAATGTTATGTTTTTAAATAGATCATTTCATCGAAGAGACTCTAAAGCATCTTCTACCGATATGATGTAGTCTCTTCGATGATGTTTAAGCCTTTTGCAAACTATGTTATCAAAGGGACTTTAAGGGAACTCCTATCGATATGGTGTAGTCTCCTCGATATAGGTTACTTAACATTAGGGCTCGATAATGAGTATGAGCTTGAGAAGATGGCTATGGAGAAAAAATAGGATACTTAGAGTGGAAAATTTACATGACACATTAAGTGATAAGTTGAATAAAGGGAAAAGTATAATTCATCATTGGCCCAAGGGTTAGGGTTTTTAAGGATAGTTTTATGCAAATTTTATCAATCTTAACATGAACGGCCAAGGAGAGGTCAAATTTTGTAACTCTTGAGCAGGAGCATGAATAAGACAACTATGTTGTTGGAATTGCGGAAACTTTTGACAAAATCAAAGGAATCTTGTTCCATTGTTTTCTAGAAGTATCCCATGTGAATCAATTTTCTCACTAGGGATTTACCACCAAAATGTCCACCCTCAGAACCCAAATGGGCCTCCTTAAGGGCAAGGGGTATTTCCACTTTAGTGAGACATCAAAGAAGTAAACCATTATAAGACTTTCAATAGAGAACATCCAACAAAACAACATAATGGACTGAAAACTTTCATATATGAGTGCAATCCTTCTTCGTTGTATCATCAGGAAATTTTCTAGTCTCCATATAGTTGTAGATGTTGGAATACCATTCTCCCTTGTCTATGTGAGAACACACGAGAGCATCAAATTCAAGTTGGTCAGAAACAATAGGAGACTGAAGTATATGAACGAAAAAGTGGTATTCCTTCATATTCTTATCTGAAGGTACCAGGGAGGAAACGCTTGCCATGGCATTTACATGTCGGTTTTCTCTTCTAGGGACACTATCTATTGCAAGGATAACTTTAAGAAACCCCCCCTTAGCGAAGGTGTAAAATCCTGGAAAATCTTTCCTTTTATTCAAAAAAAATTATTAATTTTCCTAGCGAATCTATAGCACATTATTAAAAACATTGTAAAATCCTGGCAAATCTTAATGAATAATTGGAAAAAATAATAATCACAATGGTGAATCCTATCGAATAATCACTAAAAAGATTAATTACAATGGTGAATCTCTCCTTTAAAAAATTGTATAGTTGGTCGGCGCAGTTCCCCCATATTGTTTTTGTCTTTTGTAATATTGAAGTAGGGGCCCGGGGGCGGCAGCCACCGGCGGGGTCAAGGGGCAACGCCCCTTGTGGGGGTCAAGGGGGCAGAGCCCCCTTGTGGGGGTCGAGGGGGTCCGGGGACAGTGGCCTCAATGCGCTCCTGTCCCGATATAGGTACGGTTAAGGGGTAGAGCCCCTCGCCACCAAGCATAAATTCGCTATTGAAAATGCATTGGAGCACACATGGATTAAGCATTTTTTAAAATTCTCACTTTAAAAAAACACTATATGAGAAGTGAAATTATGACCATCGATTAGCTTTTTAATTGAACGGCTGTAGGATGATTCCATGAGTTTACATGCACGTGCATTTTAAAACGCTTGTTGAGGCCTGAAATTTGTTTTGGGCCACACGATTAGATTTAATCGTGTGGCCCAAAAAATATTTCGGGCCTCAACAAGCGTTTTAAAATGCACATGCATATAAACTCACGAAATCAGCCTATAGCCATCCGTTTAAAAAGCTAATCGATGGCAATAAATAAAAGCCCTATTTAAGGCTAAAATATCACTAAAATGAAATGGTAATTTATTATTAGTGGCGATATTGTCCCAAAATTAATGGTAGGAATATAATATTACTGGCGAATATAATTAATATTTGTAATTAGAGTATAAACTACTAGAAAATCAGTTCCAATGATGCGTCATTTAAAGAATAATGCATTGGCGAATTAATCGAGATAAAATTATTTTTTTGTAAAAACTTGGCGATTCTGCATCCTTTTTAGCTTGTACTATTCACCATTTCTGGAGGTCTCGATTTCAATTATTCGCCAATTGGTGAAGATTCGCCACTAAAGTTTTCCCTGATCTATTGTGAAAGAGGAGAACTGATCAAGTAAGGAAAACGAAATATCTCGATACTAAGAAAATTTACTTTGCTTAGCTTGATAGGTTCCTGTAATCTAATTCACAATAAGCTCAAATTCACCATCTATACGGAGATGTTTTATTTTTAACACAATTATGGCACACAAGTTGGAAATGAGGGCTTCTTACTCAACAATGTTGTTGGTGCAAGTGAATTCTAATCGAAAGGAGAGAGGGACCAACTTACCTTCAAGCGAGATTAGAACTACACCCACTCTAGAGCCATTCTGAAATCTTGACCCATTGAAATACATCTTCCATACAAGATCGTGATTAATTATGAAAATATCCTCATTAGGGAATAATTCAAGACTAGGGAAGGAACGGGGTTAAGGAGCGTCTGCTAGTTGATCAGCAACCGCTTGACCTTTTATCAATTTTTAAGTTACAAACTTTATGTCAAACTCAAAAAGAAACATTACCCACTTTGCTAACATAGCCAACATTAATATAGGAGGATTGTCCAAATAAGTTTTTATTGAATCAAAATATTTCTAGCACTCTTCATCCCATATAAAGCAAACATCCTTCTTTAATAAACGAGTGAAAGGAAGGGTATGGTCAAGCAATTGAGATATAAATTTGTGAATTTCATAAATCTTCTCTTGTAAACTCTACAACTCAGATATATTCCTAGGTGGAGGCATGTTAACAATTGCATCAATCTTATTTGTGTCAACTTTGATTCCATGATGAAAAACTATGAATCCCAAAATATTTCCCATGTCCACACTAAAGACACACTTAAGAGGATTGAGTCTCATCTTATAGATTCAAAGCCTTTAAAAAATAAGACGAATATTTCTTAATTACGTGATCTTGGCGAGTTATGGATTTTGCAAAGATGTCAACAATGTAATCTTCTAGGATTTTATGAATGAAATCATGAAAGATTAAGGTCATTTCCCATTGGTAAGTTACTCCTGCATTCTTTAACCCAAATGACATGAACACATAACAAAAGGTACCCTAAGGGGTAGTGAAGGCTATCTTATACTAATCTTCTGGGTTAATACAAATTTGGTTATAGCTCGAGAAGCCATCCATGAAGGCATGGCCTGCAATCGAGTCTACAATCATATCAATATTAGGCAACAAAAAATCATCTTTAAGAGAAGCCTTATTGAGATCACAAAATTCAATACATATATGGATACGGCCATCAGGTTTACTAACGAAAACAATATTCAAAATCCAAGGTGAGTAGTCAATTGGACAAATAAAACCTGCTTTTAATAGCTTCTCTATCTCAGTCTTAACCAACAAGGCAACCTTAGGATTGATCTTTTAGATTTTTTGCTTAACATGATTGACATCAAGACATAAGACAATATTGTGAACCACTATAGACTCATCAATATTGAGCATACCCCGTATAACCAAGCAAAGATATCTAGATGGGAATGCAAAAATTTAGAGTGCTCCTTAGCTTCCTTGAAAGAAATGCACTTCCTGATCTTAATCACCTTTTCAGAAGATTTAGGATCCATAAAAACTTTAGTAGTATCCCCCTTAAGGAGGGGACTATGGTCTTCAAGATGAGGTATCGTAACACCATCATCTATATTTGATAGAGGGGCCTCTTCATCCATATTCAAAACTGATTCACCAAAGTATGCCTATTTACTTAGATGATACAAGAATCGTTGTTTATGGTGAAAGGAGGGAAAGTGGGAGTAGGTGCCTAAGAATTCCTCTAGTGCTTCCTCTGAGGAGAAAATGTCTAAGTGGACTTCTTCGGCCTCTGCTCCATCCTGTATCAATTTGGGATGGACCAGATTAAGAGGTTCAACTGAAATCATATTAACACTCCACCAAGATTTTTGCAAGTCTTAAATTGGATAGGGACTTGAATTCCTTGCTCAATACCTCCAAGGCCTTTACTTCCATAACCATATTGAGAAGTGAGCTTATATCCAATACCATAGTGTGTTTGCAAAGCTTTAGAAGATGGTGGTTCTACATAGAGGGCACCATTCCACCAATAGACGTCAAATGCATCTACAAGGCCACAACCATCTTCCTTATTCAATTCACAAACGTTAACCTCCTTAGCAGGAGTAGGATTATTCTCCTCAGTAGGGGAATGATCGATTTCCTAAATAGGATCATAGCCTTCTCAATGGGATTCTGATCAATCTCGTTAAAAGAGGTGTTCAAAGTTATCAAAAGTTTAAGATGAACGGGGTTCACTTTGTATTCTCCAATGAAGAATTTAGAGAATTCTAAGGATCCCCAGTCATCACCAAGAAATGCATTCAATTTAGAAGGAGAAATAAAGGAGGAAGACTTAGGACTTTCTGCTTTAGGTTGTTCCTCTTTAGTGACATTTGCTTTGGGGATAACCTCCATGGATGGTATCACCAAGGAACATGTCATCACATTAGAGGTTAAAGACGAAATATAATTCTTAAGAGTGGAAACAACCGAAGCTCGACCAGTGGTTTCCAACTCACAAAGATGAACAACCTCATGGTCATCCTTGACTGTGACCACTTGATTATTTGCTACAAACTTCAAAGAATGATGTAAAGTAGTAGTTACAAAACCCATAACATGAATCCAGGGTCTCCCCAAGAGAATATTGTAAGGTAAGGGGCCATGCATCACATATACCAAGGTGGGTAAGGTAACATGGCCTAGCCGCAAAGGCAAGATTATCACGTGCCTAGGGATTTTTGACCAGCGTTATGAAATCCACAAATGTACAGAGAAGAAGCAACTGAGGAAGAAGAATTAACTTTAATTTTAGGTAGTAGATCTATACCACAAACGTTGAGGGATAAACTGGTGTCAATGAGGGTATGTCTAATACCGATAGTATTAATGTTAACTATGATCATTAAAGGGTCTTCTTGTTTCTGCACATCCAAGGGTGGAAGTTATTGTGGATAGAACATGATATTTGATGAATCTACATGAATATGAGCCATCAATGCATTAACATCCATTGGCCTAGTGGAGGAAGGCAAGAGGATCTTTTGCAAGGCTTCCTGAAGCATACCTTGATCTACCAGAGTGGTGTGAAGCAAGATCTTAGCCAGAGTAACACGAAGTTTCTCAACAAAATCATAGTCTCCAAGAGCTTTTGTCACAAGTTTAGGTGTTGAGGAAAGACTTGGTTGAGAAAGAGGTAAAGAAGTAGGAACTTGAGTGGGTTGAGGTGTAGAAATAGAAGGTTGATCCAAATTTTTCTTGTTTCTTCTAGTATTATATGTGTGCCCAACAACATTTTAAGAAGTAGAGTTTGTGGCTTTCACAAACTTTGAATATAAATATGACGAACTACTATGATATGGAATCCCACAAATAGAATGAATCCTTTTAGGAGAAGGGCTATTTGGGGTCAGGTAAACAATGGGTCTCTTAGGCTTTGGAGAAGCCACGAAGACTACAACAACATTCATCGAATCTTTAGCTTGTGAAGAAGAAGTTTGTTCGGAAGGTCTGCAAGTAGAGGAAGATGCTTCTAAGAAATAATCTGATCATCATCCAACATATCAAAATCTTTGTTGGAGAAAGCATTATCATAAACATTAAAACTTTGTAGAAAAAGATCTGACATGGTTCACGTCGAGTTCACCAAAATGTGAGATAAGTAGGATTCACTGAGCTCATGAGTCTCTTTTTTCTCAAGAGAATCCCAAGGAGCAAACTACCCTTAACCACCTCAAATATTGTTGAATGAAGAAATTGCAAAGAAAACCATATACAAACCAATTATTCTAGAATACTGCTTCAGAATCCAAGAGAGTAGGATTTCAAGACTTCTGCTCCAAAAGGAATAGATCTTGACCAAAGGACTATAGTGCAACATCAAGATGCCAACACAACACGCTAGAGTCTGAAGGACGTGTTGGCATCCAAGGAAAATAAAGAACTCAAACCTTGAACAGAATAACTAGAACCCTACTATCTTGCATAGATTCAAGGTCTATTTAACAGAGTAACTAAACAAAGAGTAGGAAATAACACAAAGTACAAAGGAGAGCTAAGAGAGAACTTACAAATGGCCAACATTTGAAATCTTCCTCCAAGCCCTACTTTGACAACCTGCACACAAGACAAATGAAGAAAATTTTTGGGGTTGTGTTGGGGCTTGCCATAGTCAAACCCCCATTTTGGTGTTCCCACCTCCACAGACAGCCAGATAGATAGAGAGAGTAAACAAAATAGACAAATAGGAAGTGGTGGAAACAATCCCTGCTTGAGGGGGAGAACCCGCACCACCAAATAGAAAATGAACAAAGTGATCTAATCTATTCGTAAATAGATAAGAGCAAGAGAGTGTTACCAATAGTCCTCAACCCCCTCTTGAACACACAAACGCACCTTTGAATGCTTGCTAGAGATATTTGGATATTGGAGGGACCTTAGCCTAGCAGTGCTTTGCTTGTAGAAGTGATGTTGCAAGAAAGAAGAGTAGAGAATAGAGCAAGATTGGAGAAGAATGAGAAAGAATCCCCCCAAAATGAGAGAAAAAGGGGAGTTTTGTTGCATGCAAGGGCAGGAGGAGTTGTTACACTCAGAAATCTAACCATAGGGATACGTGTCATGAGTCAAGATTTTGAGATTCCTCATTTCAAACTCAAAAAATTGCCAGGATGCTACCGTACCGCGTAGACATCCATGCACCACATAGGCATCCAACACGTCAGTTTTTGGGAAACGAGGTGGTAGAGTGTTGTCACTTCATCATTGGACCTTGTGGAGTCAAAATCGTGAAAATTCTGACCCATAAGGCTCTTATCATAAATGTGCATAGGTGTAATAAATGCTAGGCAAAGTGCTAAAATGTGAAATTTCCCCTAAGGTGCAATTTTGAGACATTACACCTTAAAACCCCAAAATAGGAACAGAGTTTACAAATTTCCACAACAACCAACTTAGCCATTTTAGTAACTGAAGATATTCTAAAGTGTTGTTTTGGATAGTTGAATAAAAATCAAATTAAGCAAAGTTTGATTGAGCACTCTTTTGAGATCTATACTTGTTACCTCTACTGCATCTCTTAATTTTCTAGAGTGTAAAATACAATTTGAAATCAAGGGAAAAAAAAGAACAAAACTCCAAAATGGCAGTATCTTCTACATGAACAAGCACAAAAAGAGAGAATTAGTTGTTGAAGGATTGGTAAAAACTAACATTGCAGTTACTGAATAAACCATTGGGAAGAGATAAAAACTAAGATGGTGAACTTAGTCTACTCCTTATCCAATCAGAGAGACTCTCCATACATGTTAGGATGTCACAAGAAGAAAATTCTTGGAGGCACATGATACAATGTATTCATCACAAAGACAACTTAAGACACGTCCAATAATAGAGTGAAAAGTAGAGAGTACAGGCTTTGCTGCCTTTGTTAAAGGTTCCTCTAATTCACCAAATGAACAACAACAAATGAATTCCAAACATAAAATATCTATAAAGTCACATGCCATGGTTTTTCTCTGTAATATCTGGAATCCATTTGCAATTCCAAGTTTCATTCTACTAACTTATACAAGAATTTACCATCGTCCATTCTCATCTAGCACAATCAAGAGCTCTCTTTTGCTGATTTTAGCTTAAGCCTACTTATATTTAAAGAGGATTGATGATCATTCAATAATGACTCCAAAATCATGCCCTGTGGAAGCATAGAGGCTCCATTGTCCCTGGTGAATGGTACCCTAATTCACCAAATTGGCAAGTCAATTCCAAACATAAAATATTTATCTCATTAAATGTTATGATTTATGTTGTCCAACTTGCTCCAAGTAACTGATTAGGGTTTATTCCTACTAAAATATCAAGAACAACTAAAAGAGGAAGACAATTGTATTTATTTTTGTTGCTTCACTTTCATCGTCATACCACAAAAAAAAAATCTGCATAAGTAAATAGAAAAAGTAAAACCACAATAAATAGATTAACCGTAAAGCAGTGCATAAATAACAAAACAACAAATATACCAATAAATATTTATAGGAAACTGAACAACAAACGGTTTGGAAGTGGCATTACATTCTAGAGCATATATATAGGAAATATTGGCAGTGATCAAAGTAGTTGCGCAACAGGTGAAGTAGAGTAAATCTGATAGTCTGAGCCAACAACAAGGTGGGTAGATGTATCACCGCTAGCAAGGGTAAAAATTAGGGTTAAAATGATATTTATGAATCATGCATTGAATACTTGCAAAAGAGATAAGCATTACTCATGACAGATAGGTTCTTGTGAACCACCACTCATGAAACATGGGTTAATGAGTTTGACTCAAAAACTACACGGCAATATCATAAGATAAGCATTACGTTTAGGGGAGGGAAAATCCAGCTTACATGAAAACAACCAACTATTCGGGAGGCAAGTTACAGAGAGACAACATTCTGGATGAAAGGTGGTACAAAATATAGCCTATCGGCTAAATTAATCATTTAATGTGTATTGCATTTAATTAGCCTAGGTATTCGTTGTAGGGTTTATATTCCTCAAGATTTTCCATGAATGCCATTACCATTAACTAGTCATCTCAATCTCACTGCAATATATATAGAAAGGTTTCGGTTGAAGGAGGCGCCGAGCACTCTACTTATATTCAAACCCTTCTATTTTTCTTCAACTACTGCAGACCTGCATTGTTAAGAATGCGCTTTCTCAAGGGAAAGAATCATTTCTTCTTTAAGCCCTTTGACAAAATGAAAGGACTAGACATCATCTCATGGAATAATATCATTCACGCATACTGAAGACATGGGAATCCTCACAAGGCAGTCATGCTATTTCACCAAATGCAATGAACAGGACTCCAACCTGATCAATTCACCTTTTCCAGCGTTCTTTCAGCTTGCGCTAGAATGGGAGATTTGAGACTGGGTATGAACATCCATCAAAGCATAATGGAAAGAGGATTTTTCTCAAATGTCATTGTTGCAACAGCCCTGATAGACATGTACTCTAAATGTGGAATTGTGCACAAGGCAATCATACTGTTTGGCCAAATGCAACGAACAGGTCTCCAACCTAATCAGTTCACCTTTTCCACCGTAGTCTCAGCCTGTGCCAAAATTGGAGCTTTGAAACAGGGTATGGGCATCCATCGAAGCATAATGGAAAGAGGATTTTTCTCAGATGTTGTAGTTGCAACAGCCCTGATAGACATGTACTATATTGCACAAGGCAATCATGTTGTTTGGCCAAATGCAACGAACAGGTGTTCAACCTGATCAGTTCACCATTTCCACCGTAGTCTCAGCCTGTGCTAAAATTGGAGCTTTGAAACAAGGTATGGGTATCCATCGAAGCATAATGGAAAGTGGATTTTTCTCAAATGTTGTAGTAGCAACATCCCTGATAGACTTGTACGCGAAATGTAGAAATGTGCAGAAGGCGTGTAAAGTTTTTAACAAAATGTCTCAAAGAAATGACATCTCATGGACTGCAATGTTAGTAGGATATACACAAAATGGGTTTTCTGATGAAGCTTTAGAATTTTTTAAGGAAATGCAATTGGTAGATGTAAAACCAAACTCCACAATCTTTGCTAGCATCCTCTCAGCCTGTGCTCAAATTGGGGATTTCGAACTGGGCACAGTCATCCATCAAAACATAATTAAAGGCGGATTCCTTTCAGATATTATAGTTACGACTGCCCTAATAGACGTGTACACAAAATGTGGATGTATGCACAAGGCATGTAAACTGTTTGAAAAAATACCTCAAAAAGATGTGGTTTCATGGAGTACAATTATTACAAGATATGCACAAAATGGTTTTTTTGAAAAAGCCTTCCAAAATTTTAAGCGAATGCAATTGGTAGGTGTAAAAGCAAACTCCTCAACCTTTGCCAGCATCCTCCCAGTCTGTGCTCAAATTGGAGCTTTCGAACTGGGTAGAGTCATCCATCAGAACATAATTAAAAGTGGAATCTTTTCAAATATTATAGTTGGAAGTGTGTTGGTGGGATTGTATGCAAAATGTGGAAGCATGCACCAGGCATGCGAATTGTTTGACAAAATGCCTGAAAGAGGAGCGGTCTCATGGAATGCAATAATTGCAGGATATGCACAAAACGGATTTGTTCAAAATGCCTTAGAAACTTTTAAGCAAATGCAACTAGAAGGTGTAAAGCCAAATCCCACAACTTTTTCCAGCCTCCTCCTAGTCTGCGCCAGAAGAGGAGCTTTAGAATAGGGTATGAATCTCCATCAAAGTATAATCAAAAGTGGATTTGGTTAGATGTCGTAGTTGCCAATGCCCTGTTAGACATGTATGCAAAATGTGGAAGTCTACGCAAGTCATGTGAACTGTTTGAGAAAATGCTTCAAAGAGATGCAATCTCATGGAATGCGATGATTGCGGGATATGCACAAAATGGGTTTGTTGAAAAGGCTTTGGAAACCTTTAAGCAAATGCAATTGACAGATGTAAAGCCAGACTCCACAACCTTTGTCATCATCCTACCAGCCTGTACAAAAATAAGAGCTTTAGAACAGGGAATGGAACTCCATCAAAGGATAATCAAAAGTGGATGTTTGTCAGATGTCAAAGTTTCCAGTGCGCTGATAGACATGTATGCAAAATGTGGAAAAATACATGTCATGTGAACTGTTTGACAAAATTCTTCAAAGAGATGTGGTCTTATGGACTGTCATGATTGCAGGATATGCACAAAATGGGTTTGTTGAAAAGGCTTTGGAAACGTTTAAGCAAATGCTATTGGCAGATGTAAAGCCAGACTCCACATCCTTTGCCAGCATCCTACCAGCCTGTGCAAAAGTTGGAGCTCTAGAATAGGTTATGGACCTCCATCAAAGCATAATCAAAAGTGGAATTTTGCTTGACGCTGAAATTGCAAATTCCCTGATATACATGCATGCAAAATGTGGAAGCATACACAAGGCAAGTGAATTTTCTGACAGATTGGCTTAAAGAGATGCCATCCCATTGGATGCTATGGTTGCAGGATATGCACAGAATGGGATTGTTGAAAAAACCTTGGAAACCTTTAAGCAATTGCTATTGGCAGATGTATCAGCCTCTATATGCTTAGTGTTGGTAAGAACCTTGCATCCGTTCCATAAACAATTCTAGTTGATTATATTTCATACATGTATTATATTGATAGGTACTAAGAATACAAGATTTTATGATAATGAATTTGAAATTGAGATTTTATTTATGTAAATAGTTGACATTTATAACTGTGGTATTTGTTGTGTATGATAAGTTTTAGCAATAATGTTGATAAAACGAATAAATAATAAGTACATAAAAAACAAGTTTTCTTCTAATGATAAATAGTTGACATTTATAACTGCAGTTTGTGATTACATCAACATGTAATATATGTATAATAAAAATAAAAAGTATAAATGAAACATTTCGTGACATTGGTATCAACTGTACATTAGTATTAAACATTGTTTTTAGCTCAAGGTTGTAAAAAAGATGATTGAAACAAGGATGGTTGAAAGCATATAAAATACAACAAAATTGTTCTATAATTGTTTAAAATCCCACCTCTAATCCAATAATATCTCCTGCATTTGTTTCCACATCTTGGACATCTTTTGGTGGAGGAAATTCATTTTGACTATCTAGTTCTACATTCAAAGATTGTTGATATAGTCACAAAGCAACAAGTAAAAAATTTGAGTCAGCTTATCTACTATAAATAAATCCATGCAACCTAAACAAAAGCTAGTAGTTGTCAAAACCTACCCCCCAATACACGGGATGCAACTGAGGATAAGTTCCATGCAAGAGCAACTACAACAGCCAACACTGCTTTCTTATGGGTATAGGCATTCCATGTCTCCCAACAATGAAGCAACAAGTAATTCCCTAATATCCATAGATTGAGACTAAATCAAAAGATGAAACCTAGTTTAAGGCATAAAAATAAAACATTAAATACATAACATGAAAATACCATATCCATGCACTTGAGCAGAGTAGCCAGAGTAGTGTTTAGGGACAATGAAGATAACAAAGAACCCTACATGACAAGATATTGCCAATGTCAATCACAAGGAAGCAATTTCAATTTAAAGCATAAAAGCACATTTCCTAGATCCAAGCATTGGGTAAATCTGTTATAGAAAATACCAAGTCTGATTAATGTCCACATTGTCATCATGTGACCACATTCAACTAGAAGCCAAAGAACAGATGCCAAAATGATATTAATGTTTTTAATGCCTATAACTCCAACTGAGAAAGAAAATGAACCTTTAAAGTGGTAGATGGATCCCCTAAAAAATGTTCTCTAATTTTTGCAAGCAATGCATTGATAGGAGGAAGAATCACTCGAATGACACGAAGAGCATCTGCTTCACTTATTTCATAGTTTGTTGAACTAATGTCTTGATCAACTGACTCTTTGTACATAAAACAAATCTCAAATTCAAATTCGTTATCATATAGGTAAGGATTGCATTTACATAGTGGAGTAATTGAAATGGAAGAATGTTACCTGTGAATAAATGATTTATAGAAGGATATTAATGCCAGATAAAAGAGTGCCAAGTATGATACAATAGTCACAAAACTGCCAAAATAAAAAAATAGAAAGTCAGATGTTAGGCAATAGTCATCTGCATATTCCATTTCAAAGAAGTATCAACAAAATGTAATACTTGACACAAAAAGAGCCGAATCCAAATATAAAAGTGGATTTTGAATTTTCCCTCCACATGATCAAATCAACTGGGAACTAAGAAAATCAAAATCAATATGTGGTAAGTAGATCACTTTATGGCCAACAAGACCGAAAAAAAAACCAAACTTTAAAGCAATTACTAGCACGTTGGAATACCCATATATTGAAGCCATTTTATTCTCTCTTGAGTAGTATTGACCTCTAGAACTGCAAATGATAGGAAGATTAGAGAATTACTTAAGAAGCCTGGAACATATCCACAAGTAGTACATACCTAATCAAAAGGCTAACTTTCCATAATAAAACTTGTATTCAAGTACATAGCAAAGGGTGAATCATATCAAGATTTGAAAATTATTGTGAATATAACTTAATCTAACTGTGGAAAAAAGGAAGTGCACCAATTCTAGTAGGAACATTCTAGGTTCCTTCAATCATATAGGGCTTTGGTGGATAACAATTCATCCTAATTCAATAAATAGATTTTTTGTACAAAAATGTAAGCAATGAAATGGACAACTTATCAAAAGGACACAACAATTACAAAAAAAATCATATTAGGATCCACTATGCAAAATAATTTATATCTAGAGTAACAATTAAGATATAATAGTTCCTCTTCTGCAATACCTCTTCTTGACTTTCTAGGCTGAGAGGAACTATGAGACAACTGTGGGCATTGAATATTGGACTTGTTGAGAAGGTGTCAGAAACTTTCAAGCAAATGCAATTGCCTCATTGCAAGCTGAAATCCATCACCTTAATCAACATTCTCACAATCTGCTTGTGGCAAAATGGGAGCTTTAGACAAGACACGATTTGTTTCACAGAATGCAAGTCAATGTTAGGCAGTACAAGAGAGACACATTAAATAGACTATCGTATATTGAAAGATTTGGCAAGATTTATTTCAAAAGATCACAATCACGAAACTGTATTTTTTCTAGCGCAATCATTATCCTATTCATCACATTTTTTTTGGAATCGGATATAATTTGAGTGTATAAAATCAAAAATGGAGGTAGAATGATATGGTTAAATAAATGATATATAAAAGTTTATTTATTATTTAGAATATTAAAAATCTAATTAAATAATAGAGAAGTAATTTATAATAATATAAAAATAAATTCATGTATTATCTGTATTCAAAAAAATAAAATATAATTATTTAAAAAATTAAATTATAGATATTTATTTAATGTTTACATTTTTTTGTATTAATTATAAGGAGATCAATACAAAAGAAACCAGAGTGTAAGCATTAGTACCACATCATAGAGGCCCTGTACAAACTGACCAAGATATAGACTCAGCAAAAAACTAGATATACATGACTATCCCTACCCATGAATATACAAAATATACATGACATAAGAAGCAGAACTAACAACCCCCGAAGATAAATACAAATACCTAGCACTCAGTGCTAACAGAGAAGTAGTAGTTACAATATCAAGATCATTATAAGATCCAGCCCAAGAGCAGTTGGCAACCAAAAAGGCAAAAAGAACTCTATCAAGTTCCTAAGAAGTATGAACAGTGTTATCAGAGTCACCAAGCGAGAACAAAGCCTCAGCAACAACCACTTCTTCCACTGAAGGAACATGAACATAATCCTTTTGCCCTTCCATTAGCACAATGACCACTTCCTTGTTCTTGTTTTTTTCTGGGTTCTTTTGTTCAGCATTTACATCTTCCCTAAAGGCCTGCAAAGCCTTCAAGAAAAGCTCTGCACCAAGGTGGCCATCCTGCCACATGTGCCCATATCTCGCATCCATAATGCCAATGGTGGTTTCTTTGTCTTCCAAATACTTCCAAAACTTGTCCTTTGAGAGCTCAATTGTTATGAAAACCTGCATTGCAACATTGTAAAAGATGAGTCCCTTAAAGGACTCAATAAGCAATCTCCTCGTACCTTGAAATCGATCTCCATTCCGACCTTTCCAAATTGCCCAAAGAATCTCAATTGAAAGAACATGCCAAAAATAAAGAATCAGTTTTACTCATATTATTCTTTTGAGAAAACAAAATATATTCAGGGACTAAGTCCCCATTCTTTCCCCAGATGTTATTAGAGCTACAAAACATATTCCAAACTTCCTTAGCAAAAATGCATTAAAAAAATATGAGTTATTGATTCAAGTTTCCTACATAAAGAGAAAATATCAATATCATCCATCTTAGTTTTAAAGGAAAGTTTATGCAAGATCAAAAGCCATCTGAAGCATGCCTTCTTGGCCTCTAACTCTTTCTGCCAATTTTTCATAAAAAATTTATGCCATTATTCTTTGCTAAGATTCATTTGCCAAGATTTATTCATGTGCTCTATTAAGTCAATCTAATCAGTTAACATTGCATAAATTTCTTTAACCTTAGTTTTCAATATATTGTTGCCATTTTTCCAATGAAACTCTTGAAATTGGAGTGGATCATTTTTGGGTTCAATTAGGAAATTGAAATGCCCACAGGCTTCTCTAAGCATTGAATATGTTCTCCAATTACTTTGAGGGATATTATACTATGAGCTAAGATCATTCCAGTCCTTCAACCTTCCATCATTCATAATATCAGTAAAGCACTAAATCCCTTTTAGGGCCCAACCTTTAGTAGAGTAGCCCTGAATGAGAGCTAGAGGTTTTCCTTTATGCTTCAAGTTCCACTAGATAGATCTGTTGGAGTAAATAAGCCTATTACCTCCCTTGGTGAAATGGCAATTCGACAGGTTCTTTTTTATTATTTCCCAAGCCTTCCAAATGGTTTTAAAGACATTGGATCATGTAGGTGACATAGGCCAATCACAACTAAGGACATCAATGAAGGGGAGAAGCTTCCAGGATTTTGTATTTTTAGTAACAACATTGGATATGTTATGTCTGACTAGCACTTTCCAGGGTTCCTCTCCATCTAAAGCACCAATTACCCATTTTGCAACCAAGGCAATGCCTTGAATTCTCAGATCTTTCAAACCCAGACCACCTTCCCCTTTAGAAATGGTGCACCATTCCCAATTAATAGAATGTCTTTTCTTTTTTCCCTTGCCATCGGACCAAAGAAACTCCCTTATTCTTTTTTGAATAGCATTAATTTGATAGGAACAAAAAAACCATACCGAGGCAAAATAGATGTTGTATGAAGTCAATTTTTTTTGGCAAATCTGGAATCTCCCAGCAAATTAGAGATACTGCTTATTCCATTTTGACAATTACTTCTCAATCCTATCTCTAATCCAACACCACATTTCTTTTAAATTAGGCTCAACAGCAAATGGGATACCAAGGTATCTCACTAGCCTCTGTGGCCCCCCCCATTGAATGCCATAATTGTTAACCCAGTCAGGAGGCTTATCCTTCCACCCTAAGAGGCAAGATTTTGAGGGGGCCACTTTTTCCCCTGAAACAAGACAAAATGTATTCAACTTATCCATCAAAACTACACAGTTTGCATCATCAAGCTACAAAAGAACATAAGTATCATCAACAAATTGCAGGTTAATGAGTTCATTATTATCAGGCAGTTGGATACCTCTTACCCTTGGGACCACTGAATTGTCCCTAAGGATATAGTGAAGAGTATCAGAAGCAATGACAAAAAGAGCAGGTGCAAGAGGGCACCCTTGTCTTATTGATCTTCCAAGAATAATATCATGTGAAAGAACTCCATTGACCTCAACCTAAGTGGAAGCATCTTGGAAGAGTGTTTTAACCATGGAGTAGAATAATTTTGGGAAACCCAAGGCCTCTAGCATCAAAAGAACAAAATCCCATTCAATCCTGTCATAGGCTTTTTCAAAGTCTAGTAGAAGCATTGCAGTATCCTGCCCTGAAAGCTTGGCCCAATTAATGGCTTCCCAACTTGTTACAAGATTTTCCAGAATATACCTCCCCTTAATGAATCTTGTTTGGGTAGAATTAATGATGATAGGAAGGATGCTAGCCAATCTATAGCAAGTACCTTAGCCAAAATTTTATAGGAAACATTCAGGAGAGTAATGGGCCTCCAATTCTTGACAAGGGTCCTATCCCCATCTTTAGGGATCAACTTAATGATTCCCTTATAGATATTTTTTCCAAGGGAGCCTTTCTCAAGAGCCTCTTTATATACAAGGTAAAGATCTTCACATGTCCAATCTATGAAGGATTTGTAAAATTCTGCAGGGAGCCCATCGGTACCTGGAGATTTGTCATTTTTGAGGGAGAGGATGGCTCTCTTTATGTCCTCCTTAGAGATTTCTCTATCTAGCTCAACATCCATTTCATCACTAATCCCTTTAGGAATGATCTTCTTAATGTACTCCCTGGCCTGAAAGCAGGCCTCATTACCCCCTTCAGAGGTAAAGAGATTCTGATAAAAGAGAAAGAATTGCTCTCTTATCTCATCCTGCTCCACCAGGGTGCTACCATCTGCATTTATCTGCTCAATCTGCTCCCTGGCATGCTTCTCCTTACGATACTTGAAAAAGAACATAGTCCCCTTATCCCCATTTTCAAGCCAATTCAACTTGGCCCTTACTTTCAACCCCTGGATCTTCTTGGTTTGAAATATTTTGAGAGTGTCTCTGGCCACAGTGAGCTTATCAATAAGAGAATTATCAGTTGGGCAATTCTGGACTTCAGACTCAACATGATAAAGATTATCTTGTAGAAGAGCCTCTTTCTTCCTCCTATCTTTGGCCTTCTTTTTCCCAATAGTCTGAAACAGGTTTTTCTAGCCTTGGACATTTAGGTCCCACCTCTCAATGGGGGATAGAGATTTATGCATCCATTTATTAATTGACCTAAAGGAGGAAATGGCATTTTTGCAATCACTGTCTTTGAGAAGACTAGTGTTAAGACAAAACCTTGCTTTGGGAACCGCTCTTGAAATTGGCCCATTTTTAAGCAAAAATTTAGCCCTTATTGGATGGTGATCGGAAAGAGAATAAGGGGTGACCTCCACCTTACATCCCTCCATGATGAGAGCAGTTGTGAGGAAAGATCTGATGATATAAAATCTATCAAGCCTACAAAAGACTCTCCTTCCACCCTTCTGGTAATTGGACTAGGTGTACCAAATCCCCTTGAAGTCATTTTTCTGACCTTCAATAGGATCTTCAAGGTTCAACTTAGATTTTAGCTTCCGCCAATAAAATCTCTCAACATCTTTCCAATCATGAGTGAGCCCTCTACACTTATCCTCCTCCCTTTCAACAAAGTTAAAATCACCCCCTTTGATCCAAGGAATGTCTTGAAGATTGAACATCCATTTCCACATAAGCACCCTATCCTTATAATCATTAGGAGCATAGACTGAACAAATTCCAAACCAATTATCATTTCTTTTCAAGATTTCCCATACAACACTATTACAGGGAGAGATTCCATAATTTATCACATATTGAGACCAGGAATTGGTCATCAATATTACAGCTCCACCCTTACCTTTTTCATGGTTGGTGGCAATCTAGGAAGCATCCTTCCAGATTATTTTCATACTAGTTTCTAAGGCAAAGCCAATAGATTTTACCTCTTGCAAGAGGACAAAGTCTTTCTCCTTCTTTTGAGCAACAAGTCTCCTTACCATATGCTTTCTGTCAGGGGTCTCAAGACCCCTAACATTCCAAGACAGGCAGTTAATTTCCATTCCTCTGTTCATCATTTGAAGGGCCTTTGTCGCACCTAAAGTTATCAATACATTTAGGTAGCTGACTCTCAGCTTCTATTCTTTTTGTAGTGGGAGGAAGAGTCACCCCACTCAGTTTCTTTCTTTTATCCTTCAATAGGTGACTTATGTCCTCCTCCTATTGCTTAGAGCCATCCATTCCTTTCTTTTTTTTGTACCTCCTTGTTTTTTTGACAAGAATCTCCAAAGGAACTCCTTCCCCACCAGTGGTCTTCCTAGTGGAAATTATCCTTAGATCATCTGCAGAGTCCATGCCAGATTGAGAGGAAAACCCATCCGAATTGATCACTCCATCAAGGGAGGAAGGGGTTATCAATGCATTAGTAGGAAACTGGATTTCATCAACCTTTAGATTGACATTTACAATAGAGTTAAAATTGCATTCCAAATGTGGCCTAGGATGCACCTCAGCCAGAGTAGCCTGGGCAGAATTCATCTTATTTTCTTCCATGTCATGGCTCAGAGTTTTTAGATTTTCACTTCTTTTAGGAAGGCTACCTCCTTCCTTTCCAAAGCATAAACTACTTTCATGTTCATGAGGGAAAACAAACATTGTTCCTTTATTTTCATCATCAATGCTTAGTCCTCAGAAGCACTTATCATTGAAAGAATAAATTTCTTTGAAAGTGTTATTATTAGTTGCTTCTAGTTGCTTCATTTGTCTAAGTTTCATAATTGCCAATTGTTGTGCATTTAGCCTACCATTAGAAGGAGGTTCTCTCAATTCCTTGTGTTAGGGAGGTGAGAGACAATCATCTCCACTGTAATCAACCAACCCCTCAATTTTATTATTTTTCAAGTCTGTATTGATTTCCTTTATTAATGTTGCTCCTTTATTATTAATTCTAGTGGTGTCTTCATTATTTGTGTTTTCTTCATTATTTATAGTATGTGTTTCCAGGGTGAGCCTGCATTCCTCAGACTTCCCCAAAATATTTCCCATAATCACAGTCTCCAGTAGGGGCTGCATTTTAGAAGTGTTATCGCCATAGGGCAAGAATTTACTATTCTTATTCTTTATCAGGGGGCAGTTCCTTCTAATGTGACCCTCTCGATGACATAGATAGCAAGCATTGAGGTCACCAAGGGTTTTCAAATAACAAGAAACAGTTCCAGACTTAAGTTTAATTTCAAGGATTTGCGGGAGATCCATTCCCGGGGTTAAAGGAAACCAAAACCCTCACATCCGAAGGAGGGAGAGGAGACTTAGTCTCTTCCATTTTCAACACTTTACCATAAGGTTCAAGCAATAGCAGAACAAATTTCCACAACCGCAGGGGAACCCGTTTGATAACCAACCATTGGGGGTTGGACAAGGCCAACACTTCCTCCTCTAGGGCCTCTGGATGCCATGCCAAGGCTCGAAAAGTGACCTTTCCAACACTCAAAAATTCCTTATCAATTATTTATTATTGAGATTTAGGATTGTTAAAGAAAATAACAAATAAGCCTTTTTGAACCATATGACAGTAGTAAAAATGAAACCCTAATTTCTTTTCCCACACATTTCTAAACCATTCATCCATATATTTTCAGGTCGGGATCCTACTAGTATCCACAGCAACAAAGAAAATTGCAAAATTTGAAAGTTTAACATCCTCCTCAGAAATAGCATCATCTAAAGCTTCGTTTGGAATCAAGATGGGCTTCAAGAGAGGAACCAAAGAATGCTTACCTTGTCCCTCTCTTCCATCCTCCGACCCCGAATCAACAAATTCTATAACAAATTTTTCCCCTTGAGGAAGCCGAGCATGCTCTCTTGCAACCACGTCCTAGAAAGACTTAGAAGAATGCCCAGCCACACCATCAAAATTTGGGAATTTAAAAGAACTATCAGGGGGATTTGTATCCCCATTCATCACTCCTTAAGCCCCAACTGAAACACACATGCCTTGACATGACCCAGACGACCGATGAGAGAAAAAACCGGTCACACCCACCACACACCAGATCAGAGCCAAAAAATTTCCTCCGAACAAAGGATAACCACCGTACTCAGAAAAATGATGCAAAGTCATGGAGGAGGGTCGAGCCTCCTCCACGGGGGTCGAAGGACACGCTTAAACCAAACTTCACACACATTCGCCTAAAAAGTTGCCGAACCCTCCGCTTCTTCTCCCCTAACTTCGTCTTCTGATTCCTTACATTTATTTTTAGATATAAAGTTATCAAAATATTAAAATATATACTGACACATTTATCTTTAAATAAACTTCTAAAATAAAAAACCACAAATCATTCTAAAAATAGGTATACTTATTTTTTATTATTTACATTCTTCTTCGTTTATTTAGTTTCAAAGTAATATGGTAAATAATTGTGTAGTTGAATAAATTAAAATATAATAAATGATATACTATATAAATAAATTATTAATTAACATTTCAAAAACAATTATTTATTTGAATTTTTGTTTAAAAGATTTTATTTTTCAATTATAATACAATAAATGAGTGATATACTGTATAAATAAATTATTAATTAACATTTCAAAAATAATTATTTATTTGAATTTTTGTTTAAAAGATTTTATTTTTCAATTATAATACAATAAATGAGTGATATGAAAAGTTATTTATAGTTGCTTTATTTATCTAGTTATTACATTGAAAGTGTTCCTATATAAAGTGAACGAATTGATTTTAAAAATCATGGAGGAAAATTATAGATTGGGATGTAAGACCAATGAAATAATTTAATCATTAAAATATTAAAAAATAAAAATATATAATTAAAGAAAAACAACTTATCCCCATGTTTGTTTTTCATGTTGTTTCACGGAAAAAAACTTATGTTTGGCAGCTCCAATATTTATTAGACAAGGTGCTAATTCAGTTAAAATGGTTCAATGCATTCTCAATATCCCATTGTTACAGGGAAGCAAATACCTTTGCTGATCTTTTAGCAAATAAAGCTATTGATGAGGAATTATCTCTTACAGTTTTTAAGAAGGATGATCTCCCTCTGAATATATGAGATCTCAAAGTGGGGCCAATTTTTGGCATGTTTCTTGATTTGAGCTTCTGGCTGTTGTTGCAAAGTCTTATGATGAGATTTCACAATCTGTATTCTTCCTTCTTACTGGGACTGTGGCCGAGTGCTTATTCTTCATCTCTACAGTGGGGATGGATCTTGTTGCCTTATTCTTTGGTCACCTATTCCATGGTATATCGACATCTACTGTGGGTTTTTGTTTTTCCATATATATTTTATTGATCAATTTCTTCACTATCCCACCGAATTTGCTTTATATGGTTCTATGCTTACATTGCAAATACTTCTTATTTGCATGGTTGATGTTGGCTGTGAGAAGGTTTATGTCAGATGCGGTTTTCCATCTTGCCTTTGGCTTTTCTAATTTTTGTTTATAGTCGGCTTCTACATTCACAATTTGGTATCCATGGTTGGTGTCAGCTGTGAGAAGGTTTATATCATAGTTAATTTTTCATTTGGCTTCTCTAAGTGGTGTTACAGTCGGCTTCTCCATTCACACTTCGATATTCATATATATATGAATATGAAACATCTAGTTTTTTCAAATAGCAAAGGAAAATTGGTATCTTTTCAAAATGGCTCATTCGGCAAACTGGTATCGGGTAGTGGTAAGTTTGGAAGGTAAATTAAGTAAGGAATCCTTCCTTAATGAAAATGATAGACTTGGTCATAATTTTATCCTTGATGATGAGGACATTTCTTCTACTATTCACAAGGTGGTTGGAAATTCATGGATCCAAGAAAATTCTAACTTTTCTCTTTCTGAGATTCTATCTCGCTTTTTTATCATTCTTATGGATGTACTTATGGATGAAAAGTTGGTAAATATGCTCTCTAACAAATTTGTGCACCCTGAGTTGCTTCATGCTTTAGATCTTTAGGCGGCCTTGGATAAGTACTTGTTGGGTAATGGTAATTTTCCTATCGTTGGGTTTATTTCCAAAATTGATTTTGCTACTAATAGTTGGTTTGGAGATCTTTTTATGATTATTAGGTCTGGGATTGTGAACGATAATTTTGAAGAAATTATATTCGGATGCAAACTCCTCAGTGATAAGCTTTCTCCTGTAGTTCTGTCCACTGGGATAAATCTTTTCCTTACTCTCCACTTTCTATTCAATGTTGCTACAAGATCCGACATATTTTCTCCATCAACTGTGAAGACGAAGAAGAAGTTCTCACTGGATTATAAATGGCCACTATCCTATTACGAAGCTAGCTCAAGTCCCTGGGTGGATGGGGTTGACCAAGATCATCGCTGACCATCTTTCAATTGGATTTCTCTTTCTGAGGGTAGAATGGTTGTATCTGGGATCTCTATTTGGATTGATCCTTGGTTTTTATTCTGTAATTATTTTTTGTGGCTTTTGTACTTCTCCTTGGAGCTATAACTAAAGGTTTTCTTCTCCTGGTTCTTTCCTGTCGGTATTTTAAATTTAATTTTAAAATAATAATAAGTTTTTAGTAAATATATATATTTTTCAAATAATAATATTAATATTAATATAGTTATAATTTTACTTTTCACAATTATAATATAATTTTTATTTTGAATATTTTATTTATATATAGTTTTAATTTTTTAAATTTAATTAATTTGATAATATTTGATAATATATTTTTTATTTGTTAATATTGAGTTTATGTTAATATTGTTTGTAGTATATTAATTATATTTTTTAGGTACATATTTTATTAATATTTCAATTCTTATAAATTAAAAAAAAATCTAGTTTTATTTTTTTGTTTAATTATTTATTAACTTAAAAAGTTTATTATTTTTATTAATTTTTAAAACTTGTTATGTTTATTAATATTTGGATTTTAATATATTTTGACTTTCCATTTAGATCATTTTATTTTAGTTTTTACTTTAGATTTAAGTTAGAAATTTATTTTTATTATATTTTCTTACTTAAACATGCATTCAAATTGATGTTTCATTTATTCAACTTTATGAAATAAGCCAAAATTATACTTGATTGATTTAAAATATAATGAAATATATATACCATATTTTTAGGCCGAAGGGTATTATATTTATTATTAATCTTGCACATTGAGTTTTTTAACCAGTTTTTAAACCTTTCTCATTTTTCGATGTTTGTGGTAGTTAGTATATTTATATCGCATGATAAATATTTATTTACAAATGGTAATTCTTTTTGTGCATACATATATATATTTTATTTCACTGGCAGTCTTGTGAATGTTTTTTTATATAGTTTTTAAATCTTTTGGAAACTGTGAGCCGAGAAAATTGCAACTATGATAATGGAGCCGAGAAAATCGCCCTTATCGGTCCAAACTTTTTAGCCAATTATATTACAAAAAATTCATTTCTAAAATATGTTTTGTTGTCCAATTTACATGTTTACTTTAATAATACACAAATATTTGTTAAATAGAACATAAAAATGATCTCTCATTCGTTAAGAACAGACTTATTAATCACTAGTTAAAGCACAGGTGGTGCCTATAGTTCCTTCCGCAGGAACTAAAAAATGCGATAAAAGCTAGATGAAGATGACAATTTGTTATATGTAAATATATTTATAATTTATTAAATAAATTCATATTTTATTGAAATAAGTTTAATTTAAAGTATAATAAATGTATAAATATGTCAATAAATATAAGTTAGATGTTTTTATTAGAATCAATTTAAACATGTGATTATTAGCCGATAGGCTATATATAGCATGAGGTTTGGCCTGAAACAAGTCTCACGCCGGCATGGTTTTCCATCAAGTTGTCATGGTTTCCTATTTAACGCTAAACCCACTTGCCAAATGGTCTCAGGTAATCAATTCATGGATGAGTTGGGTGAGCGACCATCCTTTTCTATCTTCAAGTGTGTCATTGAAATGCTTTCAAAGCCACAACAATGGAAATGTGCCTTCTAGATTTGATAGTGATGAAATCGCACCTTCTACACGCCTTAAATTCCATTCTTCTGCATTTACTGAGTTCATCACACCTTCTACATGCCTTAAATTCCATTCTTCTACATTTATTGAGTTGGTAAATATCTACCAAGCATTTACTCCTTTTGGTAAATATCTAAAATACCAGCCACCGCTAATTTTCACTGCAAATTGATTTATGCGATTCACCACAAACACACTTCTATGGAGACTACCACTGGAAGCAGTTAATTTGCTAGAAATAGGCTTCTACAGAGACTACCACTGGAAGCAGTCAATTTATTTGAATCAAACCTCAGGAGACTATGCAACGGGCACCAGGAAAAGGCTTCCACACAGTTCACGGTACTTCTGACTTAATTACATTCGCTCTTCTGCTCTTCAATAAACCTGTGTCTATTTATATGTAAATGGTCAACTTTTTTCACAACATACTCTGCTCCCATGGTAATAATAAATTCAGCATAAGTTTTTTAGACAAGATGACTAATACTGTAGTAATAAACACATATAGGCTATCATTGCTAAGTTGATCTAATATTTTAAAACCAAAAAACCAAACAAACATACACTTTTTTCCCACATGAATAATTAACTGGTATTTTCCATCAATATTGGCCTCTTCCACAAACTTCTCTACACCATTTTTCTAGGACCCATCAGGCTGCGTCATCCTTTGTTTCTTAATGGGAAATCTCCATTATCGTTGTCTTCTTCTGGGTCTTTGTCCCTATGTCTCTTGCTTGCATGTTCAGGAGTTTCTAAATTCAAGGAAGTAGTTTATGTACTGTCCTGGGTAGCTGCGTCCTCACTGACACTCAGAATGGGCTCTAGGGTTGCCAACTTTTTTGTTATATCGATATGTAAATTGTTAACACGTTGAGTGCCTTTTGTACAATGGCTAACACCTGGAAAATCAAGAGAAAAATATTCACACGCTTTTCTAATTTAGAGTTACACGTATCAATTTAAATCTAATTAAATTACATCTTCTAGAAATGGAAACCCTTCAATCTATAGTTTGTTAAAACATGGAATGCAAATATCAGCTATCCATCATTTTTTGACATTTTCTTGGTTGTTTTCTGTCATTTTTATAAATTTATTTGAATAATTATTATATTATAATTTATGTAATATATAAGTTATATATACATATATGTAAATTTTAATAATATTATTATTTGACTTTTAAATAATATAGATAAATAATCATAAGTTTTAATAAATATAATTATCTTTTTAATAATAATATTAACAATAATTATTATTCATAAGTGGAATTAATTTTTTTGATAAATTACCACTGAAAAACACATATATTATTGCAACATAGGTTAGAAGATACAACTCAACATCATCAATCAATGGCAATGGAGATTATTGACATCTCCGGTAGTTCCAGTGGCCCTATGTTGTCAACCAACTTGAAACCGTCAATCAATGGCAATGAAAATTCTACAAGCCAGATACAAGATTTTGCAAATGACATTACAGTTAGTCACCTTGACTTGCTACAACAAGTGAAGGCCACTGTTCAAAACATGAAAAATGTCCAGGATTTGGACATTCAGTCAATGGAAGTAACAGTACATGAGTTCCATTCAACTTGTGAGAAGTTGAGTTCCTTTTGTTCTTTCCTTCGTGAAATGAAAGCAGATGAGTTATATGGACAAGGTGGTTCTATCTACATTAAAGAAGCATTCCAGAATTACTTGAATCATGTCTAAGATACCTTCTCCCTATAAATGTGTATATAGTATGTGATATAACCATGTAACTTCAACTTTTACCAACTTATGGATAGTTGGATATTTTTTAAATCCCTAAAAGAAATGTTAGCTCCAATATATTGTGAACAAGGCACTTTCCCTCACGATAAAACAATGCAATATGTCACCTACTACAATACCATGTAACAGATTTTTTTCTTCGGAAATATATACACATACTTTGTTCTCTTGCTATCATATTGCATCTTGGTTCTTGACTTTTTCTTTTGATCTGTATCTCTTTACTTGACCCATATGTCTAAATTCCAAAAACAAATGGCATCTTCAATTGCATATAATTAAGAATAGTAGTTTGCATATAATGTGTTGCAAACCTTTCCTCATTTCACTTCAACTAAGCATAGTCTAACCATTGTGTTTACAATAATTCATTTATAGCACTTTTTAAATATATATCGCCAATAAATGCTACATCTCTTCTTCATTAATTGTCTCGTTCTTGCACCTACATTCCTTACAATTTGTTTACTTAGTAGAACGATGATATTGTACTAACTTCCTCAAACCCACAATCTTTACAGTAAAGTACTACTTTAAACAAAGTCCATTCTTTTAACATATTTCACATTTCTAGTATACTATATTAACATACATAATAAATGTATCCTCTACCAGGACACAATCCACATAAAATTTTTGCTCTCCAATAATAGGTTAAACGTGTTAGGCTTGTTTACTTAGAATAATGAGTATAGAGTATAGTTAGATGTCCTAATTCCATTGCACCCCAAAATGATTAACACGTTTTCGAACCAAGTAGCTTTCTTTAATTTTATTGTATGTTCCTTCGTTGTTTATCCCTCGCTAATAATGCACTAGTGTTATATTCTTTTGTTCGAAAGCACGTATCATCTTGTGCCTTTAGCATAGAATGCATATTCAAACATCTACAGTGCTTCCAATTTACTTAGACTACTTAATAATGTGAACTAATTTTTTTACTCACTACACTTTCTATTTTTATTTCCTTACAAATGCAGCAAGCTAACTTCCAAAGGCCACTATTTTGATATACACGTCTATTCAAAAACACATTTACAGCTACTATTCTAAATTCACTTTCACTCTAGGTAACATCTATACACACTTTTATTTAAAATATTGCTTGCATGGTCACATTCAACAACATTGTGGCTTTTTCAAATATTATCAAATTAGTTAGCTATATTTTGTTGCCTATATAGCATATTAATTCCGTACTTCACAAAGTATGAATTTTATACGTCATTTAAAGTAAGTAATAGCTGCCACCTACAATTTACTTTTGCAAGGACTAGTTTGCTCTCTTGTCACAATGTATTCTTTGATTGAGAACACAATAAAGATGATCTATGATGGAAACGTAGACCTGCAACCCCATCTACAAGCAATAGATATTTCAATGTTTGGACATGGGCCTGAACCAACCAATCACTATATACTACAGCTCTCTGATGGGGTGCATAAGCAGAAGGCTACACTTCCAAAACAATACAACCACCACATAGATTCCGAAGAACTACAGAAGGGCTCTATACTTAAACTCATTAAATATAGTTGCCATGTTCTTTGCAATTCAAGGTGAGCCATCATATTTTAGTGATTTGCTACAATATGAAAAATCAAAACTTATAGATTATCATTCTTGAACTCCATTATGCCACATCTCATCCTATTAATAATACTTATTCATTGTACACTTATAGGTGGATTGTCATATCAAAATTAGAAATCACATGTTTGCAACAAGTATCATTATCCATCACGCCAACCTCTTTGAACAACAAACCCAACAAGTACAAGCCACATCTACAAGCCTTGATGACAATGTTATAGTACTGCAACCACCTCTCCTGAAAAAATATTCCTTGACTAATAATGCAATTGAGATGATGAATGATGGAAACCTAAACTTGCAACCCTATCTACAAGCATTAGAAATTGCACTGTTTAGCCATGGACTCAAACTGGTTAATCAATATAGAGTGGAGCTCTTTGATGGGGTACATAAGCAGAAGGCTACACTTCCAACAAAGTACAACCAATGCATTGCTTCTAAAGAACTCCAAAAGGGATCTATACTCAAACTGATAGGATACAGTTGCCCTGATCTTTACAATTCAAGGTGACCCACGATATTTGCATGCTCTTCTACAAAATTCCAAATAACAACTTGTAGCTTAGCATCTTTTATCCACTATTTCACATTTGTTCGTACTAAAAATACTTACTCATTTTATCTTTATAGGTGGATAGTCATATCCAAATTAGAAATCACATGTTTGCAGCAGGACATCATTGGTCAACCTACCTACCCATTTGAAGAGCAAGCCCAGAAAGTAAATTCTACAACCTCAACTGCTCCATCTACGAGCATGAGTAACACTGCTATGGTAACAAAGCCACCTGCTCAAAGGGAACTTTTTGGGTTATGCTCGTCCCTACAAAAGAAAGACCTTCCATCCAATATTGCACCTATTAGAAATTTGAATCCATTTCAGACAAGGTGGCTTATAAAGGGTCATGTTACCATGAAAAAATAGATGCACCACTTCAACACACAGAAGGGACAAGGGAAAGTCTTCTCTTTTGATATTATTGACTGTGAGTGCATTGAAATATGAGTAACTTGCTTTAATGAAGTTGCAAACCTTCATTACATGAATGTGCATTTTGGAGAAGTATATACAATATTTGGTGGAACTATTAAGTCAGCTAATAGGTTGTACAACAAACTGAATAGCCAGCTTGAAATTTCTTTAGTAAAGGAATCCAAGATTTCTCGCTCAGAAGATGACCTTGCAATTCCCAAACATCAGTTCTCTTTCACACCCTTCAAGGACATTTTAGAATTGAACAATAATATCCTTGTTGATGTTATTGGAATAGTCATATTTGTGGACCCAAGCTCAACCATAAGGAGGAGGGATGGGACTAAAGTTATTTGAAGGAGCATCAAATTGATAGATACCTCTTCATCTACCATTAATATTACTTTATGGGGTCCAGCAACTGAAAAGGAAGGCAAGCAACTGCAGGAGATGTATAACTTAAAACATGTGACCGCACTTGCAATAAAAAATGGTCGTGTTATTGAGTATAATGGCAAGGTCATAAGAATGTTGGCAGGAACCAACCTATTTGTAAACCCAAGAATAGAGGAGGCAGGACAACTCAAATCATGGTTTGAATAGAATGGGACTGATGTCACTCCATTGAATACACAACCGTTGGATGCACCTCTTGTGCTTACAAGGAAAACAATTGTTGATATTGAAGAGAAAACTACCAATGTGAAACAAACTTTCCAATGCACTCTAAAAGCAACAATGCAATACATAAAAACAAATTCATTATGCTATCCATCTTTCCCCCTTGAGTTAGATGGAAAACAATGTAAAAATAAAGTTGTACAAAATGATGATCAAACATGGTATTGTTCCAATTGCAAAGCTACTACTACTAAATGTACTTACATATACATACTCTAGCTAAATCTTGCAGATCAAACAAGAATATTATGGGTTGTTGCTTTTGAAGAACCAGCCACTGAACTTCTTGGAATGTCTACAAACAATTTATACATGCTACAATTCAATTATGGAACATAAACTAAAGTTGAGACCATAGTGAAAGGAGTGTTATTCAAGAAATTTATCTTCACAATCACAAATTCGTATGATTCAAGTGCTGCTCAAGGACGGGTAAAATCAAAAATCACAAAGGTCGACGAGCTAGATTTTGTTGTAGAGAATTTGCTCATATTGGGTGGAATCACTACTATGTGTCATATTGCTAGTATTTAGATGTACCTCAAGCACTTATGTAATGTATATAAAATTTTGTAACATCTTATATAGTATACTTTCTATACTTTTGATTCCATACATGGAATTTTAAAGTCACATGTGTATTGAATATATTGTTGTTATGAAAATAATGTGATTTATCTCTTCCACCAAATTACTCATGTATATAGCATACCAATCGTATCTCAACTACTTTTCAAAGAATTAAATTGTATGTATTTGTATATATACCAATTTTCTTTAATTTTGTATGTATTTGTAATTGTTCATTTGATGATTATAGTTCATATTTCCTTTAATATGGCGACCTCTATCCCTAAAAGCATACAATATTGTAAAAGAAATCATAACTACTATATGCAACATAAAGAAGAAATCAACATTTGCCATCATTTCCAACGCATAGGAAAACAGGCAATACAATCCAATGCACCAACCTCCTTGTAGTCAAACCAACACAACATTGAACCATATGAATGTGCATCCCAAACTGAGCACACTTCTGACATAGGTTTTTCAATGTGCACACACCAAACAATGCACACTCGTCAAAATCAATCGACAAGCTTACCACATTCCAAAATTTTTTTTATAGAAGCTTCGAAAATATTTCGTTCAAGATTAGATAAACTATCAAACTTGCCAACTTGCACATTTTTTCATGAATGCTACCCAGGAATGCATAGCAACGCAACACAAATTGGTCCAGTTTGTTTTAGATGCTTCTATGAGACGGGTAGACATCATCAACTAATTTAATGGACCCTGGAGTACAACCGTATGAGCTACAAACACTAACACAAGTCAAAGAAATGCTTATAGCATGAGTCAATCTGATAATACAAGTAACAAATGCTTGTGGAGGCCAATACAAATATAGTGGGCACACAATTTGTTTCCCACAAGATATCAAAACCATAGCAAAATACTTGCCGCATAAAATTGCAAACTTGGATGTGTTGGTGGTTCGAAGAACCAATACAAGAGGTGACCATTATGACTACTACATAAGTAGGCATCGTGTGTGGGCTGCACTAAAATATAAAATTGCACATGACCCATATTACAAAGATATTGAGGTGTATTTTGTGTCTCTTGGGGAGCTCCTCGATACAAATACAAACATTTCCAATATGCTTCATAACATTAATGCTGACAACAATGATATTGTTGCACCAAATAGTGCTTCAAAATTTTACGTGGACTCACCTAACACTAAATTCACTTGCTCCTCATCCTTCATGGCTAGGGTACCAAATAAACGTCATGAACTAGAAATCATAAAAGAAACATTGCAAGTTAGAGATCACAATCACACCATTATAGATTGGTCAACACTTGAGTCCTCACCAGTTAATGAATACAATACTAAAGGACTTCTGGACATGGATTTTCCTTCTTTGTTTCCCAATGGTAATGCATTACATTTACAACCTCACTATAGACAAGTTGAAATGCATGAATATGTGTTGCACCTAATGAGGTTTCATGATAATAGATTTGGAAGGCATCCAAGGTTTAGATATTTTGTCTTGAACTTATTGATGCACCACTGAAGTCAAGGTGTTTCCTCCATTTTTGTCAAGAAAAATGTTGAGGACTGCATACCAACCACCATAGACAACCTTCGTCTCCATATACAAACATTGCCTAACACTAAACTAGTTGAACAGTTGATGCATTATGGATCATCCCTTAGAGGCACACAAGCATATTGGAATAAGTGTCATGGTGAATTTTCAAACATGATCAACCAAATAAGCTCCCCCACACTATTCTCCACATTAAGTGTTGCAAATACCTGTAGACATGGAAAATGTACCGACACACTTGATCTTGATTACTAACATTGTTTCGTCCTGAATCGCCCCCTTTGCTAATCATTTAATCAAATAATCTATATTTGATTAAATTCATCCCTTAATTAAATAAATCAAGTTTATCTAATTAAGTCATTCTCTCTTGTTAATTAAATAAATCAATCTTATTCAATTAACCCTCTAGTCTCTATTTAATTAAATAATTCATTTTATTTAATTAAATCCCTAAAGTCATTCTATTAAATAAAATAAATTAAACCTTGTTTAATTTAACCTAACATCACCCCTCTTTAATTAAATAAATCAAAATCTTTATTTAATTAAATCTAAATCATATTCCTCTCAACTTTGATTTAAATCAATCCACAAATATAAATCAAATTGTCAAATCAGCTGATCTTCATCTTAATTAATCAAATCCTAATTAATCCTAATCTTAATCCATCAAATCCTCTAGCTTTTGCAACTTGCTCATGAAAATTATTTTAATGGATTTATTAAATCTCTATTTTCATTCAAAAAAGGTATCAAAGATGGAATATTCCTCAAATTTGAAATCTCCCCCCAAAAGGTCTTGTCCTCCAAACATGACATTTAATATCTCCTACAAGTCCTTTTCTTGAGACATGTGACATTAACTTCACCTTTCACTTCATCCTTCAAGCCATCTTTTGAATTTGAATCTCCCCCTCTTTGCACATTCTCCAAAATGTGCTCAACCTTTGTCCATTAGCATGATGACAAGTGGCACTTTATCATTGGCTTATCTTTTGTCCCACATCCTCCATATCTTTCAAATCCTCCATCCTTCTTTCTATAAATGGAGGCCTTCTCTATTTGTTGAGGGAGCCACAATCAATGTAAAATCATTATGCTCATTTGTGGAGGAGAATTGGAACCAAAGTTATCATCTTCATATCAAAGATCATCCATTCTTCATCCATTTTTATCATTTCTTAGCTAGGTTATGCAAGAATTCAACCAAGGAGACTCTATCTTCATCAAATCATCACAAAGCTTACAAGGGATTGGGAAAGGGCCATTTTCCACATCAAAATGGCACCAATTCCCCTATGGGATTGAGAGTTTGCATGCTTAAATAGGATTTAAAAGCTTTTCTTGTTTTGTTCTTCATTTCTTTCCTATTTTGAGCATTGTAGATGAATTTCATGGGGAATCTTAGTTCTAACTTGCATATGGATCTAATCTTGTGTTTGTTTGCTATGTTTGTGCAAGTCTAGGATTGGGGTTCACAATACCAAATGGCCCGATTTACATCAACTATTTACAAAGGGGGAAACTCAAACATCACGAAACAATAAAGATCGCATAGATAAAAATTTTATGAACCCACATACCACATCCTTATACTTGCATCAAAGATTCACAACATTCCATGAAGAAGTCTTAGAGAATCTCTACTGTGCAACAGACTACTAGTATAGATATGAGTGGAAACATCGAGGGTCTGCACATGTAGATGGCTTCCTTTGGCTTGAGGGTGCACCAAACATGGACACCGTTGACTGGAGAAATCATGCAGAAGTAGACATAGCGAAATCATTCTTTGACAGATATATTAGTGCCTGGAATCCTCAAAATATAGGAGATAGGAACAACACATGCCATCGTTCTTCACAAGACAATCCATGCTTACTAACAACACCCGAAATATTTTCCACAAATACACTTACTGACTATGAAGAGTTACTAAACTATGTCCATAGACACACCAAGTGTTTGAAATCAACCTACCTTCGCAAGAAAGGAAACAACATGGAGTGTCACTATAGTGCACCCTAGCCTGAATGTGCCACCTTTGCGTTGTGTAGTGACGAAGATGGGAAAAAAACCTTTTGCCCTGCATGTAATGATGATAGGTTGAATATACATAGTCCAGAAATTCTTTCCATATGGAGAACCAATATGGATTGTCAACCCATGCTTTTAGAAACACTAGTTCTAAAGCACATTGCAAAATATGCCGCGAAGGCAGAAAGAAAATCTAAAAGCTATCTTGATGTGTTGACACGCATATGTCAAAAGCAAGCACTCTAAGACAAGGAACTTCCAGCATACAGAAAATTCATGTCTGAGATTATTGTTGATTGTGATATAGGTGCACAAGAAACGTTCCATATGTTGCAAAAGTTGCCCCTTGTTGTTTGCAATCGTGAATTTATGGTGCTTAATGTTGGGAGAAATTTTTTCAACCGAATTAGGACAAACTGAAACAAAAATACATTGGAGCTAACTTACATCCATATATACACACAACATCCTCCTCAAATGGAGAAAGTAACACTACTTGAATCTGCATGATCATTCTCGTTCTCATCAAGTCGCAAAGAGTACAAGTGGAAAGAAAGGAAACAAAAGGAAATTATCAGTGTCTTCCCTCGATTTATTGCTATTCCAAAGGAGGATTCAGAGCATTTTGAGACATTTTGTTAGAGTGAACTACTTCTTTACAAGCAATTTCATAACATTGAAGCAGACTTTGGTATTGAGAAAGAGACAATTGTTGCAAATTGGAAGGAGATGAATATACGTAAATATTATGTGTGGCATGTTGACTGTATAGTTGATGAAGTAAATCAAGAAGAGGAAGAGGAACCAGAAGATGAAAACAATATAGGAAAATACAATACAATTGAATGAATGGGAGTTCTTATCACAATTGGGTCTTGGTACTAGTGGAAATCTTAATTCCTTTGATATGCTTGGAAGACGTGACTTTGACAATTGCCACAAGTGGAATGCTCATACAATACCTCAAGCGTTACATGAAACTACAGAGCATTTCATATGCATAAACAAGGTGGACCAACATGACAGCCCAACACCGTTTGAGTTTAACAACCTCCCATATCCACTCTCCCCCAAACAATAGCTCGCTTTGGCACTTGTTTTGGACCACTGTAGTTCTTGTGAAATTGAAAAACTCTTGTACATGATCATACAAGGCACAAAAAGAATAGGAAAATCCTATCTTATTCATTGCATTAAACACTCCCTTTCCAATTTAGTACCACAAGAACATAGCCCACTCCTTGTTATTGCTCCTATAGGAATCACAACATTCAACATACACGCCTCAACTATACATTCAACCTTGAAGATTCCAATCAAGGAAATGCAACCATTGAAGGGTCGGTCACTTGCAATGTTCCAACATAGCATGAGACACATAAAATACCTCCTAATTGATGAACTGAGCTTTATAGGCCCAAAATTACTCTTGAAAATTGATACTAGGTTACGTGAGGATTTCCCCCACCAACAACACTTGTGCTTCGATGGAAGATCTATCATTCTTTTAGGTGACTTTGCACAACTACCCCCTATTATGGAAAAACCTATATATGTTGCCCACACAGATGCGAAATCCCTTTGGGAACAATTTACTATTATTGTCACACTAGAAAAAATATTTTGACATGGAGACACACAAGCTCAAATTGACTTTTGAAGAACTCTACAAAACATTTGTAATGCAGAACCAAGTGAACAAGATTGGGAGCTACTAATGTGTCGCACAAACACAATGCTATCACACAAAGAAAACAAGTATTTTGACCTAGCAATGTACCTATTCTCGACCAATGACTTAGTTGGAACACACAACAAAAAATTGATACAGCTGTTAAATCTTCCTATTGCACTTAGTATTGCAATAAAAACAACCACAACATCAAAGATTTACAATGATGCTGACAAGCTTCCCCATGAACTCTTGCTATGTAGAGGCCAATGCATCATGCTAACTACAAACCTATGGACTCAAGTAGGCCTTGTAAATGGTTCTCTTGGAGAGGTTGTAGATATTGTATACACAAAAAGCTCTAAACCACCAGATTTACCATTATATGTGGTAGTAAAATTTGATACTTACAATGGTCCACCTTGGAGCATCCATGCTCCAAGAACTATTCCTATATCACCTATATCTCTAGGTGCTCACAGGCAGTTACCACTATGCAGTGCATGGGCAATTACAATACATAAATCCCAAGGATTGACAATCGAAAGAGCAACAATTGATATAGGTAAAAAATAAAGACAAGGATTAACTTTTATAGCTATATCTAGAGTTAAATCAACACACAGACTTAGGATCGACCCACCATTTCCTTTGATCGATACTCAAGAATGCAGAATAATCCATACACAATTATCAGGAAACAAGAAGAACTTCGTCTGCGTCTTCTCTCTGTATGATGAGTATAGGTACACATACATTAACACACCACTCTCTCAAGAAACCTATATTTTTTTTTATCTTCTACTTACCATATTGATATACATAAAAATTATTGTTTCTATACTTACACCACATTTTCAATCACATGTAGGTGGATGTTCCATCATCATATAATCCTACAATAGTTGCTCCAAACTAAAGAATTTTCCCAAAGTATTGGTCGTTTTTAGGACATATAGAGACCCCGCCACATTAAATAGAATATTGAGCCAATTCCCATGCCTACAGAAAAAACAAAAACCCCTTTGCATACAATCCATCCTATCAAATTGATCCATGTCAAGAACATGAACCAAAGCATATTTAAGAAATCACCACACAAAATCAAGATCAAGAATCTCAACCTCCAATATATTATATTCATTTACCACATTGTTATGCCTTGCATAACCAACCCATTTCGTTCTTGGTCAAAATGGGTCCCCCCTGTCTTTGTTTGTCCTTGGTGTTTTTGTTTGGGCCTTAGGAGTTGTTCTTTTTCCTCCTAAGACCTTGTTTCTTTTGTTTTTGTGGTTTCGGGACATGGGATGAAACTGGACTTAGAATTTTGTAAAGTTCCTGGTTCATTTTTCGTTTCAGTTCTGGCTCCACTCCTTGTCATTTTGGTTTCTTCGTTGTTTTTCTCGTGTTGGGCCTTTAGGATGGTTCCTCCCTTGGGTTTTCATTTGTTTCTTTTTCCTTTTGTTTTATTTCCTTTATGCGGAAATGAAACCGAAACGAAAAATGAACTGGGAACTTTGTAAAAGTTCCAAGTCCAGTTTTGGTCCTGACCCCACTCCTGTTGTTTTCCTTTGTGTTTTTTCCTTGTTTTTGTCGCGCTCGGGTCCAGTTTTCATCTGGTCCCGCTTCCTTTCACTTCCTTTTTGTCACTTTCTTTATGTCAGTGTTTGTTCCTTTTACCGAGAGTGGAACCAGAATTGGAACCAAACTGGGAACTTAGTAAAAGTTCGGCTCTGGTTTTGGTTCTAATCTTGCCCTCGTTCCCTTTATTGTCTCTTCCTTTTGCCATGAGTGGAACCGGAATTGGAACCGAACTGGGAACTTTGTAAAATTTCTGAGTCTAGTTTTGGTTCCAATCCTGCCCCTATTCCCTTTGTTGTCTTTTCCTGCTGCGATACCGGAGCCAAATTTAGAACTTAATAAAAGACTAGGGTAAGTTTCTTATTTTGATCCAATTCTGCCTCTGCGTCCGCCCTGCCTTTGATTTGCACATTTGGTTGAATAATCAGTTATGTTTTTTATCCCGCACCCGATCAACTACATTAATTGCATTAATTGCGACTCTCTGACACATGCAAAATGTTTTTTTAAACCATAATCAAGGTTAGTTTGGCTTATAATGATTATTTGGAACATTTTTACAAGCCAAAGCCTGAGTAACTTTGAGAGGAGCACAATTTAGTTGTGGGTGTACGTTGGTGAGTGCATTCTTGTCAAACTTTCAACCTTTCTTGGTGGCGTTTTGAGGTAGGTGGTTGTCCCATTCCGTTTGTGTTTTCATTTTCCATCATTTTTTATGTTCTTTGAGTGTTCATGAGACTTTCTTTCATGGATCTTCACTTGTTTCCTTGTTTGTTTTGCTTGTTGTTTCTAGTTTGGTTTTGTTTTCCTCTCGTTTTCCATTTTGCTTTTTCAGCTTTTCCTATTTGTTTTGTTGTTCTGCTGTCATTTTCTTCATTTTGGTGGCGTGTTCGTACTGTCATTCCCTAGTTTTAATTAAGGTTTTGCTTTGAGGGATCTTCTATGCGTTAAAAATGTTTAAGTCTATTTGACGACCCCTCTAATCCTATTAATGTGTTGAGTTAATGGTTTTGACATCAGGATTTTGATGCCCTAATTTATATAAGTCGACGAGTCACGCAAACTAGGGTTTGTGAGTTGACCTTTACAATATTGTGCCCTAAAAAGTTCAAATCTGGTTTTATCCTGTTAAGGGTGAGGTTAAGCCCCTTATTTAAAGTTTCCTTATGGTTTTCATGTGACCTAAGTCTGGAGTCGGTGTGACCTTGTGTTTGAAATTGCTTTGTCTGAGTGATAAACTGGTGGAAGTGGATCCAGGAATGAACTCATCCCATAAGTGTTTGCATAAGAATCAATTCCCAAAATGATCTCACTTTCGATGAATGTTGATTATGGTCTACACCCTTACTCTTTTTCTAGAAGCGGAACTAGAGTGGTAAACGAACTTGGAAACATCATCTAGTTCTAGGTCCAGTTTCTGTTCCAATCCCGGTTCCAGTCTCATCCCAGTTTTGATCTCGATCCCACCTACGACATGGGTGATTTGTTGCTTAGTTCTTCTGAGGAGATCCATAATTTTTTTGACTCTGTGCCCGAGATGAATACAGAGATGCTGGTAAATGTATATCCCAGCTACAAAACAAATCTCACTTCAGGTGATCCATGTAAGATTCATCATTTTGGTTCTCCTTTGAGGTAAGTTGGTTTGATTTCTAATTAGTTGGGAAGGTTGCCATAATATGTAGGGAAAATGTTGAATAGATTGATTTAAAGGTTGAGGAAGCTGACCATGTAATTGGTAAAGTCTATGTTGTTGAGAATGTGATTGAGGTTGATAATCCTAGTGAAATAAAGCATACTAGTTTGTTGTTTGAAACTAGTAATGATAAGGATATGCATGAAATTTCTGAACCAGGTTTGGATGTCTTGAATGCTAATGATACATTGCTAATGGATGTTTTTTATGTTGAAATGTATGTACTGGAGCAAAATGGAGTGGTGTTTCATGAAGAGGAGATCATACGACATGAACACCCAACAACAACTAAAGGTCTTCTAAATCAAGTGGTGTCTTTTCGTCACCCTCTGCGTTTTAATGATTTTTAGTTTGATTATGATGTTGGGGAGAATAAAATGTGTTTGTGTGTAGATCATGACAAGACTGAGAACCCACAACTGTTAATATTTCAAACTTTATACCCTCAGAATGAACTTATTGCACATAAACTTTACATTTCTAAGTATAAAGATAAATTTGCTAAGTTTAGAACTGTACCTAGTAAGTTAAGATTTTTGCACATAATGAAAAATGAGTTAGGTGAATGTACAAATTTTTACAGTTTTATGTTTGTAGTGCTTGGTTTTGGAGTTAGTTTAGGATTAGGATTGGTTAGTGTTAGTTTTTAGTTTAGTTAGTTGTCTTCTTGTTTTGGTTTGTTTGTTTGTTTTTTTGTGTTTCTTTTGTTTTCTTTTTCTGTTGTTCTATTTTATTTTTTTCTTTGTTTCTGGGGAACTTCATTTTCCTCCATTTCAGAATGAAGGGGTTGTTATTCAAAGTATACTGTAGGCACTAGGAGAGAGATTGGTTTAGCTATTTTCAGGTATGTCTGTTGAAATATTTTTGTGTTTAAACTTGTTTCTTTTTCTGTTGTTCTATTTTATTTTTTTCTTTGTTTCTGGGGAACTTCATTTTCCTCCATTTCAGAATGAAGGGGTTGTTATTCAAAGTATACTATAGGCACTAGGAGAGAGATTGGTTTAGCTATTTTCAGGTATGTCTGTTGAAATATTTCGTTCTAAACTTGTATCTTATGCTCATTTTAAACAATGGTTTGAAAAGTTATTAAGAATAAGGTATATTGTAAACAATCTCATGAACCATGATTGAAATCTATCACAAAATAGATGAAAACATCTGTCTATATAAGATGCCTATTTGTCTCAGGGTGGTTGTATCTTAGATTCAAGTGAAAAATCTGATTCCCAACACTGTCATGAGGTCCACTGTAGTTCTCAACCCACATTTTAGATAGACTATATCTGAGTATTGAGAAGAGTTAGTAAAGAATTCCTACAAGTGAAGCCTATTTTTAAAAAAAGAGAGAGAAAATAGAACCATTGAAAGAATGAAAACTCAATATAAAATGGGTAATTCAAGTATCTCTATCGGGACTATGGAGACCTGACTGGTAGTAGAGCAATGCTTTGAGAGAACTAGAGGTATCTCCATCGGGGCTATGGATGCCTGCCTGCACTAGAGCAATGCTCGGGATATCATTGCATGATAGTTAAAGGGACTCAACTCATGTATCTTGAATCTTAAGTATAGTTGTTCAAGGGTAAAGAAATATTTTATGGAGAGAGATGCCCCATACATGTACACACTCATATTCAAAGTAGTTCATGTTGATTTACATCTAAGATTCTAGCTCAAACTTGTTCATTATATTTGATCTTACTTGAGTAAGAATGTTCATAAACCAGAGGTTCTGGGTGATTGAATTCTTCAGTGTCTTAAAAATGGGTAGACCATTTTCCCAGCCAAGTCACCAATTGTTATGCTTTGCATAACCACCCCATTTAGTTCTTGCTCAAAATGGGTCTCCCTTGTCTTTGTTTGTCCTTGGTGTTTTTGTTTGGGCCTTAGGAGTTGTTCTTTTTCCTGCAAAGACTTTGTTTCTTTTGTTTTTGTGGGTTCAGGATGCAGGATGAAACTAGACTTAGAACTTTGTAAAGTTCCTGGTTCAGTTTCCATTCCAGTTTTGGCTTCGCTCCTTGTCATTTTGGTTTCTTCGTTGTTTTGCTCATGTTGGGCCTTTGGGATGGTTTCCTCCCTTGGGTTTTTTCTTTTGTTTTTCCTTCTATTTTCTTTCCTTCCTACGGAAGCAGAAGCGGAACAAAAACTAATCTGGGAAACGAACTTGGAACCATCAGCTGGTTCTAGGTCTGGTTTCTGTTTTGATCTTGATTCCGGTCTCGTCCCAGTTTTCATCCTGATCCCGCCTATGGTAAAATCCTTTTCTTGACTCTGCTTTTGGTAAGTGCAAAATTTGACTAAGTATGGAGAGTTACATTGAGGGAATGGAGAATGATATGAAAGGTAATGCTTGTAGTAATGATTTTCATGCTTTTGTTGATCTAATCCAGGGTTGTATTGTAGGAATAGAAGATGTCAAGAGCATTAGAGGGAACTTCTCAAAGAGGAAGCCAAGCTGTAGAAAGTTTAAATCCAACAAAGCCTAAGTAGATAAAGGTGGAGCAGCTCCCTTACACCTTGAGATACAAGCACAAGAGTCCCACTCTTACAACCAGCAAGGTGGATTTGGAATGGGCTAATATCACTGATACAAACTTAGGGTCATTCAACTTTGAGGAGGTGATGCAGAAAGAAGAGGATGGTGATGACTTGTTGCTTGATAGACTTAAGGATATCAAGAATGAAGTCAAGACTGCTAGAAGGGAGTTAATGAAATTAAAAGATATGCAAGAGTTTTCCTTTGAAAAATTAAAGAGGATCAAATTTGAAGATGATTGGGTAGATGGGCCTGATGCAGACATACTCCAACAAGTGTTCACCAGCTATGATGAGTACCTCCTTGAGTAAAACGTGCAGGAATGAGGTGGCAATAGAATTTTCTTTCAGTTAGGCGTTTGATGACATGTTCATCCATTTAACTGCCTCTCCTATTCTTCAACAGTCAAATGACAACTTCAACTCAGGATCCCTTGAAAACCGGTCTTCTTCCTTTTTTAGCATATTTTAGATAATGATGTTGCTCCAGTTAACTGCAAATAATTGTGGACAGTTGTTTCATACTAATTGGTCATCCCTTGAACTATGGAACAATTTTGTTGCCTTTATGGCATTCTATTATTGGAGTCTTTGGATCTATAAATGAAAGTTCTGAAGATATTGTAAAAGGGGGCTAGTTGAAGAGAGGATTAGCCACCTAAGAGAGACAATAGATATAGTTTTTGTAGTTTTAATATTTTGATGCTTTCAAGAAAGATACTTTCAGATACTTCTTTTTACAGTTTATGCAATTCAGTTACTTTCAAAAGTTGGTAGTTAAGTGATGATGTTAATGAATCATAGTCATTCATATGCCAGTGAGTTTTGTTGTGCATAATTATTTCTTATTTGATGCAAATCAATAGAAGAATCCATATCTGAGACTATTTCATTGAGTTATCTATGAATGTGATTTTTAATATATGTTGATCTATTAATCTAAGCAATGAGATGGTGATGTGTTTTGATTTTGGAAATGAACTTTTGATGAATGGTTAGGGTTATTGGATTAGCACTATGAATGTATGCAATAGTATAGGTCATGCTATGGATTGCATCATTTTATGGTTGTGGTTAATTAAGGAAACACTCATTTGTTAAGATACATGTCTGGATTTAAAGAGATTTATGTTCATAATTTGTTGTTTTAAAGCCATGATCTATCTTTTTCCTTCTTTTTATTTATACCCCCGGTTGGAGTAGGTTTAGATAGGAGTTCAATCTTGCAACAACCAAGAAGCTCAATAACCAGTAGGCCCCTTGAACATTACAGCCTCATTGACCACTCAACAAAATAGCAATGTTGTGACCCAACACACAGGACCTTGGAAGGTGATCAATCTAATGATTGATAGTCTTTTTTAGGAGAGGTAATGTGATTACATATTTCCTACATGTTGTTGTGTCAATTTGGCCATCAACACACCTACTCATCTATCTACCCATGAGATGCTTACTCCTAAATGTACACATAGATGTTCTACAAAAAAAGAGTCAACATTTGGGAGAATGTAGAGTCCTTATGATAAAACTATTGTCAATGCTACAACACTTCATAACTTCAACCATGATTCAAGCATCATCCCATCCACCAAAATGTGCCCAACCACATGCCAACAAGGTATATCAAAGAAAGGAGCAAATAAAGAAAAATTGGACAAATAATATTCAAATGGATACCATAAAATACAACACAAATTTCATCCCTATCAACCTCCCTTAGTCAAAGAAACTATGGGGAAAAAATCAAGAAGAGAATTTCTTCTAGCAAAAAAAGTCCAACAGTGCACAAGAAAGCTTCAAAAGCGACCTACAAGACATATGCACAAGTTTTCCCTAAACGAATCTCCATATCCACCTACCATTCCTCACCTCCCAAGTTTGGAAAAAAAATCCAAATCTTAGAATTACCGTGTGTTGAAAATAACACTTTATCATAAGGACTCTAATGGCTCCCTAATTGTGATGTCTGCATCTAGATGAGATTGCAAAAAAGAAAAAAACAAATAGCTAAATGCGCCAAAATAGGTACAAGCATCTTACCCCATCCACAGTAAATCCAACACTCCTTCCACCTTATCCAAACTAAATCAATTCCTCCATGGACCATCTATCAAATCCATGTCCACTCATCGCCATGCACATTCCAAATCATCTTGATCTTGCTCGACATTCAATGTACACTTAACACTTGCTTATGGTAAATTTCTTGATATGGATCATTATCATTCACTGCACCACCATTATAAAAGTATTCTCCAAATAACCACATGCACTCCAAATTACACTCCATGCCATCCTTTGCATACCTCACATATCCATTCACCCATTCATTTATCCATGCATCTGCCCACTACATTCCATGCACACTCCTACAAACTAGGGGCAACTATTGACACCTTGCTTGAAGCAAACATTGTGAAATATATCCATATATTACAAACAATTTGTATTGATTCATGTTCTCATTATATTACTGACATTTTCCATATAGTTGGACATAGATGGAATAATCACATTGTATATTTACCTATTACCATCTTGTAATGTCTATTTTTTGTTGTGAGATTAAAACATTGTTTGTTCTCTTAATGATGTACATAAAAGTACTAAATTGCATGTCACTCCCCTTCTTACTTCTCTATATTTCCTATCGGCGTAACCCTTGCACCCCCTCTGGTGCAAGTGCTAGTTTATAAATACATATAGATAGTTGTATATAAAAACGTAGTTTTACAGACTATTTATTATTTATGCTCATGTAATAAGAAATTATCATTCACTCTTTAAAAAGAAATATTCAATTTTATATGAGAATATCTATTTTTGATGGGCTATTGTTTGTTAATTGATTTTTTTTACAAAACAATAAAAAATTGTATTTTTAATTAGTATTTGTCATGTTTTCTTGTAAAATATACATAATCATGTTGTTTTTATCAAAATAAAAACATATTAGTTGTAAATTTTGAAAACTTCCTCATTCAATCATAATACATATATTTGTAAAGGGAAATCATCTTTCCCTAGATTAATCTAGGCTAATCCAATAGGGTACAAACATATAATCATAAGTTAAACTAGATTAATTTATCATAGTTGTAGGTGTTGGATGTATATAATTAAATGTTGAAGTATAGAAAGTAAATGTGATAGATAAGGTGCACTTAGTGTTACTAATTCGTAGCTTCCCGCTTAAATTAGTGAAGTATGTTGAAAATAATCATTCATTTTATTGCAGAACTTGTGCTTTAAACAAGTGCAATTTCATTATTTCAAATTATGTAATTGGAACAAACTCAAATTGTTGATCATAAGCCATTGCATATCATAAACAATTGATTTATTAAGAGATATGTTTATGTAAACCCACACTAGATTAGATTTATGATTTATTAAGAGATATGTTTTTCAAAATCTAATCTAAAAGAAAAAAATATAATCTAATGCAAACTACAGAAATGCATGTTGTCCATATAATTTTTTTTCAAAATTATGCCTACAATGAGGAAATTTTTGTTTTCATATTCAGAGACTTAAAGATATGCTGAAAAGGAAAAAGAAAAATTCAGAAATATTTCTTAGGCTGTGTCTTGAGTGTGGCTTCAAAAGTAATGCAAACCCACCTGGGTTCTTGTTTTAAAAGTATAGACATAAGGTTCACAAAGGTTTGAGTTTTGCCACTAACAGATTAAATCCTTAGAGGAACGTTGAAAAGAGAAAATAGATATTTATAGTGTATGCACAAGCTCTTAGCCACGACTTAACCATGAGAATTCATGTACAAAGGCATTCATTTCCAAATCCTAATTAAAGATTTTTTGTAGATTAAGTGAAAGAGATAAATTTTCAACTTACCCATATTTTTGTATGAGGAAAGATATTTCAAAACCCATGGGATTTCTTCTATTTTTTTTCCTCAAAAAGACTCAGACAAGTAATCAATTCCGGCCAAGCAAGAAGATGCCAGTCAACATGAGAAAAATGATTCAGAGAAAAACATCAGAAATACTAGAGAGGTCACGGCCTTTAGGCTTCAAAAGATTTTAAAAGACAAAAGGAAAGTCCCAGATTTGACCAAAATTCAACTTGCCTTGATTTCAACCTTTAGAAGCTACAAAGAAATCGCATTGTAAGCAAAGATTATTAGCACAAAAGCTCAGCTAGGGTTCCTCGTGGCAGCGCCTCTTTCCTCGAGCAGCTGGAGAAATGAAATATGTGGAAATGAATGTTCAACATTCATTTAGGATTTGAAAACCCTAAAGAGATCGATGGATAAACTTAAGGCATTTTTAACCTTAGCTTTTTTCAAAAAGCTTTATTCATGCACGTTGGGTTGTGGCATATCTTTATGCCTTTTGTTTTATTTATTTTTTAATGTTGTGAATATCTCATAAAGACTTAATCAATATAAGTCTTTTATATTTGATGAAAACTCTTCTTATTTTGCATTGAAATTCAAATGTAAAACTTTATTTTGAGTGATCAATTATAAATCACTTCAAAATAAATGTTATTATTGAAATGCAAAACTAAATGCCTTGGTGTTCTTCTTTATTTATTTTTTACATTTATTCTAAATTTGTAAATCTTTATTTAAGTGATAATATAAATCACTTCAAATAATAGATATTTGAAAATGCAAAAGTAGAGATACCATTAAATGCTGATGGGAGATTGCAAAAAAGGAGTCGCTTTGGAGCTTTAAAGCTTTGCATAAATCATGGGAGAAGTTGAGAAAGTTATGCTAAGACATGGAGGAAAATTAGGAGTTTGAGGCACTTAATGGACAATTCTACATCAGTTTTGAGTTCCATTTGACTTGACTTGAGTCAAGGAGAAAAATCAGGCACATGACATCTTGTTACATTCAGTTTTGAGCCTGATTTGAGGCGATTTTTATTTGCATACGACCCATGAATTTGTTAAGACTTTTACAACTCTTAGTGATTTTTTCTTGCAGTTTCATACCTTGTTTGGAGGAGAGGATGGACAACACATCTTTTCTTGGAGCCAAAATTTGAATTTGAATTTTGGGAGACTTTTCTATAAGTCCTTCTCTTCTTTCATTTCTTTACTAGTTCTGAGTTTGGTGACTACTGATGCAGATGATTCATCCTTTGTAACTCATTTTTCCTATGAGATTTCATATATTTTTGTAAAGCATTTTTTCCTTATAATGCAAGAGTCTTGATTTTTAATAGAAGAAGCTTGTTTCCTCCTCAATTCTCTTTTTGTTACAGTGTTGATTAGTGAATAACTTGATTAAAATACTATGTTATCCTTTATTTTATCAATTCCTTCAATGTCGAATGCAAAATGTAGCATGTTATAGTGCAAGTCTATGAATGTGTTTGTCTTTCTATTGCACCAGAATTATGAAAACAATCTTGTTTTCCTTCTTATGAACATTAGAAAACTGAATCCTTTCATTAGAAACACTTTTGCAAGCATGTGCAAATGAGTTGTGAGATATTTTAGTTTCTTAAATTGACAGATTTGTGAGTTTCAAAATCATTCCAAGGTTTATCTATTTGGTGTATCACCCATTAGTGTCAAGTTTATTTTTTCCAAGCTTTATCCTTTTATCCCTTTCCCTTTGTTAAAAATCGGTGTTTACAAGAATTATCCAAAGGGAACTAGCCCAAAACTTGGAGGTCTATTCTCACCATAGGATACCCACAGCCTGAGAATAGACCCATGTGCACAGTATTTAAGAGTTTTTCAACTTGTCTTCAGGTGCAAATCCATATGTTAACAATTTTGGCATGCCCGATGGGATGTTGAGTTGATTATCAGTTCAAAAAGGAGCTTCATTTGTTGTTTTTTTGGTGTGAGCAATAGTATTCTTAGCCTTTGGAGCAAGATCTACATACACCTGGCAACTCTGAGCTCAAATATATTGGTTTCAACAGTCTAAGTCCTGGTATTTTCTAAAAAAAATCTATTTATTTTGATTTCTAGCTCTTTGAATGTATGGAAATATCAAGCTTTTAGGAAAATACATGCTTTCACCCCCCATATCATGAGAACATTTCCCCTACACCTTATTAGCCTTATTTAAGCAACCACAATGCTAGTTTTATTCCAAATAGCCCTACTACAACAAGCAACCAACATGCACATCATGCTTACCACCCACCCACCCAGTCCCAACGTCATTTTGCTCCAAATCGGCATGATGAAGAGCTTAATGAGATAAAAGGCCTATTGCAAGCCCTTTGCAATGAGAAACAAGTGTTGCAACAAACTTTACAAGACTATAGTGAGTGGATGCATGAGATCAACAAGACCTTAGATCAACAAAAAGATGAGTGGGCTTATCAAGTCTATCTCCATGAACAAGAAGAGTTGGATATTCAAGCTCAACTTCATAGGCAAGAATTGGAGGCACAAGGAAGACAATTTGCAAATCTTTTTTGCAAAAGAGTTAATTTCACAAAAATAAAGATATGAGCAGAAGCTCGCAAAGTTAGAAGCACAATCATTTTCTCCTCCTTCATTAAAAGAATTTGTACTTCACCAAGAGGTTCAGCCACCAATTACCTTTCCAAACCTATTCTTTGGTAAAGAATTTCCTTTGTTCAACACCATGTGTTTCACACAAAATCAGCCCATACGTGAGCAGGTTCATCTTGCAATATCTCAAGAGAGTTGTTATACTGAGCATAACAAGCTAGAACAACAAGTTATAGAGCAAGAAATTGGTGATCAACATGAGGTTTTGCATAGTTTGTTCAATGAACTTCCACTTTTCTTTGAAGAACAAGAGGTTATACAATGTTCAATACCAACAAATCAGTTGGAACAACAAAATCAAGATACAAAGGAAGGTAATGTTAAAGGTACTAATGATCAAGTTTTCAATTTCCTATTTGATGAACTCCCTTATTTTTCTGACCAAAATGAAGAAAGCATGCTCATGTCAATGCCAAATCAAGTTCATGAGCAATATGAAGGACAAGAATTTGTTGTTCAAATTGAACAAGTTCCCAGATTAGAGTAGATGATTCAAAACGATTCATCGAGTATGGAGAGGAGCTACAATTATATCAAAATTAGTACTATTTTTGTTGAAAACTGAAGAATATTTAGAGGAGGATGCCTTTTGGGATGATTTGGAAGGTTTTTGTTCAACCTTAGATGTTAAGGCAACGCCTATTAAAGTGGAAGTTCGTAATTAGCAGAAGGAGGTTCAAGAAGCAGTCCATCAGCTTGAGACCAGCAAGGAGAGTTAAGGTTTTATTCACACAAAAAGGGTGTCCTATAAGGCATCTTGTTCATTTGGAGGCCGAGAAGACAACACAAAACAAACTTTCACCCAAGCATCCAACTTCGGTAAAAGGACATCATTCTCAGTTTGTTTATGCTCCTTCAAGCAGTAGTATATATGAGCAAAAGGAAGAGGTAATCCACTTTGTCTTCATTCTTGAAGAAATTATGCAACTATTTGTAAGACATCTCTCCATTCCTCACCTTCTCTCAGTTGTTCATCAACATTTAATGCATCCTAAATTTTGAATAAAAGGAAGTTATTTCACCCAACCAGTTAATGGGTTTGTATGACCAGCTTCTTTGTTGGTTAGGGTAGGTTAGAGTAAATTTCAGTTCAGTTTTAGGATTTTCCCTAAGTGTTGTTTTGCACAATTGGTAGTTTACTTTGAGTTTTATTGGGAGGGAAATAAAAGCTCTGTTGTTACTAGTTGTAATTCAATGAAATAGACACCTCTCATTCATAACATGGAATGGAGCTTTGATGTCATGAACAACAAATGTATACTCCACGAAACTATAACTAGTAAGAACAAAGTTACAAGCAGTTACAATAGAATGGAGAAACTTTGTACAAAGTTTTATGAGTCGGAAGAGGCATAACTAGACTCCATACCCAATGGATAAGCAAGGAAACTGGCCTTATCTATTTAGCAGCTAAACACCCCTGAGAGTTCACCAGAAATATTACTAATTTTTAGCTTCCCGCTTAAATTAGTGAAGTATGCTGAAAACAATCATTCATTTTATTGCAGAACTTGTGCTTTAAACAAGTGCAATTTCATTATTTCAAATTATGTAATTGGAACAAACTCAGATTGCTGATCATAAGCCATTGCATATCATAAACAATTGATTTATTAAGAGATATGTTTATGTGATCCCACACAAGCCATGGGTAGACTAAGTTGATTTAATTCAACAAGAAGAACAAATTATACAACTGAAGAAAAACTAAATAAAAATAACATGAAAAAGGAGGTCATGTTTGTCATTGCCTTAAGGGCTGGTGTAGGGTTGATCCTATAGGTTCATCTTGATCTCCAGTGTCTTCAGTCTCTAGCTCCATTGCTCTTGAGCTCTAGAACCTGCAAGTGTTTTAAAACTTTTGTTAGAGCTCAGGTCATGAAATCCAAGAACATGTTCAATTCAATAGAAATATAATTTGCACTCATTATCAAATCTAATCAACTTTGTCAACATCCATGAAATAAATGAAAGAGCTTCTAGGCCAAATCATCAAAAAGAATTATTGAATCCACTGTTTTTCTAACTTATTTGTTTCATGTGCTGATACAAGAAATGTAATGTTGCTAATTGCATTTTAATATAAGTGGTGGAAAATGTGGCTCCCACAAGGGTTGAGCCTAGCTCATTAAAATATGTTATGCAGTGAAAACATTATAGGGTTCTATTGTGTTTCAAAAGTTCCAGAGAGAACATTATTTTTAACGATAGTGAACAGGCATACAACCAAAGTTCATATATTTATGTACATAAAATGTGCAAAAACTTGAGTTTTTGTCAATAATATGATATCAAAATGCACAGTGATGGAGGGAAACCTAACTACTTCTTAGTCATAGTCACAAAGGAAAATGCACACTCTTCAATTCCAAGTATAAGAAGACAACCATGAATGAGAAATATTCCTTAGCAATAAAATGAAGGTTTCTCTTTCTTACAATCTAAGTATGAGCAATTTCTCTATTTTTTCAGTGAAAATGATGAAGCTACAAGATGCAGTAGAATTATTGAAAAGTGCTCAAAGATCACATGACATGATTTTCATCATTTTAAGCATACTTTGAAAAGAAAAAGAAAAAATCTAATCTAATGCAAACTACAGAAATGAATGTTGTCCATATAATTTTTTTTCAAAATTATGCCTACAATGAGGAAATTTTTGTTTTCATATTCAAAGACTTAAAGATGTGGTGAAAAGGAAAAAGAGAAATTCAGAAATATTTCTTAGGTTGTGTCCTGAGTGTGGCTTCACAAGTAATGCAAACCCACTAGGGTTCTTGTTTTAAGTACATACATAAGGTTCACAAAGGTTTGAGTTTTGCCAATGAAGGATTAAATCCTTAGAGGAAAAGTTGAAAGAGAAAATAGATATTTACAGTGTATGCACAAGCTCTTAGCCATGACTTAACCATGAGAATTCATGTACAGAGGCATTCATTTCTAGATCCAAATTAAATATTTTTTGCAAATTAAGTGAAAGAGATAAATTTTCAACTTACCCATATTTTTGTATGAGGAGAGATCTTTCAAAACCAGTGGGATTTCTTCTATTTTTTTTCCTCAAAAAGACTCAGACAAGTAATTAATGGCAACCAAGCAAGAAGATACCAATCGACATGAGCAAAATGATTTAGAGAAAAACATCAGAAATACTAGAGAGGCCACAGCCTTTAAGCTTCAAAAGTTTTTCAAAGACAAAAGGAAAGTCCTAGATTTGACCAAAATCAAACTTACCTTGATTTCAACCTTCAGAAGCTGTAAAGAAATGACATTGTAAGAAAATATTATCAGCACAAAAGCTTAGCTAGGGTTCCTCATGGTAATGCCTCTTTCGTCAAGTAGCTAGAGAAATGAAATGTGTGGAAATGAATGTTCAACATTCATTTAGGGTTTGAAAACCCTAAAGAGGTCGATGGATAAACTTAAGGCATTTTTTTCCTTAGCTTTTTTCAAAAAGCTTTATTCATGCATGTTGGGTCGTGGCATATCTCTATGCCTTTTGTTTGTTTTTTTTGGAATGTTGTTAATATCTCATAAAGACTTAATCAATATAAGTCTTTTATATTTGATTAAAACTCTTCTTATTTTGCATTTAAATTCAAATGTAAAACTTTATTTTGAGCGATAAATTATAAATCACTTCAAAATAAATGTTATTATTGAAATGCAAAACTAAATGCCTTAGTGTTCTTCTTTATTTTTTTTACATTTATTCTAAATTTGTAAATATTTATTTAAGTGATAATATAAATCACTTCAAATAATAGATACTTGAAAATGCAAAAGTAGAGATATCATTATTTATGTTGATGAGAGATTGCAAAAAAAGAGTTGCTTTGGAGCTTTAAAGCTTTGCATAAATCATGGGAGAAGTTGAGAAAGTTATTCTAAGACATGGAGGAAAATCAGGAGTTTGAGGCACTTAATGGATAGTTCTACATCAGTTTTGAGTTCCATTTGACTTGACTTGAGTCAAGGAGCAAAATCAGGCACATGACATCTTGTTACATTCAGTTTTGAGCCTAATTTGAGGGAATTTTTATTTGCTTACGACCCATGAAGTTGTTAAGACTTTCACAACTCTTAGTGAAGTGTTCTTGCAGTTTCATACCTTGTTTGGAGGAGAGGATGGACAACACATCTTTTCATGGAGCCAAAATTCGAATTTGAATTTTGGGAGACTTTTCTATAAGTCCTCTTCTTTAATTTCTTTACTAGTTTTGAGTTTGGTGACTGCTGATGTAGATGATTCATCCTTTGTAACTCATTTTTCCTATGAGATTTTAGATATTTTTGTAAAGCATTTTTTCCTTAGAATGCAAGAGATTCCTAATTTTTAATAGAAGAAGCTTGTTTCCTCCTCAATTCTCTTTTTGTTATAGTGTTGATTAGTGAATAATTTAATTAAAATACTATGCTATCCTTTATTTTATCAATTCCTTCAATGTTGAATGCAAAAGATAGCATGTTATAGTGCAGGTCTATGAATGTGTTTGTCTTTCTTTTGCACCAGAATTGTGAAAACAATCTTGTTTTCCTTTTTATGAACATTAGAAAACTGAAGCCTTTCATTAGAAACACTTTTACAAGCATGTGCAAATGAGTTGTGAGATATTTTAGTTTCTTAAATTGACAGATTTGTGAGTTTCAAAAGCATTCCAAGGTTTATCCATTTGGTGTATCACCCATTAGTGTCAAATTTATTTTTTCCAAGCTTTATCCTTTTATCCCTTTCCCTTTGTTAAAAATTATTGTTTACAAGAATTATCCAAAGGGAACCAGCCCAAAACCTAGAGGTCTATTCTCACCATAGGATACCCACATCCTGAGAATAGTCCCATGTGCACAAGATTTAAGAGTTTTTCAACTTGTCTTTGGGTGAAAATAATTGTTTTAATTACACTTAGATCTAGAATGAAGAGGATGGAAAAATTCTAATGTAACCACTAAATTTCATCTCTCAAGATTGAAAACTAATCCCTTGCATCTATATTTCACCTTAGATTTATTGCAAGGTCTCTATCCTTTTTGGGTTGAGTCCAAAAATATACATATACACACACACACACACATATATACACATACATATATACATATATATACATGCATACATATACATGCATACATATATTAACAAACACTCAATCAATCCTTAAGGACAAGCCCTTCAATAATTGAATGACTAATACATGTATAGGAGTATATTATTAATCATATGGGACAAGTTTAATACTAATTTTAGACATGTTTCAAAAAGGATTTTGTTGGAAATTAGGATCTTAAGATACTAACCATTATATATAAAATATAAAATAAAGAAAATGAGAATCATACAAGCATAGATTATACACACTACACAAGATATACATGGGGAAAACCCTTTTATATAAAAAAACCCCATAAATCATCATTTTGTTAAACCACTTACAAAAATGGTCTATTCTAACATAGACCGAACCTAGGGAACGCTTCTCCATACTTTTATATGGTCAATAATACCTCATGTGCATAGTGATAGAATTCACTATTAATCTCCAAATTATTCACCTCTCCAATGAGAGGGAACCTCTTTAAATATAGGAGAAAGGGTGGCATAATATCTTAAAAGGGTTAGTCACACCTATTCAAAATAACCATTCATAAATAACTAATAGTTATAAGGCTATATAATTATTTCAAACATGATATGCTTAATAAAGCATATAATATATATAAGTTTAATAACCTTATATTAGAACATTATATAAATGTTATAAGGGTATGACCCCTAATGATATTATGTTGTAACACTCCCCCTTAATGTTAATAGGGGGCATCCCATGTCAATTTCCATAAAAGAAAAAATGAAGTGCCCCAATAACATAGGTCTTCTTTGACAGTGATAAATAGGACACAAATATATGCCAAAATGAAAGCCATGCACTTTGGACTACATAAAAATATTCTTGTCATACTTTGTAACCCTATTGTTTTAAAATTGATGCTATATATATGACGTCTTATAAATATTTTTTATTGGAGCCTGAGTCCCCTCAAATCAACCTCACCTAAGCTCATTACTAAGTGCTCATAGGACTTAATACAATGCCTTTCTAAGTGGAAGATTTACAAAGAGAAGAACTTTAATAGATGCATGTAGGACATATACATCTAGGATTTAGCTAGTAGGTGGTGGCATTGACATGCACACTCCTCCTCAATGGCATCACCTAAGGCCATACATTTATATGAATTTGGAGCATATAATGCCTATACATTTTTTATTATGCTTGTTAGGTCTTACATTTATCCTTTTAGGATTTATCTATGAGGTGGTGTTATGCACACTCCCCCTCAATGGCATCACCTAAGGCCAATCACTACACAAATGTTTTGATAAGTGATGGCTAATATTTCAATATTTTTCTTCTTGTTCATAACATACATTTGCTTGAATATAATTGGAGAGAATTTTTATGATAAAATACTTTTTCTTGAATAGAACTGGAGAGAAATTTTATGATAAAATACTTTCACTTGAGTAGAAATTTTATGATGGAATAATTTCACTTGAGTGAGGTTCCCATGATCTTCAATATTCTTTTCTTTTTCTTGGAAATGAAATTCGTTTCTAAGAATATAATATATCCAGATATCAAATAGTTAGGTGGTACTTTTATAAGCATCTAGTTCAAACTCTTCCATAATTCTTCAAAGCCACATTGATTCTTCTAGAGTTACTTTTGTATTTTGGGTTTTGGTTAAAACCCATAGAAGATAAATTTCTTAAAAATATTACACCATCCATGTAAAGCACCTACACCATTTATTTTCAAGACATAATCTATGGTAGATTTCATATAAATGGAATCACTGACATAGTCAGTAACACAATAATCAAACGAATTTGATTCTTGGTCTAGAAAAGATATTTTTTAATATGTATTTGTCAATTTCCAATGAGCATAAATCTAGAAAATAGTTTAATGATCATTAGCAAGGAGATCATAAGATATTTTCATGAACATAAGTATCAATAATTTGTAAAATTTCTTTCAAGAAATAAATACTCATTGTACTAATCATATAGTAATTATCCAAAAAAAGTTAAGGAATAGGTGAGCTATCCTTTATATGCTTGCTCCTTAGACAATTTATTAGGGCGATAGCCACCCATTATAAGTAGGTTATTTTACACTCAATAGATTTAAAGGATACCTAAAGCTAAAAAATCGTTAGCTTTAAAGTAACACTCAAGAGAGAAAATAATATTTAGTATCCAAAATATGCTTATAAAGGTTATGCAATTCCACTTTGCATATGAATGTGTAAGAGTTTGAAACTATTCAACCTTACCTTTCAACTCACATTTTTATGCATGTTTTAGCAAAACAAGAATGAATTTTTCCATTTTAATATAAAAGAATAAAAAATATTTCAAAGAAATAATGACCTCCTTAGATGATTGTGAAGGCTATGTATGTATTTTTTTAGATAAATTTTGTTGGTGTAAATAGGTATTTTACCAACCTAGTCATTAGTGGGTCCTATTTACATGTTAAGTCTACTTAGGTCCTAGTTGCTTTATCTAGAAGTCTTAGTTGTCTACATAATATCTTATCTTACCTTATCTAGTTGAAATTTTTAATTCGTAATATGCAACCAAAGTTGCAAAAGATTATATTAATATCATCAAAAATCATGAAGCCCTAAGACTTCAAGTTGCATTTCATTTGTAGCAAGAGCAAAACAATCCCCAACACACAAAATAGACCTTTCCACTAAATCTAGGAAAGGTAGTCAATACCCTTTCCATTAGAAAACCCCTTCTTTGTTGAAGATCATAATAACATTTGATGCTTTATCATTGTAGGAGTGGACCTCTTCCTCAATTTCGTCCACTCCTGCACTTTGGGAGGATCACATGTAGGGGGAGAATCTTGGGGGTTGGCCTCATTGGATGCACCTAGAATAGTCCCCATAGCCTCAAGGATTGTCAAACCCGTCTTAGACTCAACAACTGCTTTTGAGTTCTCCAAAAAGTGGGCAACAATGAGGTCACTTACAGTATAAGCCACATGTGACGACTCAGGGGGTTGTTCAAAGGTGGAGAGGGTGAATTTTCCTTTGAAGTGATCTCGTGAAGAATTTGTGAGGAAGATATATCATTTTGAGATCCAGGAGAAATAACATAATGTTGAGGTTCCACCCCAATCCACCAAGATGACCTTTTTATTGTTGCCTGAGTGTCGTCAAGCTAATTTATTCACACCTTTTGACATTAATCATAGGATGATCGGTTAAGAAACATTTTTGACATATGAAAGAAATTTTTTCATAATCAACTAGTTGTCTCCAACACCTATTTCCCACTTTCAGAGAAATATCTATTGGGATCCCAATAGATAAATCCATTTCTACACAAACACGAGCACATGTTGAGCTCCTATAACTGATTGTTTCATAAAAAATACAGTGATACTTACCCAATCCATTTCCAATAGCTTGTAGGCAATCCAACTCCCAAAACTAAAGGAGAAGATATGGCAGTCTCACCTAAAGGTAGGCAGATGTGAAGGTCTCGATGCAAGGATCAAAAGAAGCAAACTAGGGCTTCATACATATATATTCACCTTCAAACATCCATGGGCTAGATTTTAGTACCAAATCCATCTCTTCTATTGAGTCAAATTCCAAAATGAAAAACCCACGAGTGCAAAGGTAAATACATATGTCTTCTTCCATATACTCCTTCCAGTTCAGAGTGATCCAAGTGTGTAGATCGCTCAAACTGGGCCATGATTTTGTCAATTTGCATATAAGGGCATGTTTCTATAGATACTCCTCTCTATCACCAGCAAAATATCCCAAGTTTATCTCAGGAATATGAGTCAAAATCTGCATAAGAAGGGGAGTCACCTTGTTATTAGATGTAGCAGCTGCAATACTTTTATTACAGAATGGCGGGGGAGAGTTGGGAAAAAACCTAGTAGTGTTTCCCTTATCCAGAGACCCGAGGCCATTATTATCCTAGCGGTCAGAGTCACCCATGCACAAAATTTTTTCGTCAGAAGGACGACCATGGAGAGTAGGGAAGGAAAAAGCCCTAGCACCATTTTGCAAGGCCACCTTGAAGTCTAGGTGACACCCAACTTGCCCATCTCGAGATTTTCCAACATTTCCATTGCTTGGAAACACCAAACAACCACTGTTCGTTGCACCGCATGAGGGATCAAGAGTCATACTAGTCTTTCTAGGAGCATCGTTTCCTTCTGAAGTGTAGGCACTATCAAGCTTGGCATTGTAGGATCTGCATAGGGAATGCAGAGAAGTTTTTTTGCCACTGTAGGGAGATAACCCTCCTTTGCATAGAGCAGAAGTGAAGGAGTTTTCCTGAGCAAAACATTGTTGAATCCTACTGTGAATGGGGGAAAATACTTGTTAGAAAATGAGCAGCAAACAAAAGAGTGCAAAAAACAACTATAAACACCCTACACCTCAAGATTGGGCAAATGCTTAACTTAACAAAATAAAATGGAACCTTTTACCTTGTTGAGTTGTCCTTTGGTTGGCCCTTCAATCTTCGATGTAGTGTATGCTCCTTTGATGGCAAGAGATTCAAGATGAATGCAAGATGAATGGAAAATAGGTGATATTGGATGCAAATGGAAGTATTTGGCTAAGTATGGCTCAAGAAAAAAAATTGCAAGAGTTTGGCTAGCATAATGATCTCCCAAAATGAGAGAAAAGAGGGGGTATTTATAGAGAATTTTGAATTCTCTAGAGAAATGGATGGTTGGGATTAAAACAACAAGGCCAAGATGTAGGGCTATGGTGATTTGAGAACTCACAAGCCCTCGCATCTTGACATGTGGCATGTGAAGTGGCTTGAAAATGATGATGTGTACATGAGTTGGAAGGAGAGTACATGACATGGAGGTACTACATAGTACCTTGGGATTGGGACAATATCTCCTCATAAAGGAGGTCTTTGTCCCCATGTGGGTGAGAGGACATGTGAGGAATTAAAAATTCTTCAAATATCCACATGGGGATGAGAGAAGGAATTTAAAATTCCTTGAAATGCATTGGGGGATTAAATGTGAATTAAAAATTCACATGGGGAAAGGGGTGCCTTCTCCAAAAGGAGAAAGCCTTTAATAAGGTTGACTTAGGACTCATTCTATAAATAACATGGAGATTAGATTGACCTAATTAAGTGATTAAGGTTGTGCAAGTACTTGATTAGACAAATTAATGACATATTAGAGGCAAGTGGGAGATTAGGAAGAGTTCACATGTGACTTGATGTGACAAGTCAAAGATCACATGGGGAAGAGAAAAATGAATTTAATATTCCTTGGAAGGATAAAAGGAATTAAAAATTTCCTTGAGAGGTTGATTATGTTAGTTAATGAAGGATTAGAGGAGGGTTAGGTGGCTAAGAGAGATTAGAGGCCAACTTGCAAAAGTTGGAGGATGTAACACATCCTAATCAAGGATTAGGCATGTGCACATCCCTAATGATGAGATTAGAAGATGGATTAGGATTAGATAAAAAATGATGGAGGATGTGACATATGAGGATGAAAGGGGGAAGGTATTTAATTATTTAACTAGATACCTTATGGATTAGAAGAACTTTAGAGGTATTAATTAAATAATAGTGGTATTACTTAATTAATGCGGATAAGGGGATGTTTAGATGAAAAAGGATAAATTTGGATAAATTAAGTGTCCAAATTTAGGTGTCTACACCTACAATGATTTATCTAGTTGAATTTTATTTAATGATGGCTCATGCCATTTAATAATGACACCATTCATTTAATGTTTTTCATTTGGTACTTCATCACACCTTATCTATATAAGAAAGGCTATTGTACACTCTTGTAGCATGCCTAATCATCATATTTGATAGATCTTAATATCAAGAAATCTCATTTCTTGTATACTCTCTTATAAAAGTTTTTCATTATTTTTGTAGGTGGTATTGAGATAATTTCTTCTACACATTGTATCTAGTTGGTTGGTTGTCACTTCATCTGTATTGTGCATTACATTAGTGGTACAAATTGTTTTTATTAATATAAAAATTTAATTAAATTTTGAATATTGTCGATGGTTTTGAATTGTTGGTCTTAGTTGTTGGTCGTAGGACCGTAGCTCCCCACAGGCTTCGCCCAACGAGAGGCTTAAAGCCTTGGGCGATGCAGCCTGTGGGTCATCGCCCCCCAAGCACTCTACCCCAATGGTGCCACCACTACTAGGGTGGCATAATTTTTTTTAAAAACTAAGTGCTACACAAATGGTCCTATGGGTGCTCAAGGACCTATGGCGTAGGGACCCAAATTTGGCCCCCTAATGTATGAATCAAGCAACTTCTTTCAAATGGCCATAACTTTTTTCCACAATATCAAATCTTCGAAAACAAGATATCATTGGGAAACTAGCTTTGTTTACTTTGTAGTGGTGAAGGTATTTTTTCTAGATTCTATTGTTTGGTACTACTATTTTCTATTTGAAGTCAAATTTAGATTTTTGGCTCCCAAGCTCATAACCTTTTGCCACGATCTCTGATTTTTGCAATTCTTGCAACATTGGAAATATATTGAGGATCTCTATTAAGCCATCCATGTAATTTTTTTAGGTTCAAACCCAAGTATTTTTTATTCATATTTGTGTGTATTCACATTTCAGTTGATCGCTTGAACATATTATCACTTGGGAAGGTGCAATTTTGATCCTTGCACTTCATTTTAGTTCTAGAAGATGTTTCTATCTCTTGTTGCTTCAATTAGATTCTAGGGTTGCTCCATATCAAGAGCTTTCCATTTTTTCTTAGCATTAAGACAACTATTGATTTATCATTATTCCACTGTTGCTCCAACAATTGAGAATATCCAGTGTTTCTAGCATCAAAATCATTTTGTCTTTTATTGCTTGGATTAAGGCTCTAGTGTTACTCCACCATAGGCTTATGGTGTTTCTTTGTAGTAGTTTATCTTGTTTGGGGGGATAAATGGTCTCTCTTCATCTCTCTTATGGGGGGAGGGGATTCCCCCGCATGGGGTTTTTTCCTTCTCATTTTTCATGGAGAGTATATTATATATTTTATCTATTTTGGAGAGGATTTTTGTCCCACTTGGTTTCTCTATTTCTTTGTTTGTAAGAGATTGCATTTGCATTGTAGATGGGTACCTAACATGACCTTACAGCCAAGACCCATCTTTACATCATTTGCATAATATGAAGGACACATAATCTACTATGAGGGGGGTGAATTGGTAGATCCAAACAATTACAAAATTTTTGGAAACCTTCACAACTACTTTACAAATTTTCAATATGAAAAGCATCAAACCATACAAGCTAGTAAGTAAAGCAATTAAAGAACAACACATAACACCATATTTTATGTGGAAACCCAAGATGGGAAAACCAAAATGAGAATCTCTCACAAGAAGGAATATAATAAGTGAATTTTATAATGAGATGTAAGCACCAACCTATTAGAGACACCAATCCCTAAAAGATTCAATAGGCACTAACCTATAGGAGACACCAATCCCCACTAGAATAGAGACACCAATCCCTACCAAAATAATATAACAAGTAGAACACCAATCCTATCGAAACAAAAATAATGGTGGATTTGAAATATAAATTTGACAGCAAACACTCTAATATTGTAACTCAGTCTTTTCTTCATGCTTCTACTATGAAACAACTATACATCCCACTACGGTACTTTCACTATAATCATCAATACATTCAGTGCATACACACACTTGTACTTCACACTGTTATTTATGATGCATCTAAAATTTTGAAATATATACATGACATTACATTAGCACTCTTCTATGTCTACTAGGGATTCACATCAACCTAGACAACATAGGGTGGACCTAAATTCAAATTACATGAAATGTGTAATACACTGGTCCAAACTTGCTGCCAAAATAACATAATGCCTTGCACCACCATGGGAACCTTAAACAAGTCCTATCCTCACTCCACACACTTAATTTGAATTTTTCACGCTTGTAGCCATTACCAAGCATGTCTCAAACTTTCAATATCTTGATGAACCTTTTTTTACTTCAAACTCCTTGAACACTAAGTCATGCCACTGAAAATCTCTAGAAACTGATAGAACTAGTGTAGGCATACTCTCCTCCAAATTTTAGAGCAACACTACATTTCTGAAGGAAATTCCACCCATATTAATTAATCTCTTTGCCCAAAAGATATTCTTCCATAACACCACACACATACTAACTGTGTACCCAACATGGTATAATAAATTCATTAACTATCTAAAGGTAGTCATGCCACTACTGACATGATACAATATATGATATGTTAGATAGGGTACACATCATGCTTTTGGAACCTTGAGACAACTGATAATACTTGTACTCCTACAACCCTCTTCATTTTGACAACCTTCGCATCTAATAGCCTTGACACCCTTTGACAACCACTATCAACATCAATGACTTGCTAACATTATTTTGACATCAATGACAACCTATGCTCAACAATCTCCCTCCTTTGTCATTGATGACACAACACAATGATGGGGCCACCAAAACACTCTTGATGAATAAGTTTGAATGATTCATGTGTTGTAGCATTTACTCCCCTTGTGAAAGATATGATATTAGAGGATAGATAGATAGTTATTCTTTCCAAGCAATCCAACATTCACTCTCTCCTTAATTTAGCATTTTCTCAATTATTATTTTTGAGAAATTCAACATTTTGAGCACTCTCTCCCCCTTTGACATTAATGGAAAAGAATCAAAATCCTAATCCGATACTACAAGATCTAAAAACCTTCCCGGATAGACTCCCCCCAATTCAAACCATCACTACATCTGAAAACACTCTGTAAGAGCACCAACTCTTTCTTGCGGCAGGGAGACCAAGCTCCCCCTCATCTTGTACTTTCCTCTTGAATCAAAAGGAGGGAGTAAAAACTCCCAACTTCTGCTAGAGAAACTCAAATATCTCCTTAGGAAGTGGCTTCATGAATATATCTACAACTTGTTCCTTTGTATCAACATATTCCAATCTGACTTCTTTCTCATTAACCTTCTCTCTCAAAAAATGATACTTGATTGCAATGTGTTTTGTTCTCAAGTGCATCACCGAATTCTTTGAAATTTTTATTGCACTTGTGTTATCACAAAGAATAGTTAAAGGATCTTCAAACTCAACCTCCATTTCCTTCAAGTTTTTTTTCATCCAAAGCACCTAAGTATGAGTTAGTGCAGGATCATGGGGGTCCAAACTAGGCCCTTAAGTGGCAATGGAAATTCAGAAAAATAGAGTTAGGAAACTTGACATAAAAATTTGAATAAGTTATTAACATAATTTTAAAAATATGTAAGAACAAAATTTGTAGCAAATTGAATGTAGTTTCTAAGATACTATTCCTTTTTTGGAAAAAAAAATCTATTTGGTGAAAATTTGAAATTTCAATGCAGTAGTACTAAATTTTTCATGAAAAAAATAAAACGTAGGTGTATGTCTAACCAACCAAAGTACAAGAAAAATATAATATATTTTTTTGAAACTTTCAATATAAGTAGATGACACATCCCCAGATGTGCCACATTTTTTTATAATTTTTTTGCAAGTAAATAATTAATTATGAATTTTTATTAAATTTTTTTGAAAAAATATTAAAACTTGTTTGTCTGACCACCATAACTTGGTCAAAAAATTATGAAATTCAAATTTTATTGTTTTTTTTATCCTATAGTATGGGAAGCGTAGAATGCGTTGCATCTTTTGGATTCAAAAAATATGAAATCATTTAAGAATTATAGATGTTTTTCAATCAACCTATCAATCAGGACTTTAATCAGAATGTATGTAGAAAATCAATAATAATTATCTATTTAATTCCAAGTAAGGCATATCTTATATTTTTTGAAAGCAGACAATTTTCTCAATAAACTCTTTTCACTTCAACAAATTTGGATAAAAAAAAGGTCGTCGGCCACTTTTTTGTCATATCGCCACTTTTTGGACCCCCGTGATTCTGCACTCACCCGTACAACAAGATGTAGCAATGTATTCTACTTTTTTCATGGATAAAGAAACTAATTCTAGCTTCTTACTCAACCATGACACTAAAATGTCTCTAAGGAAGAATGCATCACCACTTGTGCTCTTTCGGTCATCCACACTACCTGCCCAATCTGCATCTGTGTATGCAGTAAGAGTGAAATTTTCACTCTTTGGATACCAAAGACCAAATTCTTCAGTTTCATTCAAATACTTGAATATCCTCTTCACTACCTTTACATGGGTCTCTTTCGATGATACCTAGAATCTAGCAACCATTCCAACTGCCTACATAATATCCAATCTAGGTGTTGCCATATACAACAAACTACCAATCATAGACCGGTATAGAATTTGATCTTCCAAAGCAAAAACATCGTCCTTGCTCAACTTACACCCGATAACCATAGGTGTTGCAACAGGTTTGCAATATTCCATCCCGAACTTTCTTAACATCTCCTTAATGTATTTGTGATGTGAAATAAAAATACCTTTGTCTAATTGAACAATCTAGAATCCTAAGAATAAAGACAATTTTCCTAACATAGACATATCAAATTCATTATGCATAGCCTTCTAAAATGTTTTGCACATTTCTTCACTGCTACCTCCAAAAATGATGTCATCAACATACACCATAACTATCAACATTTGTTCTCCTATTTTATGTATAAATTATTGTCCACACAACCTCTTTGGAAACCTTGATTTTGTAACTATCCATCCAACCTTGAATACCAAGCTCTAGGAGCTTGCTTGAGACCATACAAAGCCTTCTTCAATTTGCAAACATAATCCAGATTGTTAGTACTCTGAAATCCTTCTGGTTGTTCAATATATACTTCTTCAAATTGTCCATTCAAGAAAGTTGACATCAAATCTATCTGATATACATTGTGATGACACCTTTGAATTTTGCAAAATTCGAAGTGCTTATGCCTTCTCAATTTGCCGATAGAGGTTAGGTCTGCATCCTATTTAATCTACTCTGGAGCCCATCTTCGCCGATTAAAATTTTGCAACTTGGAGCTCATCATTCAAATCAGTATTGTAGAATTTTTTTTGGTACATATGGTAGTATGCTTGCTCAGTTTCGTGCTTCCTAATATGAGTTCTAATGGGATAATTAATGTGTTTCTAACAGTGCTCGGGCTAAATTTGGTGTTCTAGGTAGTTGTAAATTTCAAAATTCTAAGGGCAACCCATTTCAGATTTTGGTCTAAAACCTCTTCATTTAAAGTTTTTTCAAAGTCTGAGGTCAAATGATATATTATTTTAATGTATTTCATTTGTGGTGAACATGTCTGGTGGACTCATTTACAAAGGAGGTACCTATTTTTTGATTGTTGGGAAAAAACCAATTGAAAACCCATGCTTTCTTTAATTAATTATGTTTGCTCACAAAAAATCTCAGCTCTAGAGGTCTTCGTTTGTGCGTAGTGAATTTTCGTCATTTGACTGGCAAATGAAATTAAATTTATGCCTACTTCTAATATTTTAAAATGTTGATTTTTAAAACATTTCAAAATGTTTTAAAATAATTTAATGGAATGAATATTGTAAGCTTTGAAATTAGGTTATTGGCAACTTTAATTCTTCTTTCCTATGGGTCAAAGGAATTCACAGAAATCTTGAAGTTTTCATTAATATTTCTCACCATTGCACATCAGTTTTGGAGGAGTGGAGCAAGTTCAAAACAACAATGCAAAGGTGTGCAACAATGTTATTTTAGGGCAGATAAAAAACATTGTCAAATGTTTATGATAAAAGCAAGCTTAATTCTTGCTTCTTATTGGTTGAAGCAAATTCTCACGACAGCACGACAATAGCATTGCAGATCGCCATTTTGAATGGAGGAGGAGGTAGATATGCGATGATAGAGAGAAATGTGATGGATTATATTCACATTGGAAAATATTTTAAAAAGCCATTGGAAGTCACATTTGAGATTATTAATTACAAAGTATCCATCATGCAATGCACATTTGAGGGATTGCATATTCTCAAAGTAGTGATGCCTTGATGTGCAGTGATGGGATATCATTGGCTGCTCTCTCCTCAAAGGTTGGTCCACATAGTTTTCCAAATGCTAACGTGAATGTTAAGGTTTTATTACTTTTGAAAAATTCCTAGTGCATATGTGTGGAGAAACACATTTTTGAGTGGGAAATTAAATATAAAACAACGATGGTGTTAAATAATGAGATGGCATATTTTTCATATGCAAATATTATTAAATACATTGAATTCTATGCATCACATTATTGTAATTTGTTGATTAAAGGATAAGTGTGATAGTGTTAAGAGCTGCGATGAATTTCTCCCACCGCATAGCTAACACACCATCACATTTTTTAGAGCTTTTCTCACATAAAAGTTGTGATGTATTGTTAGGAAGCGATGCAATTAAAATCTACCATGTGGATGGTCTGTGGAGGAACATTTTGAGCTTGCAAATAGCTACAAAAGAGGGTTTTCATTATTAATAACATTTGAGGGAGCATTTTTGCATATCATTCACGTTTTTAAACATGTTGCTACATTTTTTAAATGCCCAAAAATAATAAAAATGACCCAGACAAGTTTTTCTAACAAAACAATATTTTTTCAAACTTACAAATGTATGTCTCTCTTAGTGAATGGTTAAGAGCCTCACTAATATGAAAAGTGTCAAGAAAAAGTAAAGATTGTTTGCAGAATGAAAATGGTATGCAAGAAGTTCAAATGTTATGCTAATGGAAATTGTATTATTGGGAAAGTGGAGAGTATCTGAGTGCAACAAATCAGCTTGATAGAGATATATTTGCTAGAGCCAAGTGATAGAAATTTGAATGAATTATTAGATTGGAATGATTAGGTGAATATGAGTCAGTTGTAGATAGAATGCACAAATAAAATATTACCAGAAAACTATTTGACAAAATGTCAAAATTGTGTGTGATATGAAATAAAGACCATGAAGGGATAAAATGCATGATTAAAATAATGTATTTAAATGTCTAGGTAATAAGGTTAGATGTGTATGGGTGAATTTTTTACCTATAGAGAAAAGTTTTAACTTGCAAAGTGAAAATAGAGCTAGTAAACATGCTTTTACAAGCAGGTAAAAGGTTTGCATAAGAATTGCAAATGAAGGCAGATTGAAGAGGGAAATTGAAGAATGAGGAGCATCTTCTAAATGCCAGTAAGTTGCAAATCAAGGGAGCTCAGATGTGCCATGTGTTAGATCAGTGGATTGATCTTAAGGCTTCTCTACTTTCTTCTCCTTTCTCTTAAGTGAGAAGATGTTTCATTGAAAAGGGGTTCCTATATTTTCCAGGTCTTCGGTATTGTAATTTTGTGTAGGGTTGTCTCTAGATTAGTTCTTCAAATTTCAATGTTCAATGTTGTAATCCATTTTTTAACGGCAAGAAAATCAGTTTGCAACTTGGGATGAACCATGTCATATTGTAATGTCTCCAAAATGTATGCATTATATTTTCAATCAAAGTAATTAAGGATTATAATGGTTTTTGTTGCACATTTGTTGCAATAAGTGTTTAGATTGATGGATTTTGTTCAAAGAACAAGTTAAAGTGTGCTCTTAGTCAAATGTTGAATCTATTGTGTTGCATTCAAGATCAATAATAATGTTACAAATATGTCCTAAAGAGACCTCATTATTGTAAGGCAGTAATGGTTTAATGGTCACTGGTTTTGTGTTTGGGCTATTACTAGATGGGTTATTTCATTTTGACTCTATTATGGACAAGACAGTGGTCTAGTGTGTTTCTTGCAAATTCTGAAAGGAATCACCATTTGAAAACTTAAATAATCTTTCTCATTTTCATGCTTAACTTATTTTTGGTTTTTTGTATCTCCATGGAGATTAAAGAACATAGAGGTTATGCTTAGGAATGCTTCTGTTGTAACTTCTTTATGTGTTTGAGAAATATTTTTCTTAATATATTTGTTCTCAGTCTGGGTTCAAGGTGCAATGGGATTATGCCTAAATGTAATGAAATGTATGAAATACTTTATACATTCGTCTGAGAACCATCCCCATGTTATAAATTTGTAATGTTTTGTTCAGTGCAAGTTCTATTATATGAGCATATCTTTGAATAGGAACACCCTCCTAAGTCTTGTGGAGCCCAAAGTGTAGAAGGTTGATTCTAGCCTTGTTTGTTGGCCTTTCTTGCCCCTAATGTGATGATAGTCTAAGACCTTTGTCTTAACCTCTTGATCCCTTGGTTTAGGCATTGCGGTTTTCCTTAGGATTGGGGGTTGCAAGAAAAATCACCAAAAAATTGGTGACTCTACTAGGGATATCAGAGGAGTACCCATTTGGAAAGAGTCAAAAAAATTGGTGAATCTGAACATCTGGTTCAGATATTGAAAGTTTGAGACCTAGAAGAGGTTTTTTTGCAACAAATTTAAAAGAATTCATGTGTGACTTGGATAAGACCCAAAATGAAATTATGATTTCAAAGTGCTTCATATTTTTTGAAGTTCAGTCCTCTATGAAGAGAGGTGGCGACTCTATGAAAAGAACCTGATGAAGATGTGAAGAATATTTTAGATCTACAAAGATTTCCAATCAGGAAAGAAAATTTGCAGCAACTGCAACATATCTAGGTTTTTTTTGGTTTTCAATAAGGATAAGCAAGTGTTGGCTGTCCTAGAACATCTTATGCATACATCCAATGCAAGGAAAAAAATAAAAACTATTGTCAAGATAGTTATATCTGTGCTGCTCCAATTTTTCCATCATTACAACATGCAAATCACAGTGAACTCCAAGTTGAACAAGAACAAAATTTGAGTAGTGTTCATCCTATGCCTTTTGTTCAAGAATTGTTTGACATGAAGAGGCACAAGGGAGAATCACCATATGATTTGTTTGCAAGGTTTTTGGATGCCTTGTTGGAGGTCACCAAAAATTTCAGACCTAAGGATTCAACGTGCATTGATTTATTTTGTGAAATCTATGAGTTAGGGTTGAGTACCTTGCCAAAAAAGTTGAATCTTATTAATCTTGATCAGGTATTTGATTGGATAGGGATTGTTGAGAAAGATAGATGTGATCATGAAAGGAGTGTCACATGTCTTAGAATTCTAATAGCAACCCACAATCAACATATATGCATATCAATATAACAATGATGAAGATAAAGATATAAGGTGTGATGACCAAATAGATATGCATGAACTCTCCTCTTGTAATATCTTGGTTAATGAAGAAGTAAAAGAGATGAAAGATGTCATTCCATGTCATATTTTGATAAAAAATAATGGTGCAAATGTTGCAGATATCTCATTGCAAATTAGTGATCATGATATTGAAAATGAAATTTTAAGCATTCCTTCTAAAGATTCTGAGCATATTTTATATGGTGATAAATTTTCTTTTGATGAGGATCATGATGATAGTGAACCTAATTATTTTTTTGAGGATTATGAATGCTTCTATGAGGGTGATCTAGAGGTGTTTTCTTCACATAAAGGATGCAATGATTTGGATGTTGATGAATTCACTTGTTCACAAGTGAATGGACAAATTTCATATGACGAATACCTAGAATGTGGTTTGGGTTTACTATCAATTAAGCATACTAACTCTATGAATGATGATGACTTTGAAGATAAAAACTTGTGTGCTCAATATCCAAATCCTAAGCATGGTATCAAAGATGATGAAGATGTTGATGAGGCCGAGTATGATATCTATGAACATGATTATGTCCTTGTTGCTCGTGATTGTTTATGTAAAGAAGAGATGGAAATGTTTGTGATGTATGAAGAGGATGTTGATGTGCACATAACATTGGGAAATGTGTTGATTCATCTCTATATGTGAAGCCACTAGATCATGAAATTAATGGTGAGATGGAATATGCTTGTTTCTTTGTAGAAATGGATATTTTTTCATTCAATGAGTGGATTGGTGTGGAAGAGAATGAAGATGCTTGTTCAATTATTCATGAACAACTTTTAGGTAATAGTGAATCTTCTGCATTTGGGTCAACATACCTATCAATTGATGATGCACATGAAGATGTGAGCACAAATGAATGTCTTTCCGCTGACCATGTTAATTATGAAAATATTAGCTTTCAAAATGATTCAGATGTTCATATTGACATGGTGGAAGCTAGTATTGAGTGTGTTACTCATTGCAGCACTGGATATGCTACAAAAGGTCACTATGAAAATTTTGACTCAAGTTTAGGTTTTGAATTATTGAGCCTTCCTTTGAAACATGTTGCATTGAGCTGAATGATGATTCAAAAAATGAATCAGACTATGTTACTGAAACTGAGATGAGTGCACTTACTCAGTTTTGGGATGTGGATGATGCATATGATCTTCATTTCCATGACACCAGGGAGTATTTTGATGTGGCTAAGTCAAATGCTTAGATGTGTGTTCGCGTCATGATGTCCAATTCAAAGAGGTTCTTGAATATGAAGTTTTTCTTGTTGATGCACCTGAGGGTTGTTTGCATATTGCACAACAAATTATTTCTGATAGTTGTAAGTTTGATATGAAAACTAAATATAATGTCAAATTTTATGATGTCAATGGTCAAGTGGACTATGAATGTTTTCAATTTTTAGTTCAGTTGGATGAGAATTTAGTGGAACATGATAGTGGGTTGGATAAGGTAAAATGTCACAATGATGATGGATTTTGGTTAGTCTCTGATTGCATATATTTCAAATTGATAGAATTAATGATGATAATGGCAAGCTCAAACATCTGGCAACAATGGTTAATGGAAATGTCAATGACATGGGTAGTTTGTGGCCAATTCATGATAGTGTTTTCAGACTTGGCCAAGTTCAGACAACAAAGAACAGAGTGTTTGACAAAGGTAAATATTGGTACTTCATTTTTGGGGGCCTGGGGCCACCAAATGAAGTTTAAAAAAATGGTTTCAATACAGTACATAGGAGCAATAGTAGAGCACCCAATGAATTTGGCACTTGGTCTACTCCCCAGAGATTTGGAATCTCACCATGCCTGCAAGGGGCATGTGTCACTGAACATGAGCCATTGATGGAACGGGCTTATGCCTTTTCAATTTTATGATAGAGGTTAGGTTTGCATCCTGCTGAATCTACCCTAGAGCCCATCTTTGTTGATTAAATATTTGCAACTCAGAGGTCGTCATTCAAATTTTTATGGTAGAAAGTTTGTTGGTACATATGGTAGTACGCTTGCTCCATTTCGTGCTTCCTGGATGAGTTCTGATGGGATAATTAATGCATTTCTGACAGTGACGAGCTAAATTTGGTGTCTTAGGAAGTTACAAATTTCAAAATTCTAAGGGCAACCCATTTCAAATTTTGGTCTAAAAACTCTTCATTCAAAGTTTCGCCAAAATATGAGGTCAAAGATACATTATTTTAATGTATTTTGGTTGTGGCGAACACGTCTGACAGGCCCATTTACAAATGAGGTACCTAATTATTATTGCTAGGAAAAAACCGATTGAAATCCCATGTTTTATTTAATTAATTATGCCTGGTCACAAAAAAAATCAACTCCAAGGGTCTCCGTTTGTGCGTAGTGAATTTTCAACATCTGGCCAACAAATGAAATTAAATTTATGCCTACTTCTAATATTTTAAAATGTTGATTTTTAAAACATTTTAAAATGTTTTAAAATAATTTAATGGCATAAATATTGTAACCTTTGAAATTAGGTTATTGGCAACTTTAATTCTTATTTCCTATGGGTCAGAGGAATTCACAAAAATCTTGAAGTTTTCATTAATATTTCTCACACCATCACACATCGCAGTTTTGGAGGAGTGTAGCAAGTTCAAAACAATGATGTAAAGGTGTGAAACAATGAGATTTTAAGGTAGATAAAAAACATAGTCAAATGTTTATGATAAAAGCAAGCTTAATTCTTGCTTCCTATTGGTTGAAGCAAATTATCATGACAACACGACAACAACATCGCACATCACCATTTTGAATGGAGGAGGAGGCAGATATGCGATGGTAGAGAGAAATGCGATGGATTATATTCACATTGGAAAATATTTAAAAGAAACATTTGAAGTCACATTTGAGTTTATTAATTACAAAGTATCCATCGCACAACACACATTTGAGGGATTGTATATGCTCAAAGAAAAGATGCCTTGATGTGTAGTGATGGGATATCATTGGCTACTCTCTCCTCAAAGCTTGGCCCACATAGTTTTCCAAATGCTCACGTGAATGTTAAGGTTTTATTACTTTTGAAAAATTCCAAGCGCATATGTGTTGAGCAACATATTTTTGAGTGAGAAATTAAATATAAAACAACGATGGCATTAAATAATGAGATGACATATGTTGCATATGCAAATATTATTAAATACATTGAATTACATGCATTGCATTATTGTAAGTTGTTGATTAAAGGATAAGTGTGATAGTGTTAAGAGCTACAATGAATTTCTCCCATCGAATTTTTTAGAGCTTTTCTCATATAAAAGTTGTGATGTATTGTTGGGAAACGATGCAATTAAAATCTGCCATGTGGATGGTCTGTGGAGGAATATTTTGAGCTTGCAAACAGCTGCAAAAGAGGGTTTTTATTATTAATAACATTTGAGGGAGTATTTTTGCATATCATTTACGTTTTTAAACATATTGCTACATTTTTTAAATGCCCAACAATAATAAAAATGACTCAGGAAAGTTTTTTTTAACAACACAACAATGTTTTTCAAACTTACAAATGGACGCCTCTCTCAATGAATGGTTAAGAGCCTCACTAATATGAAAAGTGTCTAGACAAAGTAAAGTTGTTTGGAGAATGAAAATAGTATGCAAGATGTTTGAATGTTATGCAATTGGAAATTGTATTATTGGACAAGTGGAGAGTATCTGAGTGCAACAAATCAACTTGAAGGAGATATATTTGCTAGAGCCAAGTGATAGAAATGTGAATGAATGGCTTATTATATTGGAATGAGCGGGCGTATATGAGAGAGTTGTAGATAAAATGTACAAATAAAAGATTACCACCCAACTATTTGAAAAAATGTCAAACTGTTTGTGATATGAAATAAAGAACCTAAAGGGATAAAATGCATGATTAAAATCATGTATTTAAATGTTTGTAATAAGGTTAAATGTGTATGGGTGAATTTTTTTACCTACAGAGCAAATTTTTAACTGCCAATGAAGTGGGTTTTGACCCAAAAGTAATATTTTTCACTTGCAAAGTAAAAATAGAACTAGTAAACATGCTTTTACAAACAGGTATAAAGTTTGCACAGGAATTGCAAATGAAGGTAGATTAAAGAGGGAAATTGAAGAATGAGGAGCATCTTCTAAATGCCAGTTAGTTTCAAATCAAGGGCTCTCAGATGTGCCATGTGTCATCAGTGGATAAATCTTAAGGCTTCTCTACTTTCTTCTCCTTTCTCTTAAGTGATAAGTTATTTCATTATAAACAAGTTCCTAGTTTTTCTAGGTCTTGGGTATTGTAATTTTATGCGGGGTTGTCTATAGATTAGAAGTTCTTCACATTTCAGGGTTTAATGTTGTAATCCATTTTTTAATGGCAAGAAAATCAGTTTGCAACTTGGGATGAACCATGTCATATTGTAATGTCTCCAAAATGTATGCATTATATTTTCAATCAAAGTAATCAAGGATTATAATGGATTTTTTCCACATTTGCTATAATAAGTGTTTAGATTTATGGATTTTGTTCAAAGAATAGTTTAAAGTGTTCTCTCAGTCAAATGTTGAATATATTGTGTTGCATTCATGATCAATAATAATGTTACAAATATGTCCTAAAGAGACCTCATTATTGTAAGGCAGTAATGGTTTAATGGTCACTAGTTTTGTGTTTGGGCTCTTACTAGATGGGTTATTTTATTTTGAATTTGTTATGGACAAGGCACTGGTCTAGTGTGTTTCTTTTGTGCAAACCCTGAAAGGAATCACCATTTAAAAATAATGATTCTTTCCCATTTTCATGCTTAACTTAGTTATGGTTTTTTTGTATCTTCACGGAGATTAAAGAACACAGAGGTTATGCTTAGGAATGATTATGTTGTAACTTCTTTGTGTGTTTGAGATGAAGATAAATCTCTTAATTTATTTGTTCTCAGTCTGGGTTCAAGGCGCAATGGGATCATACCTAAATGTAATGAAATGTATAAAACCCTTTATACATTCATCTGAGAACCATCCACATGTTAGAAATTTGTAATGTGTTGTTAAGTGTAAGTTCTATTATATGAGCAGATCTTTGAATAGGAACACCCTCCTAAGTCTTCTTGAGCTCAAAGTGTAGAAGGTTGATTATAGCCTTGTTCGTTGGCCTTTCTTATGCCTAATGTGATGATAGTATAAGACCTTTTTCTTAACCTCTTAATCCCTTGGTTTAGGCATTGTGATTTTCCGTAGGATTGGGGGTTGCAATAAAAATCAACAACACATTGAAATTCTTGAATGTTGAGATAGCTAAAAACATCCTGATTGCCTCTAGTCTAGCCACCAGAGAAAATGTTTCCTCGAAGTCTATACCTTCAACTTGAGCATACCCTTTATACACAAGTCTTGCTTTGTTTTAGATCACTTCACCTTCTTCATTCAACTTGTTTATGAAAAACCACTTTGTTCTAATCACATTTTTATCTTTAGGCCTTGGGACAAGTTCCTAAGTTTCTTTCTTTATAATCTAATTCAACTCTTCCTCCATTGTTTCTATCCATCCTTGTTCTTTGTTTACTTTTGTATATGTCTTAGGTTCAATCTTTGATAATAAAGAAAAAATTACTTGTTTTATTGATCTTTCTAGCCTCGTCTAGGTAAGGACCCCACTAGCTTTATCACCAATAATCTAATTTGCAAAGTGATTTTTTTAAACATACTTGGTCTTTGTAACCACTTTCTCTGGATATTCAACATTACAATGAATTGATTCTTCATCATCTTCTTCCTCCATAATAGTAGTATTCTAAATAGTTTCATCAACCCTTACATTTGCACTTTCAATTATCCCCTTCATTCTTTTGTTATAACATGTATAAGCTTTGCTTCTTAAAGAGTGACTAAGAAAAATGCATTCATATGATCTTGAACCAAACTTACCAAAATTATCTTCATCTCTCTTGATATAGCACTTGCTTCCAAATATTGTTAGATGCCTTACTGATGTCAGTCTTCCTTTCCATAGCTCATATGGAGTCTTCTCTATCTTGTGCCTAGTCTGAACTTTGTTCAGAATATACACAGTTGTCTCTGTAGCTTCTCTCTAGTACATAATTGATAGATTTGCTTGAAATAGCATAGACCTTTCCATCTCTTGTATAGTGCAATTATTTCTTTCTACAACTCCATTTTTCTACAGAGTTCTAGGAGCAAAAAAATTGCATTTAGATTTTGTGCTCTTCATAGTGTAGACATGCAAAATTAACATTATGCATTCGATCGGATTCAGTCAAATTAGATGTCGCATTAGGACCATTCATCAATTAATCAGGTGCACTTTCATCCATTCATTAGGTAATTTCATCTCCTAGGATCATTTATTTAAAATCAAATAAACATTATCATCAACCTTTTAATAATAAAAAATCCATTTAAATCAAATCCTAAATCATATTCCATCATTTTCTGAATTAAATAAATCAAATATCAAAGTCTTAAAAGTCAACTCACCTAATCAGCATTAAATCAGCATAATCATCATTTATTTAATCTAACCCTGATTAAATGATAATCTCACCCACTTGCATTCTCTAGATATCTCCACTTCACAAATAAATCAATTTTATTGATTTATTTAAAAACCCTCATTTTCCCTCAACATGACAAGTCCAACATAGCATTTATTGCTCCTTTTCTTGTCCCCCTCTCAAAATTTATTGCAAATTTGAATTCAAATTCTCCCTCTCATGGGCACTCTTCCCAAATCTTGCACAACCATTGACCACTCACGACTTGACAAGTGTCTTCTTCTCATTGGAGGATCTTTAGTCCCACATTCACCATCTTGGCCAATCTCTCATCAACAAAATCTATAAAATAAGGCCTTCATTCTCATTTATGGATCCACAATTTTATGCAAGGTTACTCTCTTGGTTTGAGAAATAATCTTGTTCTTCATCTCAATTGCACTTCATCATTTAGCTATTGATCAAGGGTTGGGAAAGGGTCACTAGCACATGTGACACCAATCCACTATGGAATAGGTAATTTGTTGAGTGTTTTCATTATGCTTGTGATTTTCTTTTATCTTTTGTTGCATTTTGGAACATTTGCAAGGTATTTCATAGGGTCATGTTTGAGGAATTTGTGATTTACTAACCTTGTATGAAGCTTAGTTTTTTTGCAGATTTCAAAAGCATGCACCACATTTGGCGCTAGAAGGAGGGCATATTCGAGTTGTTTGAGACTATAATTTTGACCTGGCAGCTATAAATCTGTTTGTTTTGAAATACATGGCCATCTCAAAAAAATCTTTTGCATAGTAACTAGATTTCTCTTACAGTTCGTTTTCTTGTGGAGACATCTTTTCTACGTACTAGTATGCATTATGTTGATACTGCCTGTTTGTGCTTTTAATATGCTTCATCATGCTTCATATGCTACTCTTCATTTCCTGACATTTATTGCAACAGAGACGCATCCTTATCAGATGTATTAGCTTGAAGATTCTTTAAGTAAGCTTGGCTATAGATGAAAACACATCCTTTCCTTATTGACTGGTGTGAGCATTCGATGATAAATAGTACCAGCTCATTTGTTGACTTCAGTCATCTCAAAAAAAAATAAAAAAAATTCAATCATCTTAAATTGAAAAGCCATTCCTCCTGCCTGTATCTCACTGTCACATATGCTGCGCAGTAATCTCTTGAAAGTCCGTAGAGGAATCTTGTGTGAATGCACGTCTGGTGCCTTTCACATATGAGGCGTGTAGATAGTTTTGTGTTTGGTGTACTCACTTATGAGGCTGTTCAGTCTTTAAACATTTTTGAACACCCTTACAAATGGCGCAATAAAGAGAGTCACATTTGCTTGAAAATATCTAGATCCCTTCTAATGTCTTTCTGATACGGGCTTTGAATGTTCTCTTCATTGCGCAGATATACTGATTGTCTTGTTCGCTTTTAAGACATGTTAGATTATCGCTTCAAATTGAATGATTCATAATAACTTACTAAGGGAGGACGTTTTGGTAGATATGTTATTGTTGTATGCCACAGACTGCTGACAAAGGCTGAAGAATTTGTCTTTAAACCTGCCAATTAGATTGATTCCTATTTTCAGATGTTTGGAAAGGAATGAGATCTGAGTTGTAAGTCCAATTTTCAACGTATAATCTCATTGATGATTATTTGGTCGCATGCATCCAAACTATCCTTTGGTACATTCAATATGTAGTAACTAAAAGTGAGAACATAGCAAATGCCATATGATAGACAGCCATTTGTTGTATTCTGGAAATAAATGCTATCCTTATATGGTCAAGATAACTGGTGGCAACATTGATTTGTGTTCACTAACCCATCACCATCAGAGGCCTTCAATCAGCGCAATTGCTAGTAGGAAAATAGCTATCTTTTTCTGCATCCTATCATTTAATTGGAGACCCCGTAACCAACTCTTAAATATGTTGGAGAAGTTCGCATCCTTTCATTCAATTAGAGACCCATCAATCCACTGTTAAAGTGTGCGCTAGTTGGAGGTTTCTTATTCAGTATTTATGGCATCGACCTCATACCTGCTAACTGCTTTTGCTTAATAACTTTTAAATTACTTACACCTGCCAAATGTATTCGTTTTGCTAACTTTCTCTATCTGCAGATAATGATGAATGACAGTCAAAGCTGGTGGAGGTCGCTTGTGGAAATATCTTTTACACCTACTCATTGCATTAGCATTTGATGTTGTCTTCAAGTTTACACCTGCCAATTGCATTTTCTTGAAGCAGTCGACGTACTTATTCTATGAGGTTGCGAGGATGCTAGTAGTCATTGATTATATCTATTTTTACGCACAGCTGGGAATGTTGGTGTAACGGTGCAGAATTATCTTTTTTTAAACACTTACTAGTTGCAATAACTCGAAAGTTTCCACTGCTGTTTTCTTCTTTACACCTACCAATTTGCCTTTTTTCCTCCAACGGTGTATTGATAGGATATGAGTTGAATGATTAAAATCTTTCTGTGTTTTCAAAACTGCATTCATTTCTCTGACAATAAGTTGGCGGGATATGACTAATAAGAAGATTTTGCTATGTGGCAAAGCAAGTGGGAGGAAAGAGAAAAAAAAAGAAGCTGGTACATTGAGAAAGTTGTATTTTATTAGCTGCACACTCTTGCTGTGATCATTTCTGAATGATAAAATGCGTTGAAGCTTTTCTTACGCCTCTTCAACAAGTTAATCCTTACAAGTTTATTATGATCTACATGCATGATTATGCACACCACATTTAAGAGTCATTGATTCTTTGAGATATTCTGTCCAAAAGTTCATATTTGATCAATTTAATGCCTAAGTTGATTTAAACTTAATGTCTATATCATTACATTTCGAAATGTGCCACAACCTTAGTGCCTATTTATTCTTTAAAAGTTGACTTCCTTTTTATTTTCTCAGCATTGAGTTATAAATTGAGTCATCATTATGGTTACTTCGAAACAGTAAACATTTGAACTTAGGATGATGCTTTCAAAAGGTGTATTCTTTGTGATAGATTTATTAAAATCGATACCTTTAGTGATGTAAATTGTGATAAACAAGTATGATGCCTTCTCAAATAGGATCATTAAATGACTTACTTTTATTATCATCACTTAGGATCATGTTACTGTTTGAAATTAAATCAAAATAAATTGGATTCTCATGTAATTGTCTTTTTTTGTTGTTTATGGGTACAAAAGCAAACGAAGGCAAACAAAAGTGAACAAGGTACATAGGAAAATCAAAAGGAAAAGGTACAAAGAGAAGGAGAAGGCTAGCAAACGAAAACGAAAGGAGGAGATTTTTTTTTAAAACTCAAAGTGTTTTTAAACGCTTTAAGTGTTTGATCAACACTACTTCATGAAATTGTTTATCTTTTCGTTTTAGAACACTAATTTTCATTTGGGTCTAAAAAGAACAATTTGATTTTTCATTGCAAAGGGCTTAAAATGAATCTTAGGACAAACTCACTAGATTTTGTTTGAGGTTAAGAATTGAACAGTCAAAACTCACACTTCATTTTGGTGCTTAAAACGAACTCACAATTGCTTTGAAGGCTATAAAATGAACAAGTGCTTGAATTGTGTGATTTTGTCTTTTGAGTGCGTATCCTCTCCCCTTGCGCTTCGTGCGATCTAGGGTGCAAGAGAAACACTCAAAAATACATTTTATTGCTTTGAAACATGATTTGGGCTTAAAAATTGAACATCTTGTGCGAGTGTGAGTAGGGGCATTTTTACATTCTCTTTCTTTGTGCCATCAAAGATTGATTGAGTTGGATTGTGTCTTTGCTTGCTTTTGTTTATCTTAGAGGGCTGCCTTGGGGAAAAAGTACTCACCCAAGGACGACTCAACCGGTAACACTCTAAAGCCAAGAGTATTTCCAGCCGGGATATAAATGTGGGTATTGGTTAAATGCCATTATCACGTTGGCTCGACAAGATGGATCCGAAAGGGGACTCTTGCCGAATGGGTTAATCTCCACGAACGGAAAGTCCTTACTAGAACCCATGTGCTAGAATTTTCCAAAATCCTTAATCTATATGTTGGTGCAAGAATGGTCATTCTGAAGCCACCCCACACTCTTACGGTCTTCTAGTAGAGATGGAAAGCATGCCATGGGAGTTTCATGGGTGTTGATGCTTGGTTGCCCCGATTGACGATAATGAGTCGTGGAGGGGAGCCAATGGGGTCAAGCATCTAACCATCTGGTAGAGATAAGCGTAGCTGGACTTGTCCAAGTGGGAATCCAACAAATATTGTCTTACACATCCATAGGGCTTGTACTTGTTCTTCGTTTGAAAACACAGTGTGGTATTCAAAAAAATTTTGCAAACAAACATTCAACATGATTCTCAAAATTTCAAACCCTTTTGAAGAAGACAAATATCATTGATCAATCCATATGTTACTACTTTCTCTGGGGATTCACATCCTTAGAGGTTCCTAAGCATTGGATTATACCTCAATTTGTCTTCTTGAGTAAATAATAGGAAAACCCTTGCCTTAAGTTCATTGAATTTCCACATAAAATATCTTGTGGGGTTTAAGGAAATTAAGACATTGGACATCTTAGTTTGAAACTTTAATCAAAGAGAGTGTTTTTGGTAAAATAAAGCCATTAAGCAAAGCTAAGCAAAATGAGCTTTCATGTGTGTTGAAGACTCCAAATCCCAAAAGCACAAATCATTGATTGGAAATCCAAAATGTTCAAATCATTTCTTGGTTACAAAGGTCTTTAGGAAGCATATGCATGCTCTTCAATACCTAGGTCTAGGAAAACAAAATGTCTTTTTAGGTTCACCTAAGGATCAAAAAAAATCAAACCTCTTTCATCCATCTTTCAAAACATCAAAATCCATCTCACAAATCATCTTTTGAAAAAACCTTGAAATCATCCTTGAAGTGCTAGGCTTTATGACAAAATCAAGCAAACACCAAAATCATTGAGACCACCAAGTCCTTGAAACATTTATCAAAACACACCTTTGGCTAGGAATGTGTAAATGCATCCTTTTGCATATCCTTAGTCAAAGTCATCCAAATCATCTTGTCTAGCTTAGTGTATGTAGATGAATCCTTCTCCATATACTTAGTGAAACAATCATTTTGTTTGGGTAGGTGTGGGTAGATGCATCCTTCTCCTCACACATATCCAAATCATCATCCTTTGAACACAACTATCCTTTAGATCATTATCAAACATCTTAGGGTCTTTTTGTTCAAAATCAAAATCAAAATCCAAATCAAGATCAAGGACAAAATCTCAAAATCCAAAAAATCAAACCAATCAAAAATCCAAAGTCCTAGCATTTCATTCAAGATTTATCAAAAGCCAAAAACAACACCTATAAACATCCATAACATCCTTAAACATCATCATCATATCATCATCACTTTTGATCCTAAAAAGCATCCTAAAACTTTCACTTTGGGGCATAAAATAGAGATTAATCCAAAGAATCAAGAGATTCATCTCCCATATTCTCGAAGATTGATCCCCGTTTTATGGTTCTAACTAGAGCTCAATACAAGAAGAGTATGGAATCCAACAAAGAAACACCCGCTTCAAGTGATCTTAGCCAAACTACTCCTGAAATGAATCCCATTGGGGATGGAAATCTCACAATTAGCCTTCCAACATCATCGCAAAACCCACAAGAGGAAACCCAAGGGGAGGATCTTACCTTTGGAATGTCTCACGAAGAAATAGCTAAAATGCTCCAAAATCCGGACAACCATAGAATCATCAACATCATGATGAGACTTAACCCTTCGTTGTACATGCTTGAACTAGCAAAACAAGGGGCCAAGTTGCCTTGGTTTGATGTGAGCACCATAGTAGAAGACATCTTTTCCACCAATCTCATCCACCATCCCCATTTCATCTACACCCCATCTCAAAACATCATGAAAATATCCCCCAAATCACAACATCATTTGCTCCAACTCAACCCAACGTTAACAAGGGAAACACATTCCTCAATGCACTTCAATCACATCCCCTTGTGAATAACCAAAACTTGGACGCAAACACCATAGTGGAACAAAACATCCTCCATAATCCATTACACCAAAATGTTCCTCTCACTTTACATTATGACCCATCATCAACATCTTTTCACGGAGCACCACAAACACCTCTCCTCACAAATTCACAAGAGGAGGGAGACATATTCGGACCAAGGGGCATTTTCAACACCACAACACTTTCGTAAGGATTCACCACCCTTACATTTCCACCTCTCCCACCATCACCATTGTCATCAACACCACTCCTTGGTTTAGGGATTCCCCCTCTACCGAGTATCAATCAATACAACATCCCAACCATCAATCAAAACATTTTTCCAAATGCTCAAAACTTATTGTTGACATCACACCAACAAATGACAAACACACAAGCAATGGCAACATCATCAAACACCCCCACAACATTGCAAAGCATGGTCTCTCAAGGGCCAATCACATCAACGACGCCACTTACCACATCAACAACACCATCCACCAATCACGTAATCAACACGACAACACCATCCACCAACCAAATAATCAACACAACATCATCATTTACCACCATTCCAAACCCACCACCACCCCCACCACCACCAACGTTCACCACATCAAACCAATTCAACACAGCATTACAAGCCGCTTTTCAAAAAGGATACCAACAAGTGCAGAAACAAAAAGCTGTGCAACAAGCCGCTCAAGCTACGCAAGCTGCCAAAGCTGCACAAGCCACATTACAAGTGCAACAAGTACAAAAATCCCAAGCTTTATTGCAACAGCAACAACAACAAGCCGCCCAAGCTGCACAAGCATTACAAGCACAAAGGATTGCTCAAGCACAACTATTACTGCAGCAACAAGCCGCACAAGCGCAAGTCCAAGCACAAGCTCAAGCGCAAGCACAACAAGCACAAGCACAAGCACAAGCACAACTTCTTGCACAAGCCGTGCAATTGCAAGCATACCAAAAAGAATTAAAACAATACCAAGAACAACAAGAAGCGGCAGAATTGGCAACCCAACAACAAGTGTTGTGGGAACAAGAACAAGCAGAACAACAAGCGTTGTTAGAATAGCAACAAGCGCAACAACAAGCAGAACAACAAGCAACAACAAAGCGGGAACGAGCAAGCGTTGTTAGAATGGCAACAAGTGCAACAGCGAGCAAAATCTAGCACAACAACAACAAGGCAACAACAAGCATTGTTCGTCCAAAAGCAAGTAGAAGCCCTTAGCCCATACACTGGCTATCTGGAATACCATCGAGATGATACCTTAGACCAGTCAATCCATCCAAACCATGATTGCAACACCTCAAAACACATTCATCCCACCCCCTGATCCCTAGAATGATGTGACGACACAACTCAGGTTGCTCTCGCAACAAGTGCTTGACCTTCAATCGGGACAGACAACCAAAACGCAAAGCAACTTGTGTCCCTATCCATTTGATAGGAGCCTAGACATGAAACCATTCCCTAAGGGATTTGAGATCCTTAAATTTGACAAATATCAAGGGATGGGAAACCCTGAAGATCACATCAGGGAATTCCGGGTTCATTGTATGGAGGTTGCATGGCTGATCTTATCTAATCACGGCTGTTCCTAGGAGCTTTAGCGAGGCAATGCTATAGAGATGGTTCTCTCGCTTGCCTTGAGGGCATTAGGACATTGAAGAAATTAGAACAAGAATATGCTGTGTAACATTACAATGGATGTTAGTCTCGAAGAACTATACGCTCTGAAACAAGGAAAGAATGAATCTTTCGCTTCATTCCTTCAACGATGGCGATCCAAGGCCAATTGGAGCAAATGGACCATGCTAGAAGAACAACAAGTCTGCAAAATCATAGCCAAACTTCAAAGTTTCCTATTATTCCATCTCAAAGTTCAGGGTATCACCACATACGATCAATTGATCTCCAAAGCGCTTAGCATCGAAAGAGCCCTTGTGACTCAACCCATCGAATCAACATCATATCATGAATCGCAAAACAACTGCCCATCATCAAACTACAATGATAAACCTCACACATGGGCGAGAAACAAAAACGTCACTAATGATGGTGTCGTAGACGCCAAGGTGGTCATTAGTGGTCCACGTCAAAATACACCCGCACCGCAAATCCAACCACAACGCCAAAACACTCATCACACAACATATCAACCCAACAATAATCCCACCATCAATAACGTCAACGACCAAAGAGGACCACCTCAACGCAAAACATACCCCAAACGAAAATACACTACTTTGGGGGAACCACTTGAGGACATCATGAAAAAGCTAATCGACAAAAAACTCATTCAAGCTTCTACATTTGAAAATTATCAAGAACCTGACGTCAAACCTCCTTGGTACAATGAAAATCAACTCTGCAAATTTCATAAGATCAAAGGTCACACCACAAACAATTGTATGAGACTTAAAAATATCATTCAAGATCTCATTGACAAAAGGATCATCAATGTGGAACAACCTACAGGCAACTAGGACCTTAAAATCTACACGAATC